>VDFB02292527.1:25135973-25174260 GCA_007258455.2 Sequoia sempervirens | reverse complement strand
TGGAGTCTTCATCCAAAAAAATAAATAAAAAAAAATCGATACATACAATAAAAGTTATGTGTTATACGGTCGCACTATGTTTGAATTGTAATTGGTTTGACTTTAAAATTTGATTAAAGAAAAAATATTCAATAAAAAACTATCTAAGTAAGTGGAAGAGCTAGATATCAAAGTCGCAAATCTAAATTTGAAAGAATTAGAAATTTATCCTTCAAGGAAAAAAAGTTATGCTTTATACGATGTGTGTCACTTTTTAAAAATGTTTTCTAAAAAAAGCAATTTTCTTGGGAGATGGAAAAAGAAGTGCAATCTGATTCCAAAAATTTTGAAAAAAATATTTTTAGAATCTACAAACAAAATGTGGAGAGACTCTAGTTTTCATCATCTTCAAATTCCTCATGGTTTATCCATTATAGGTGCCCCAATGTGAAGATTTAGTTAAAAATAATAATTTTAGTGTCCAGTTTGGCCAAAAATTGCAAACCACTATTGTGGGATCACCCATAACTTCTTCCTCTTCCTTTTTTATTTCCTCTACCTCATCCTCTATTATTAGAAGACTCACCTTGAGATTTATTTATGTTAGATGGAGGAGTTCTAAATTTTCCTTCAATTCTTGTAACAAATTGGAAAGCTTGCACCCAACTTTCCATAGAACATTGCATACATTCCTCATGAGATTGCGATGAACCTATGAATTCTACATCTTTGAAGGTGGTTATATCCTTACTTTCTTCAATGGCTATCACCACTAGATCAAAATTTTGAGTTAGATATTAGAGAGTTTTCCTAACAATTTTTTGTTTTGTTATAGTTTCACCTTGAGTCGTAAGTTGATTCACAATACCTTGAGTTCTAGTTATAAATTTTTGAACGTAATCACCTTCTTTTATCCATAAATTTTCAAACTCTTTGAAATTTTTTTGAAGCCTTATGAATCTAATCTTGGAAGTTCCTTGGTATGCAATTTATAGAGCCTCCCATGTATACTTTTATTTTGTCATACTAACAAGATGAGGGAAAATTGAAGTATCCAATGCAAAGTGGATGGTGAATAGGTCTTGGTTTTCCTTCTTTCTATCTTCAACCAAATGAGTTCTTTTATTTTTCATCAAGTCATTCAAAGCATTTTGATTTGCATGTTCTTTATATCCCACTCCTTCTAATTCCTTGAGATCTTGGGATAACAATAGGTTCTTCATTTTAATACTCCAATAATGATAACTTTGTCTCCTGTAAACAATAAAAGGTGAAATGGTACACGGTTTCTATTTTTCATTTGAAGATAATATTTTTTTGATCTTTCTACCTACACAATAAATATTTTTTCAATAGGTGTTGGTCACAAAAGCATCTAGTGTAGGTATTGTGAGCAATTTGAACACTATGAATCTAAATGCAAGAAAAAGAAAGATGACTTAAATAAGTCAAGAGACAATTAGACCGAACAATCATCTAAAATTACAAAGCATTCCACGTTCTTTATATCCAATTTGGATAAAGAAAATCAAAAGGATGTGTGGTTCCTATGTAGTGGATGCTCAAATCACATGACAGGTAAATCTAATATCTTTGTCAAATTAGATGATTTAGTGAGAAGTTAAGTTAAATTTGGAGATGGTAAAGAAGTTGATGTAATGAGAAAATTTACCCTTGTAGTGAAGACTGAGCAAGGAAAAAATACTCATATTCATGATACTTTAATTGTGCCAAAGCTACAACATAATATTTTAAGTATAGGGCAGCTAGGAGAAAAAAAATATAAAGTTTTGTTTGAAGATAATTGGTGCAAAATATTTGATAAATCACATAATTATCAACTTGTAGAAAAGTGTTGTATGACATAATGGATTGCTTCTTCTTAGATTGTTGTCTACTAAGATGCATTCACTCAAAGAAACCACATATGATTCATGGTTATGTCATCAACGTTATGGCCATTTGAATTTTCAAGGGTTGAGTTTTCTTCATTAGAAAAATATGATGAGAGGACTTCTATCAATTCATGCCAAAGAAGAAATTTGTTCAAGATGTGCATTTGGCGAGCTCAACATTGAGATATTTTTCTAGTGAACAAATCATGAAGGGAAAAATATCCTCTAGAGCTTGTGCATGCAAACATTTATGGTGACATACAAGAGGAATTATTGGGTAAGGATCTTTACTTTTAACTTTTATTGATGATTTATGTCAACACACATGGGTTTATTTTCTTAAGAAAAGAATTGATACATTTGAATGCTTCAATAATTTTAAAGCTATGGTTGAAAAATAGAGCAGGTATTCTATCAAAATATTTAGAATAGATAGAGGGGGAGAATTTAATTCCAAAGAGTTTTCTAATTATTGCAACAAGAATAGCATAAAGAGACAACTTAAGGTCACATATACACCTCAAAAAAATGGTATTGCTAAAAGAAATAGCCATACCATTATGGAAATGGCCCAAAGTATGTTATAGACAAAAATTCTTCCAAACCATTATTATGGAGTAGTTGCAATGATAGTACATATTTTTAATTGAAGTCCCACAAAAGTGTTACAAAACATCACATTGAAGGAAGCCTGGAGTAGTCATAAGCCTTCAATGGTTCATCTTTGAGCATTTGGTTGTTTAGCATATGTCCATATTCTAGTTCAAATTCAGAAGAAGTTGGATGCAAAATACCAACTTAGTATCTTTGTGGGATACTTAGATGCAACTAAAGGATATACATTTTACAATTCTGACACAAAGCAATGGATTGTTAGTCGAGATGTGATTTTTGATGAAGGGGGAGTATGGTAGTGGAAAGGATATATACAAAAATATACATCAATAATCATGAGCATAGAAGATAATAGTGTTCCTCCTCTCCCAACAAGCTCAAGTGGAAGTTCAAGCTCAAGTCCCAGTCCTCCCAGCTCACCAAGTTCTAATATCACAAATTCAGGAGATAGTTCACCCCCAATATCAACTCCAAGAAAGGTACATAGTTTATTGAAATTTATTAGAGGATTAAAAATATAAATCCAATTGTCAATTTTTCTTTTCTTATTACAATTCAAGTTGAACCCTTTGTGTATAAAGAAGCAATTAAAGAACTAGTATGGGTTGATACTTTTAATGATGAAATAAATTCCATTCATAAAAATCATACATGTGAATTAGTTTAACTTCTCAAAGATAAGCATGTGATTGGGGTCAAATGGATTTACAAGGTCAAATATAATGCAAATGGTTTAGTATAAAGCCACAAGGTAAGATTAGTTTCTAGGGGATTTGCTCAAACACCTAGAGTAGATTATTCAGAAACATTCACTCTAGTTGCCAAGGTTGATACATTATATTGGCTATTGTTGCACAATACAAATGCATAGTATATTAGATGGATGTAAAATCAACATTCCTTAATGGCTATATAGATGAGGAAGTATATGTTGAACAACCTTTTAGTTATGAAATTCTAGGAAAAAAACACATAGTTTACAAGTTGAAGAAATATCTTTATGGGTTGAAGAAAGCACCTCATGCTTGGTATGCTAGGATTGATAGTATTTCATGAAGAAGAAATTCCAAAGAAGTCACTCGAAGCACACCTTGTATGTCCAATGTATTGATACTGATATTCTCATAGTTTTCCTTTATATTGATGATCTTATTTATATAGGTAACAACAATGTTCTCATGGAGAAATTTCAAGAAGAAATGAAACAAGAATTTGAAATATCTCAACTAAGACTCATGTATATTATTTTCTTGGTGTTGAATTGCAAAAAAAATTCAAAGGTATATTTCTCTCTCAAACCAAGTATATAGTTGATTTGTTGAATAAATTTCAAATGATGGCATGCACATCAGTTGCAACCCCAATAGCACTTGGTGTGAAATTAAACAAGGCATATGTAAGTTCCAAGGTTGATGCTATTTTCTATAGAAGTTTGCTTGGGAGTAGCTCATGTACCTCACAACCACTAGACCTGATGTTATGTACACTATGAGAATCATCTCTTAGTTCATGCAGGATCCACATGAGTCTCATTGGCATGCTACAAAAAATAATCTTAAGGTATGTGAGTGCTACATAAAATTTGGGTATTCATTATTCTCTTATTGAAAAATTTAATCTAGTTGGTTACACAGATTTTGATTGGAATGGCTCATTGGATGATAGAATATCAACATCAGGTTATATTTTTTCACTTGTCTCTACTATCTTGGAGTTGTAAAAAACAAGCAACAATGGCTCTCTCATTTGCAGAAGAAAAATATATTATAGTTGTAGACATCTAAATTTGGACACTTAATTTATCCAAATTCATCCCCTTTTATCTTATTTTCGTTAATTAAGTAATAGTGCTATTATTTAATTAACATCTTTAATTCTACCAAATCCCTAAGGTATTTAATCAATAATACCTTATCTCTTTAATCCTCCTTTTCATCAAATGAATTAAATAAATATCACATTTATTTAATTCCTCATCTGTCACATCCTCCATCTTTTATTATCTAATCTTAATCCTTCTTCTAACCTCATCATTAGGATGTGCACATGCCTAATCCTTGATTAGGAGGTGTCACATCCTCCAAATTTTGCAAGTTGGCCTCTAATCTTTCTTAGCCACCTAACCTTCCTTTAACCCCTCATCAGCTTGTGTAATCACCCCCTTTAGTCAACTTTTCCCATCACCCAAGGAATTTTTAATTCATTTTGTCTTCCCAAAGTCCTCTGAGGAATTCTTAATTCTACTCTCATCTTTCAAGGAATATTAAATTCCTTTTCTCTTCCCCATGTCCTTTATGACATGTGTCCTTGGTCAACCTTATTAAAGGCTTTCTCCTTTTGTGCAAGGCACTCCACTTCCCCTTGTGAATTTTTAATTCACTTTTTAATCCCCCAATGCATTTAAGGAATTTTAAATTCCTTCCCTCTTCCCCATGAGAATATTTGAGGAATTTTTAATTCCCCACTTGTCCTCTCACTCACATGGGGAAAAACACCTCATTTATGAGGAGATCTTGTCCAATCCCAAGGTACTTTGTACCCCCCTCCATGTCATGTACTATCCTTCCACCTCATGTCCACTTCACCTTTTAGGGCTATATCACATGCCACATGTCAAGATGTGAGGGCTTGTGAGTTCTCAACTCACCTTGGCCCTACATCTTGATCATTGGTGGCTCAATCTTGCCGTCCATTTTTCTCTAGGAATTCTCAAAATTCCTATAAATACCCCCTCTTTTCTCTCATTTTGGAGAGATCATTTTGCTAGCCAAACTCTTACAATTTTATTTCTCAATCTACACTTAGTCATTTTCATGCTTCATCCATTTCCATCCATCCTCACATCACTCATCTAGTTTGCATATCTTGCATCCAAGGAGCATACACATCAAAGATCGAAGGGCCAACCAAAGGATCGATTAGACACAAGGTATAAAGTTCCATTTGTTGTTTTTATCTTGTGTTGATTCCAACTTAGGCTAATCTTGAGGTGTAGGTTGTTTTGGTGTTTATTTGCACTCTTTAGTTTGCTGCTCATTTTCTAACACATATATTCGACCTATCACATTTCTGGCATGCCCGGTGGGACCCACAAACGGGTCTTTTCTTTCACGTTTGCTGTTTTTTGCATTTTTGCAGGTTCGTTACAGAGTGGCGGACTTGACCTCTCCGGTGGCAGACCTGACCGTCCAGTGGCAGAACTTGACCTTTTATGGCAGACCTAACCCTTGGTGGTTGACCTAACCTTCTGGTGGCACTTGACCCTCCTGGCGGACTTGACCTTCCGGGGTGGACCTGACCCTCCGATGGTGGACCTGACCCTACAGTGGCGGACTTGACCTTCCGGTGGTGGACCTGACCTTTCGGTGGTGGACTTGACCCTCCGATGGTGGACCTGACCTTCTGGTGGCGGACCTGACCTCCCGAAGGTGAAATTTCAAGTTTTTACCAATTATTGTTTGGTAAAATAGGCACATAGTTTAATTAGAGGGATCAACAAACCTTGTTTGGCATGCTTGTGGAAGGCTATTTGACGTATCCAATCCCCTTGCGCCATTTGGAGATCCTGGGTGATGAGAAATCATAGCTTTCCAAGTCCTTTGAGTCACCCTTTGAGTCAGCCCATTTTCATTTTCTTAGTGGGACCTACTTGGGGATTTCATCACCCCAAGGGACGATTCCAACCACGCGTACTGGCGGGGTATATAAAGGGGGAGAGCGAAAGTTGTACCTAAATCCAACCATGTTGTAATTGGCGAAGTGTCAGGATGACGTGAAGAGTTGTTCTGAGCCTTTAGTATCTCGCTAAGGTTCCTGACTCATGCTTGTAATGGGTTGGTGTTCACGGTTTGGGCCTCACGTACCAGGTGTATATCGAGGACTCCTTAGCAACCATGTTCATCCTAGAGTAGAAGACTTTGCTGGCCATACCCATTTCTACTAATCTTAGGGTTGTGCTGTCTGAATTGTCTTTCTTGTGCAAAACCAATCATTTTCAGGTTAGCCAAATCTGTTTATCAGTGTTTGCTATATTTTGGGTCCTTTGCCTTACCCATCCATCAAAAAATCAAGCTTAAACTTATCCTTTGGCAGACCTGACCTCATGTTGTGGCGGACTTGACCTCATGCTGTGGCGGATTTTCCTTGACAAGCAACCGTATATGCCCCACCATGTGCACACTATAAACCCATTTTCCTCTGTTCAAGCACCAATCTTCTTGATTTTTTCATGCTCTTTCCAACGACATATAACACTTCATACTTTTGAGAAACTTTTTCTCTGGTGGCGGACCTGACCTCATGCTGTGGCGGACCTAACCACATGCTGTGGCAGACCTGACCTCATGCTGTGGTAGATTTGCCCTGACAGGAAACCGTATATGCCCCGCCATTTCCACATTGTTTATCGGATTGACTTCGTTCAAAAATAGTTCTTCTCAATTTTTCGTGCTCTTTCCAGTGACATTTAACACTTCATACTTTTGAGAAACTTTTTCCCCAATGGCAGACCTGACTTCCTAGTGGTGAACTTGACTTCCCAGTGGTGGACTTGACCTCCCGGTGGTAGACTTGATCCCTCCGATGGCGGACCTGACCTCCTAGTGGCAGACTTGACCCCTCCGGTGGCGGATCCTGGTGTGGACTTGACCTCCCGGTGGCGGACCTGACCCTGGTGGCAGACCTGACCTTATGCTATGGTGGACTTGACCTTCTACTCTTTCTTCCTAGGGCCACCATTTCCACATTATTTATCCGATTGACTCTGTTGAAAGGCAGTTCTTCTCATTTTTTTGTGCTCTTTCCGATGATATATACCACTTCATAATTTTGAAAAGTTGTCCAGGGCACCTTTTTCTTCACCATCTACCTCCTCGAGGGGGGTATACCCTACCATTCTCTCTGTTTATTTGTTCTGGGTAAAAATTCATCCATTCAACACATCCTTTCATCATTCTGAACTCTCATTCTGTCATTTCGCTCATTCGTTTACTCATTCTGAGTAAACTCTCACCCATTTAACGTATCCTTTCATCATTCTAAACTCTCGTTCTATCATTCTGATCATCCGTTTACTCATTCCGAGTAAATTTTCATCCATTCAACACATCCTTTCATCATTCTAAACTCTCATTCTATCATTTCGATCATCCGTTTACTCATTCTGAGTAAACATTCATCCGTTTCACACATCCTTTCATCATTTTGAACTCTCGTTCTATCATTTCAATCATTTGTTTACTCATTCTGAGTAAACATTCATCCATTTCACACATCCTTTCATCATTCTGAACTCTCGTTCTATCATTTCACTCATCTATTTACTCGTTCTGAGTAAACGTTCATCCATTTCACACATCCTTTCATCATTTTGAACTCTCATTCTACCATTATGATCATCTGTTTACTCGTTCTGAGTAAACGTTCATCCATTTCACACATCCTTTCATCATTCTGAACTCTCGTTCTACCATTTTGATCATCCGTTTACTTGTTTTGAGTAAACGTTCATCCATTTCACACATCCTTTCCCCATTTTGAACTCTCGTTCAGTCATTCTGATCATTCGTTTACTCATTCCGAGTAAACATTCATCCATTTCACCCCTCCTTTCCTCATTCTAAACTCTCGTTCTGTCATTCTAATCATTTGTTTACTCATTCCGAGTAAACATTCATCCATTTCACACCTCCTTTCATCATTCTGAACCCTCGTTCTATCGTTCTGATCATTTGTTTACTCGTCCCGATGAACCGTTTGCTCATTTTGAGTATTTGTTCATCCATTTCACACATCCTTTCCCCATTCTGAACTCCTGTTTAGTCATTCTGATCATTTGTTTACTCATTCTAAGTAAACGTTCAACCATTTCACCCCTCCTTTCCTCATTCTGAACTCTCGTTCAGTCGTTCCGATCATTAATTTACTCATTCCGAGCAAACATTCATCCATTTCACCCCTCCTTTCCTCATTTTGAACTCTCGTCCTATCATTCTGATCATCCGTTTACTCATTCCGAGTAAATGTTCATCCATTTCAATCATCTATTTCTCCAATCAAATCATCGTTTTCCCCATCCAAATCCCCTGAACTTCATCCCGGGTTATTATCCAAATTGACCTAAGTATCTGATTTGATCGTCATCATCAACATCCTCTTAGGATTTTCATCCATCCTAGTCAATCATCATTGTCGACCCAATCAATCCATTTTCAATCTTAAAGTGGATTCGGTGCCGCAATTATCCATTCATCCTTTGATCTGATCAATCAGTAGCCTACATCACCTAGGGTAATCTTTGAATGGGCTTCGCAGTCCCTTTCATCATCCTATCCAATCCATGATTCGATCTTTCAATCAATCAATCCAATCCAATTGCATCCCTATCCAATCACCTTCGACCCAATCAATCTACTTCCATCTCGAAGCAGATTCGGTGTCGTAATCATCCTTTGATAATCCAATCCAATTGTCAGAATGAATCCCATCCAATCATCCAATCATCCTAATCCGAGCTTTAATCCAATCCCGATCCGAGCTTGTCCTAAATCCTGATTTGGGCTTTTGTCCATTTTCCATCAAAAATATTTATCCTTTCATCATCATGAATTCTTATCCTCCATCAATAGTGGTCAAGGGAAACCCTAATTACGTCAACAACGATAATGAAAGTCTTGTTGATCAAGAGGTATATGACATAGATTCCCTTGACACTATCATTTCTAGTAAGCTTTCTCCACCCGCATTCCAAAATCCAATCACCCCATCGAGTTATCCCATCATGTCTTCATCTATGCCTAATCACACTCCTTATGCTACCTTTGACAAGGGATGTCCATCATATCCATCATATCCTTCACCTACATCATCCCCTTATCCTAGTTTTCCATCACCATACCCCTATCTTGATCCCCCATCCACATCCTCTTATCTCAATCCTTCATCCACATGCACCCACTACCCTAATCTTCCATACCAATCCACTCAGCCTAATCCTACATTCACACCTTCCTATCCTAGTCAAACATACCCATCAACTTACCCTAATCCAACATCCACATCTCCCTATATTAATCCAACACCTGCATCTTCCCATCCTAATCCACCATCCCAATACCTTTATTACAACATGCCGCCCATATCTTCTACCAATGATCCATTGTCCATATCATCCTATCCTAATTCCCCATGCCCATATCCTTACCTTAATCCTCCATATAGTCTTAATCTTCCATCTAATCCTAGTCCACTAATCCATAAACCTTCATCCACTCCCACCTTGCCATCTCAGCCTAGCGTATTCAAGTTTCTCCAAGGACTTATAACAAAGGAAACATCCCCCACTCCACACATTGCAGTTGTGGAACAATGCCATCCCAACCCATCATCCATGGTCATTAGTGATGAGACCCTTCTCCATCCAACACCTATCATTGATGATACCATCACATCCTCTGAATCCACTGGGTCCCCATCTCCTACCATCACATCTACCAAATCCATTGAACACCCACCCCCTACTCTGAGAGCCGTCGAACCTATCGATGACACCCAAATCCAATCCACTTCTTCCACTCCTACTATCCATTCCTAGGAATATTTTGAATCCTCCATCCTTCCATCTTCCCCACTTGAAGATTCCCCCCATGACTCCATTATCATGCCTCCCACACACGATGAGTCATGCCAAGAGCCTGATCCAAAGCAGGCCAACATATGCCCTCCTCCAGATCAAGATCCTACCATCCCATCTAGTCTACCGCAAGATCATAGTCCCCCATCCATTCCATCCCATGATCCTCTTGACATTCAAGATTCTACCGCTCCATCTCCGTTTCCATTGCATGAGCCTGCTACCACAAAATTAGATCCTATCATATCCCCTACTCCCTCTCCAGATACAACCAATCCAAATGTTGCTATCCCATCATCTCCTTCTCAGGATCCCCCATCATTGCCTAAAAATGCTATCCCCACACCGCTTGCATATCCCCTTGGTACTCTCACATTCTTCCATGGTGGCTTCCTTGCAAAAGAAAAACACAGTGTATATACCACCCATCATCCCCCACCTAATAATGGACTCACATCATATTTTTAGAATAACAAAAATCCTATCATGGATCGAATGCTCAAGAACATGAACTATCAAGGAAAAGGTCTAGGCCTTCGCGAGCAAGGTATTTTAGAGCCCATCCAAGTCAAAGAAAAAATTGGCATGCGAGGTCTTGGATCTATTCCCCAAGACTCACAATCTAAACACGTTGGTACAACCTCTAGACGTCCTCAACGAGCCTTTTCCAAAAGAAATGTCAGCTCTTCCCATCGCTCCACCAAATCATATGTTGCAATCCCTCCTCCTCTATCGTATCGCCTCAAAACAACCATCCATATTCCTCCATCTACTCCATCCATCTTGGGTCCTTACATCCCTCCATCCACCATCTAATGTCTTTCATCTACTCTATCCATCTTAGGTCCATATATCCCAAGATCACCTCCTCCATCTCATTCTTTTATCCATCCAACGCCTATCCATGTCATCCATCATAAACATCCTAATCAGGATCAAAAAAGGCACATACCTAAACATCCTCCATCTACACATAATCCTCATACTCCTACCTCCATTGCTCCACATCGTCCATCCCCTCACACCCATCCCATTGCTAATAAATGCACTTTGGATGCTAATATAAAAATGCATAAATCTAAATATCCACATGAATCTAAAGCTCCCCATGTCCCCTCTAAAAGAAATGGTGAAGAGAAGAAAAGTCTAAATCCAAATCAAATTCATAGGCCACAAAGGCCTAGCAAAGAAAAAACCAAAACCATGTGGATCCCAAAGAAAAAAGATGTAATGCCATCAAATGAAAAATCTGTAAGAACATCCAAAGTTGCTAATCCAAAAGCTAACCATACCCACCTTTCATCTCCTAAGACTATTTTGGGTCCCTATGTCCCGAAAATACACTATTTTGTCTCCTGCATTATCCCCGCATTCTCCATCCATTAATCCTTTTATCTTTTCACATCTACCACCACATGTGCCAATGTTGGTCTTGAACTCACCACCCCATCATTCTATCCATACCCTTTCTAGCATCCCATTCATTACCCCACATATCTCCCTCATCAAATCCCTCTAATTCATCCTTTTGCATAATCCATTTCTCCTAATAAGGTTGTACCAACATCCAACAGTCAGTTTGAACATGAGCTCTTAATACCTCATATAGAACTTGATGCTTGAGTCCTTCATCCATATCCTTATCGCATGCCTTCTAAATCCACTTATTCACCTCCCTATTCTTATCTATCTACTTCTGCATGCTATGCAAAAAGTCCAAAAATCCAAAAAGTTCAAAATCCAAAAAAAAGAAAAAAAATCAAAAATCAAAAAAATCAAAAATTAAAAAAAAAATAGTAAAGAGAAATAATCCGTCCAATGGTGAAAACTTGGCAAACAAGCACCTTGGATAAGTACCATGATGAAAACCTGGCAAACAGGCATCATGTGTAAATCCCTATCTGCACTTTGGGGAAACTTCCTGATTTGCATTCCCTCCATCCGCTATGCTTCCTGCTACACTTTCGGCTATGCACCCTTCTCCATCCTATACATTATTTTCATTGATCCCCTCCATCCTCCCTATCTTACACATCCTGTTTGGTATATCTCATTTATCCCAATCCTTCCATCCTCCTCGGGATCTTGATAAAGATAGGGGCAAACATATAAACATGCTTTGGACACCTCTTAGCATACATTCCCCTAATCCACACACTATCCTAATCCTCTTAGTATACATTCACACTCATCTACCTTCCTTATCCACTCGTCATACTACCTTCAATCTCCCTTCCTTATCCATGCATCCTATCTTCATCCATCTAGCTCCTTTATTTTCCTATTGCATCTCTCATGCCTCATTATACATGACATATCTAGAGTCGAGGCATCTATCTTCCTTTGTGATACTATCCTTGGCGACATCATTCATTCCATCAGAACAATCCCTTCCATTTCCCTATCCTTATCTCCTTATTGATATATCCATCTCCCCATCCCTATCTTTTGTCCCTCCACACAATCCTTATATCCATCTTCACATCCCTATCTTCCTGTCCTTCCATCATGGCATCTATTTTCATCTGGTCACCTTTTCCTCATCCAAATCCTTCTCCCTCTATCCAATCCACCGAAACAATCCTTTTCCTCCCCCCATCCTCTACCCTCATCCCATCTCATAATCCCTTGTCATTAGGTATCTAGCTATAGGCTTTTCCCCACGCAATCCAATTTCATCTATCTTATCATCATCACTTCTGCTTCTTTTTCACATCTTTTCCATCTCCTATCCTTTCTCATCATTCATCTCTCCATCATGTCATCCTCCCACTTCATCTTTTGATGACTTGGATAACTATCCCATCCCTGAGCTTCGTGATCACCATCATCCTTAGATCCAATCTAACAGGTCTATTCAATCATTTTATCCCCTTATCTAGGGTTATCTCATCATCTTTCATCTATCACCTGTCTTTGGCCTTCTGTCGAACTATGTTGCCCCTGTGCTTTCACATAGGCAAGGTCGATCATTTGATCCACCCCCAGGGTTCCATCCATCATCGATCTATATTGTCCACTTTTCTCCTGTTCTCCATCCTATCTTGATCATCCATCAACATCTCCATCATGGTCTGTCATCAACCTTTTATCGAACTACGAGGGCTATGCGCTTCCACGTAGGCAAGGCTAATCTTTGATTGGCTCCCGAGCCCCTAGGTCGCTAGGATGTGTTAGTCTCCTATCTTGTGTCATGCTTCTTGTGTCATGTCTCTCATGTTGCATCATCACGCTACGCCCTTATCTAGCTAGATCTTAACAAATGAGATTCACTTGTATCATCAAATCTAATAAGTTTTGAATATCCTGTGTCATATCAATCTTTTAATTTAGTATCCATCATCGGTCTCAACAGGATGCATCCTTCCTAATAGACCTCATCAATCCCATCCATCCCCTTGATTGATCCTATGGCAAAGGATGTTTGAAATTGATTGCAATCTTTTGTTGCTTTTGAATTTTGTTTATCATTTGAGCTCCCTATCATCACTTGTCATGGTCGCCTTGATCCATCATATCATGGTGTGCTTTGACTAGTCAACATAGGGGTGTATCTTGATCTATTCTTTGTCTTCTTGGTTGTTCCACGTAGTACCTACCAAAATCGCTGAGTTCTTGTGTTATGTTGGGGCATCCTTGTGTGCTTATACCTAGCCCGACCAAGGTCATCATGACTTTGGGGTTTTGGGATAGCCTTCTTGTTTGTTGTGTTTGTCTCATACATTAAACACTAATCTACCTTGGTCCTTTATACCTTGGTGTATCATGTCTTCTACTATAGCAAAAATCAGTGCTCTGACGATGGAAAATTGCATTTGGATTGCATTTCACTTTCCATTCCATCCTCTTGCATATATCCCCCATCCTATCATCTATCAAAATCCCCCCATCCATTCATCCTTCATCACACTTCCCTCCCAATCTCCTACCGCCTTTTTCATCCTTTCTTACCCATCACTTTGCATCTTCTTCATCTCCCTTTCCATCATATCATCCATTTTGAGAGCACACTCATGTTCTCTTGAACCCACATGTCCTCTCGAGGGGGCATCCTTCATCCACTAACTTTCATATTTACCCCCATCATCTTCCTTCCTAGTCACTTTGAATGACTGGGGCATCTTTCCCAATCTAACCATCTTCTTCTACGTTCTATGTTTTAATAATCTTTGAAATGATGATACTTCGTAACACCATCTCAAAGAGGGGAAAAATGTAGACATATAAATTTGGACACTTAATTTATCCAAATTCATCCCCTTTCATCTTATTTTCGTTAATTAAGTAATACTGCTATTATTTAATTAATATCTTTAATTCTACCAAATCCCTAGAGTATTTAATCAATAATTCTTTATCTCTTTAATCCTCCTTTTCATCAAATGAATTAAATAAATATCACATTTATTTAATTCCTCATATGTCACATCCTCCATCTTTTATTATCTGATTTTAATCATTTTTTCTAATCTCATCATTAGGATGTGCACATGCCTAATCTTTGATTAGGAGGTGTCACATCCTCCAAATTTTGCAAGTTGACCTCTAATATTTCTTATCCACCTAACCTTCCTCTAACCCCTCATCAGCTTGTCTAATCACCCCCTTTAGTCAACTTTTCCCATCACCCAAGGAATTTTTAATTCCTTTTGTCTTCCCAAAGTTCTTTGAGGAATTTTTAATTCTACTCTCATCTTTCAAGGAATATTAAATTCCTTTTCTCTTCCCCATGTCCTTTATGACATGTGTCCTTGGTCAACCTTATTAAAGGCTTTCTCCTTTTGTGCAAGGCACTCCACTTCCCCTTGTGAATTTTTAATTCACTTTTTAATCCCCCAATGCATTTAAGGAATTTTAAATTCCTTCCCTCTTCCCCATGAGAATATTTGAGGAATTTCTAATTCCCCACTTGTCCTCTCACTCACATGGGGAAAAACACCTTCTTTATGAGGAGATCTTGTCCAATCCCAAGGTACTTTGTACCCCCCTCCATGTCATGTACTATCCTTCCACCTCATGTCCACTTCACCTTTTAAGGCTATATCACATGCCACATGTCAAGATGTGAGGGCTTGTGAGTTCTCAACTCACCTTGGCCCTACATCTTGATCATTGGTGGCTCAATCTTGCCATCCATTTCTTCTACGAATTCTCAAAATTCCTATAAATACCCCCTCTTTTCTCTCATTTTGGAGAGATCATTTTGCTAGCCAAACTCTTGCAATTTTATTTCTCAATCTACACTTAGTCATTTTCATGCTTTCATCCATTTCCATCCATCCTCACATCATCATCTAGGTTGCATATCTTGCCATCCAAGGAGCATACACAACAAAGATCGAAGGGCCAACCAAAGGATCGATTTGACACAAGGTATAAAGTTCCATTTGTTGTTTTTATCTTGTGTTGATTCCAACTTAGGCTAATCTTGAGGTGTAGGTTGTTTTGGTGTTTATTTGCACTCTTTAGTCTGTTGCTCATTTTCTAACGCATATATTTGACTTATCACAGTAGCATCAACAACCAATTGTCAAGCCGTATGAATTAGAAGGATATTGGAAGATCTACATTTGGTTCAAGAACATCCAACAACTATTTATTGTGATAACAATAGAACTATTACTATGACCAATAATCCTATGTTCCACACAAGAATGAAACACAAAGAAATTTTAATAGATTTGAAAAGGAAGAGAAAGTAGAAAATAAAGAGAAACAAGCATGAAATATTTATATTAATCACAATAAAGAGACTACATAAACTTTTTTGAGTTGTTTCTCATTCAAAGACACATTCATTTGTTATAGAGACTCCTTCAAAGCTTCAACTCTTTCATAAATAGACATGCTAAAACCATTATTTTCATTCTTACTACTACTAGAGCGGCTGCTCCTTAACACTATTACATCATATTATTACTCAGAGTTCCTTACTTGACACCTTTACAACTCTTCAGATTTGGACTCTTTCGAGAGTGAGTATAATGAAAAATAGTCTCAACAATATATAAAGTTAAGTATGAACTAAGGACAAAGAATTGAACATAAAATAATATATTACTTATCACCTCGAGAGCTTATGAGAGCTGCGATAAGGTAATATGAAATCATTTCAAATCTATGCCAAAATCTATCCTCAATATTTTTCTTTAATGCTTAGATTGATTGTGATCCAATGCCCATATGGAGGCTGATACAAAGCATGCTGATGAGATAGGTCCAATTGGGGAGGTTAATGAAGTAGTTGGGATTATATTTCTAACACTCACCCTTAATAACAACTATGAATTTCTTTCATTGATTTTGTAATATTTAAATTCTATTGATCAAACTTAGGAAATTCCAATTTTCTGTTGGGATGCTCTAACCATGGGCTTTAGCCTTCTTGTCACCAATCCATTGTAGGTTCAGGTGTGATACTTTTAATTTCTCTCGACACCTCCCTATGAGCTACACTACTGGTGCTCAGGGATTCTAACTTCAGTTGGATCTATTGGCCTTATTCACACAAGTACAAAATGTTATCCTCCTTTGATTTCTTGATCTCCTTTAGCAACTCCTCTTTCTTACTATTTTGGAAGATTTTGTATTCCCCCACATTTTCAAATGACCTCCTTCAAACTGTGAAAAAAAAAAACTATGATTATGAGCCATTTCTTTCATTCATACAGTGGCCTTTTCCTTTCACTGGCATGATTTACCTTTTTGTAACTTCTTCAAGGAACCTCTTTTTCTACTTCAACAATAAAAACTGATAGCCTCCTCTCTTCTCTAAATTTGTGGCTTCAATCTCTCTTCTATCTCAAAAAATAGAAATCTTCTTTTACCGATAACTTCCTTTTGGAGCTTCCTTATAACATACAACAATTTTCAAACCAAAAATTATAGAGTAACCTATACTTCTAAGGATTTATTTTAACCATTGATCTTCAACCACCTTTGAGCTACATCTAACCTTTGACTGGCATCCTTTGTATTCCAACAAAATTTGTGAACAAACCAAAACATCAACCCTTCTAAACAACATAGTATCCTCCAAAAAGCGGCTACTACCTTAAACAAGTAAACTAGCAATCAAGAACCCACCTTTTGTCTTTGACCGCTAGCTACAACCAAGTCTTCAGACTTTTTCACCACCTTTTCTTTTCTCCTTTCTTATAGCAAGATTCTATCTCCTTTTTCTACAGCGATTTCTTTCAACAATCTTTTTTTCTTTTCCTATCTGCAACAACTAACTCCTCTTGACTTGGTCGATTCCTTCATTTGAAACCCATCTACAATCATTTATTGCAATGGTTTTCCTTCATTTTTAACTTCAACTAGCCCCCAATCTTCTTGCTTCCCAACCTTTCAAGTGGCCTGCAACTTTATTACCAAACCTTTAATCCTCCACTCAGCATCCAATTTCCTATGCCTCTTTTCCTTGGCATCAATTTCCTCCTTACATGATCCCTTCTTTGAAAGAGCTACATATTTATATCCTTTTGTGATAGCAAGGTCTTCAAAGATAACACAAACTGATTCTTTTAGCAATTTTCAGTTGACAACAATCTCCTCAAACTTTGAGCAATTTAGCAATTGTGTTGCTCTTCTTCTTTAAGTCTTTTAGGTAGCCTTTCTCCTTCCTCATTCCTGTGATTGCCTTCCAAGTTGACTTTTATGGTCTCCTCAATCTTCTCGTGTATCTTCAACTCATAGTCATTCTACTCCAAAGAACTTTTTATGACTTCATATCTGCAACTCTTCTTCAATCGTTGGCTGCACTACACACCTTTGAATTCCATCGATCTAAAACTTGCAGATAGTTCCTTTGATCTCTTTGACTAGTGTCTCCTTACAAACACTAGTTTCTTTACTTGGAAATTTCAATCCATTCAATTGTCAGCATCGTTTTGAACTAGCCTCTTTTCAACAACCATTCGTGAACTCTTGCTTCTGCAAAATTTCAAACCCAGACAAACTTCTCGAACTAGCTCTGATACCAATTAATGGACTTGAAAAGGAGGATAAAATAGAAAATAAAGAGAACCAGGCATGAAACATTTATATTAATCACAATAAAGACACTACATAATTTTTTTTGAGTTGCTTCTCATTCAAAGATACATACATCTATTACAGAATCTTTCAACTCGTTACATAGAGCATAAATCTTCAAAGCTTTGGATCTTTCATAAAAATTCATGCTAAAACCATTATTTTAATACTTAGTACTTCTGGAGCTGCTACTCTTTGACACCATTACATCATATTGTTACTCAGAGTTTCTTATAGCACCTTTATAGCTCTTTAGAGCTGGACCCTCTCGAGAGTGAGTAGAAAGAAAAATAGTCTCAACAATATATAGAGAGTTAAGTATGAAACAAAGACAAAGAATTGAACATAAAATAATATATTACTTATCACCAAGAAAGTGTGTGAGTTGTGATGAGGTAATATGAGATCATTTCAAATCTATGCCAAAATCTATTCTCGATATTTGTCTTTAATGTTGAGATTGACTGTGATCCAATGTTGATATGCACGTTGATACGAAGCATGCTGATGTGACAAGTCTAGTAGGGGAAGTTAATGAAGTAGTTGGGATTATAATTCCAACAAATCTGACATCATTGCATTTGTGATTTGGTTCAAGATGGACAAGTGGAGTTGCAGTATTGTCCTTCATTTGAACAAGTTGCTAATATCATCACCAAAGCTCTTTCTACAACTAGTTTTACTACCTTTAGACATCAGTTGGGACTCACCCCTATTGATTATTAGGGTGAGTTTGAAGATATTCATTATCAATCATGATTTTTGCTACTTTTATTTTTTCTTAATTTTTTGTTTTATGCAACAACAATTTGCATGCTGCTTAGTTGCATGCTTTTAGTTTTAGCTTTAGTTTTTCTAGCTTTTAGTTTTTTGGTTTTTTGTGATCTTATATTTTATCTAATCACATATAGCATTTCAATTATCTTTAAGTACAATTAATTTTAATTAAATTCTAATATGAAGAAATAATATATTTTCTTTCTTTTCAATTGTACATAAAAGGTATTTTTCTTCAATATAGTGTTAGTGCCATTACAATCTTAATCTTTCAGGCACAACATTAAATGAAGAGATCAAAGAACTCACATGAAATTGTAGTAAGGGATAATGATGTCTGTGAAAGCTAGAACCCACAGGGATTGCTCATATATTATTTCTCCTAAAGAAACACCACAAAATGGAAGAATGATGCCAACATTCTAATTAGTCTCAAAGGATTAAGAACAAAAATGCATGACAATCCACATGATGAGAAGTGGGAATAAAGAGGAGGGATGAACGAGGGTAATGAAATTTGTTTGACTTAATCTCCAAGCTTTGTAAATAGTTATTGAGTGCTAGGGTTTCCTCACTAGATTTGTAACATTCCTAGAACACTGAAAAGTTCATGGAAGGTGTTGTAAGAGTATTGCTTGGTTTGGAAAACTGATAATTGGTTGGATGTGGTGTAGCTGGAATCTTCATTGGGCAACCTTTCATATTCATAGAGTGTGGTTGTCCCATTGACTGTTGACATGTTGCTTGTCTTTTGTGCAATGTAGAGCTCCAATTGAGAAATAAAGCTAATTGTGAATGAAGAGCTAATTAGAAGAAAGAGCACTTAGATGAAACTTAATATCAGATGGATGAAAAAGTGGGATGTTGTGATGCATGAGTGTCCAAACACAAATGGAGAAATAAAAAAATTATGTGAGAGAAAAATTTAAATATGCTATATGGACGAAAAAAATAGGGTGTAAAAAGGATTATTATATCAAAGAATTCAATCCCACGAGGGACCATGAAGAAAGGCCTATATAGAAGCGAATATCAAATGGAAAGAAAAACTGTTGATAGCTCAATTGCGAACTAGTTCACATCATCTTAGGTGTGAAATGGGTAGGTGGGTGTTTCCTAGAGAGGAGTGGGAAAATATAATATGTCAATTATGTAACAAGGGTACAATGGAGACGGAATGGCACTTTATCATGGAATGCTTAGCATATAAAGACATCCGGGCCAGCTATGGGGATACCGTGCAGGTTGATAATTTAAATACCTTGTTTGAAGAGTCAAGGCTGGACAAAACTGCAAACTTCATCATCAAAATTCACTGTAGAAGGGCTGATCTCGAACAGAGTCTACAAACTGTCTAGGGCTTTTCTTTGGGTGGTTCTTGTGCTGTTCTTGGGTCCCATAGGCTTCTTTAGCCTCGTGGATATCATTAAAATATTTCATTTCAATCTGTTGTTTCTAAAATTAAAAATAGGAACTTTTGATTTTCCTTTTGGGCCACAATTATTAGGTACATAACATTTTTGTACTTTTGTGCTTCGGGAGTTTGATGAAGTTATGATCTAACCATATTTTAAAAATTATTTTTATATTGGTTTTATTTAGGAATGTATTGCCGATTATACTACCAAACGATTTCTCAGTTAGTGTTTCATATATTGTGGCTCACCAAGGTCTGAGGATTGAAAGATGAATGGCATGTGCTGCAGTGATTTTCTACAGTATGTTCAAAGAAGAATCAACATAGAATAAGACATAATCTGTGTAATATATCCTTAACATTCACATTGATTTCCTTTCTTCGTAGTTGAGGAAGCAGGATCTGTACCATGGAAAAACTACCGTGGGTTTCTCATCAATTTGTGTAAAATGCCAACTTGTGGTGTATTCCACCTGATGGGACAATAACCCCTTTTAGAAAATAAACTGAAACATCTACACGATTTACATCCAGATGAGTAGATCCCAAGCATGGGAGTAATCTATAATACTTGCAATCATAAACATTTGAAGATAACCAAATCTGATTTACATGAACTAATAATAGAATAAAAGATTGTTTTATTACAGATATATAATGAATGAACTATTGTAGGACCTAATTGTGTACCTTGTATTGGAAAATTCATAGAGATTCCCATCGTTGGAGAAGATGATAAGAGCCACCTCTGCATCGCAGGCCTTCTTCAAGAGCCCATTTTTTCTCTGGCACGACAGCTCGCAGGCCTTCTTCAAGAGCCCATTTTTTCTCTTACAGAATGTAACTTGTCTGTTGATCCTATTCTCTATCTTTTTCATCTGAACCTTCCCTCTCCTCATTGATGACTTGTAAAGTTCTTCTTCAAGCCAAGATTCAAATCAACGCATCTAAACCCCAATGGCGGTCATGAAAGAAAAGTATTGTATTCACGTGCGAACCATGCATATAGATTACAAAAATTATATTTGAGAAGGCTCAACCAGTTTAAAGGGAGATTTCAGTCTCCTTGGGTACTCACGAAACAAGATTTGAAGAATCAAATGCTTCTCTGCAGGCCATTCACTCAACAAAAAATTAGATATGTCTACTTGCCCATGTGAACACGGCCCCCAACTTCAACCGTCATGATAGCGAAAGATTTAATAGAATATTGGAAACTGCATGCTTGTTCTCGAAAACTTCCAAAGTTAAGAACTAAATACTTTTATATCACGAATTATTATATATTCAGTCTTACTGAAAGTTTTAAGTCTTGTTTTACATTATGCACATTCTGTCGTTTGCTTGCCATATTCACTAGCATTTGCATTTTAATATGCATTCAAAGAAGCAAATATATAACTTCTATTCTTTCAGCTTATTTACATTTACTTCCACTTGCCCCCTTTTTTTTTTTTTTGTATTTTCGAGGAATAGATCTATGGGTGCCTGTGTGCAAAATATATTATTTAATTAATTTTAGCTAGGTCCTAATCACACTTTATTAGGCTTACTTAAAATACTTTTAAGTTATTTATTTTTTGTCTCATGTTATCATATCTTTCACCTTGCATATATAAGCAAGGTTTCTTTTATACATTATGTATCTTATGTCATTTGTATCTTGTAGCAGCTTGTATTTATTGTATAATCTAATATTAATTTCTTGCTACTTTCTTGTTGATTATTGTTTTTGGCTTTATAGGTAATTTTAGTTACTTGAGTCTATTGTTTGACTTACATTGTATTCGTAACTATATAATTAGATCTTTAGATTTACAAGTCTCTTTTCAATCTAGAAGTGTTTTGAGAAATAACTTGTGTTAAATGAAATTTGATTCAAAATGGACTTCACGATAGAATTTGGAAAAGTTAAACACGTATAAACTAATATCATTTGAATTTTGTGTGGTTTGGAGGTTAAACACGTATAAACTAACATTCATTTTCTAATATCATGATAGAATTTTTGAGGGCTTGCAAAAAATTACAACTCATAAATTCATATAGTCATATGGATTCATACAGCCATACACATCCCTACAATCTATATGATTGCACACAACTGTACTTGTTAGAAAATGAATGTTGTAGAACTATCGAATAGTTCTATAGAATACTCCATCACATGGATCACTTTGTATCATCAATCGATATGTTTTGCGCCATTGCCTACATTAGGGGTTGCTCTATAGTAAATTTTTGGATTTAAACAAAATTAAAATTATTTTACACAATTCTTTTAACTCCTAGTTATGAGTGGCTGAAGCACTTGGGCACCCTTGGCCATGAAGGGGATTAATGCCTACAAGTGCACAAGGAATGTCATCACTACCAAGTGCCACCCTCATTTATGTATCATTGCATTTGATGAGCTCCTAAGTGACCTAGTGATGTATACATTTTGTACTACTTAGATCTATCACTAGGCTAGTGCAACCACTCATCTCGCTACTAGAATAATGTTGGCCCCTATTTTATTTTCCTAATGGAGGAGATTTTTTTGGATGACATATATTTTTTTTCATATCAGTTTTTTAAATTTTTATATGCAAATTTTAAGAACTTTATAGTTGTAATAGGTATTGTTTCTATACTTTTATAAATGTTTGATATTTCTATTAGCTAGATTCTACCTTAGAAATTAAAATTTTACTTTGAAATAATTTTGACTACATTAGCTTATATCTTTAAAAATGATTGAAATTAGTGATTGATTTTGATAAATTTCCACCTCATGCTATGAAAAGTGTAGTGGAGAGGTACTCTCATATTTTGAAGAGCCAAAAGCTTTACCACCTTTTAGAACTATCAATCATTTTATAGACTTGGTTTCAAGGTCTTTATTGTCAAATTTAATAACATATTACCTCTCAAAGCTTGTAAGTATAGAAATAAAGAAGTAAATTAAAAAAATATTAAAGGAAGATACAACCTAGCACCTCTCTTGTGGATCTCCAACTTTTATTATTCCAAAAAGGAGAAGGATGAATGGAAAATGATCACTAACTATAAAACTTTAAATATAATAACTATAATGAATGAATGTTATTTGTCAAGGATTAATGACCATTAGGATCATCTCAAACAAGTTCAATATTTCACAAAGATGGATCTCACTTAAAAATATAATTAAGTATGAATAGATCCTACTGATAACTAAAAGATAACTTTCAAAATTAAATTTGGGATTCATGAATGCTTAGTGATGCCTTTTAGTTTTGGTAATGCTCCTACCACATTTATGTAGCTCATTAATGTTATTTTAGAGCTTATCTAGAATTTTTTATCACAATATAATTCGATGATATTCTTCTATTTAGTAAGCATTTAGAAGATCATGTTTAGCATGTTCACACTACTTTGGATATTCTATGATAAAACAAATTTTAAGCTATTAAGATGAAAAAAGCCTTCTTTGGTCAATGCTTTATTGATTACCTAGGTTTTCTTATGTGTTTTTATTCATCATAATTAAGTGTGTGAAGACCTTGACAAAATGAATGCTCTTAAAAATTGGCCTATCCCTTATTGTGTTGTAAATATTAATATTCTATTGTGGGATATAAATTACTATAGATAATTTATTTAGATTTTGTTCTATACTAGTCAACCACTTCACTAGTTTTCCAACCAAAATATTTTTTTATTATCTATGATAAAAAATTAATCCGTCCAATATATTAAGGTGACAATTTGTTAAGACCAAGTTCTTATTCTTATAGATATTTAGCTACCATTTGAAATTGAAATAGATGCTTCTAACTATGCTATAGGATTTTTTCTTAAATAGGGACTTAGACATCCAACAATGTATCAATATGAAGACCCTTTTGTAGCCAAGATCAATTAAGACACATATGGTAAGGAGTAGTATTCCTTTGACCAAGCCTTGAGACAATGAAGGTACTACATTCTTGGTAAGAAAATAATTCTTCATAATCATCATCAACCCCTTATTTTTTGAATAATATCACTTGAAATGAGCCTCATATATGCAATATTTCAATTTAGCCATTACATATAACAAGGACACCACCAATAAAGTTGGTAATTTTTTTATCCTCTCTCTAACCAAAGTAATGGGTATGTGCAGGATTATGATGGGCCAAAAAGTGGCAATATGATGGGTATGTAGCTGATAACTTTTTTTTACCCAAAATTGATGAAATGAAAAGGGTTTTTAAAGGAGATTTTCAGCTTTCCACCAATATAAATTATGTTTTACTTTGAATTTAATAAGTAGTTATTATTCATTTTCTATTTGAATTACGACTACAATCCTGATTGATAGGCTGATTGAAAAACATCTATAGCTTTCAAATAGTATCACATTTTTTGAATCCAAAACATGTGTCACATTCTATGCTTCACATAATATAGGATTAAAAAAGAAAAAATAAATTTCATGAAGTTTTGACCAAGTTAAGGTGGTCGACATACGAGTTTTTATATTTTTGAAAATTTGTAATAAAAAATTCATAATTAATTATTTACTTGGAAAAAAATTACAAAAAAGTATGCATCATATTAGGGCATGAGTCCTCTACTTATATCTAAAATATTATAAAAAATATTATTATTTTATTGTTGTTAGGGTGGTCAAATAGACACCTACTTATTTTTTCCCTGAAATTTAAGTACTACTCCATTGAAATTTCAATTTTTTTAAAAAAAACAAACCTAGTAGTTTAGAAACTACATTCAATTTTCTACAAATTCTATTCTTGCATATTTTGTAGATAATATAAATATCTTATTCAATTTTTTACATCAAGTTGCCTAACTCTGATTTTTTTGAATTTTTTGCCACTTAAGGGCTTGTTTTTTCCATGATGATCCTGCACATACCCTAATACATATCCTTAATGTTAAAATTTTTCCATATGAGGATTATAATTTGTTGTTTTTTTCTAGTACATCTTTTTGACTAGCTATAAATATTCTACAACATCCCATTATTACCAACCAAACCCCTTTCTAAGACTACACAGTTAGAGATGGTTGGTTACATAAGATGAATTGAGTAGAATATTTTAGTCATCAATGTTCTCTTTGTAGCCAATCTAAGCCTACTAATCACAAACTTAGATTTTAAGCAACATTGTTCCTATTCCCTCTCAACCATGGAAGTCCATCTCTATGAAATTAATTAGTCAGTTGCCTACTATTTTAGATAACATGATTGTAGTTGTGTGTAATTGGTATTTCAATTTTTTAAAATGGCCATATTTATCCCTTACAAGAAAATAATTGATGCTCTTTTAAAGCTACTTAATTATTTTTCAATAATGTATAGTGTTAATTTAGTTTCCCTTTTTTTGTTCCTTCTAATCATGAATCTACTTTTTTGAGTCACTTTTGAAAATAATTTTGGAATATATTATACAACTTTTCATCCATAAAAACATGGCTAGAATGAATTGGTTGATTAGAATTTAGTTCAATCTCATACAATCTTGATGGCATCCATCTCCTTGTAGGTGTCTAAAATCCCACTAAAAATGAACAAATAGGTGGAAAAGGAGAGGTTGTGTTGTTGTAAGCAAACTCACACAACCTTTATAGAGGTCTACACATGTGTTGTAGGTCCAATTACAAGTTTTAGAGGCATAAAATCAACCATAGAGACACAAACTAAGTTGATGTACAAAAATAGATTGTTGGTGTGGGTAGCTACATCAATGGTTATAGGTGACTATTCAAAATTTCAGCAACATAAAATACTTTAAACATACAGAAAAATCCACAATTTCTGAGTAGAAAACTCATAATAAATTCTACTCATAAAAAAACATACAAAAGATAAGAACCATGGAGAGAATAATATTATATTATATTGAAAATCCAACTTTTTACACTCTTTTAGACACATTTACACAAGAATTTACAAAATAGAGCTCCATTCTCCATTCTTCTTTCTTTCTTTTTGTCTTATATGATTCAGCTATTGTCCTCTATGGCTTCTACTTCAACTACTCTCTCCTTTATTCCCTATGTTCCTTCTGCTATTTTCTACATACTACTATTCTAATTCCTCTTTTCTCTCTCTACTACCACTATTTTTCTACTGTTCTATTATTCTCCACAAAATTGTTCAAAATTTGGAAGCTTCTCCAAAAGTCTTGTGTAAACACTTTCAACATCAAAATTCTAGAATTAAATTCTCCAACAACCAATTTATGAGTTTGAAAACTCCCTCCCAGTTTTATCCTTTTCATTTCATTCATTGTTGTTGCTCATTAAATGTGAATATGTGTAGGTCTTATTGCCCTCAAGCAAAAAAAAAAAAATTTAAAATCCTTACAACTCCTTCACATGGCATCATTTTGATATATATATATGAAGTCCCTCCATCAAATCTACTACAACAAAAATATATAGTGGGGTTCATATCTTCTTATTTTTTAGCATAACAATAACTGGGCTACACATGTCTCCACTAGCCATTATAGTTTTTAGGTTTGTTACGGATATCAACCTCTTGCATATAGGATCTTAGTTTCTATTATTTCATATTCTTCATCAAACCAACAAAAGAATAGGTCCAATATTCCTAGTTTATTTGAAACATAGCAAAAATTCATGCACATGTGTATGCAACTCTTCATATATCTTAGGCTAAGTATAAATAAAATCATGCTAAGAATCACATCCCTTTTGAATTCATAGTTAGGGATAAAGTTTGGATAAATATAGATAAATAAAGGTTCAAAGACGAACACCATCATAGTCTCAAACCTATTATCTATGGGCCTTATCTTGTTTTCCAATAGATAGGGGATATTTACTTCAAACTTTATCTCCCATCCCATCTTGGAATCCGAATGTGGTTAATGCTAATTAGTTGAAGCCTTATGAGCCACCTCAATTAGAAGAAGAAATTTCTCTCTCATTATATGCATAATATTATATATTTAGCCATCTTTGGATGTAGATTACTTTTTTAAGGTTCACACATGATCTACTAAGAGTCTAGGAATACCACTACACACTTGGTTGTAAGGATACCTTAGCACCCCAAGCCAAGTGGATCTCATGTGAATATTTTGAGAAATATTTTTCCATGCTAAAGATAAAGTGGAGAAACTTTAGATTCTAAACATGGAGAAATTGACAAGACTTAGCCCCTTCACAGCCTATTCTTTACACTTAATATATGATTAGTTATTATGATAAAATTTAATATTCTCATTAGATATAATATGTAATTAGTTTAATATCATAATAATTTTATTAATATTTCTAGAAGAGTATTTCTTCTAGAAGCATATTTACATTTATTTAAAAATATATTTATGAATATGTTTTGGATGACCATCTCAATAAAAACATCTCTTGTGAGTTTTGTGTTCTTGTGCATTCATACCATTAAAGGGATTCAATTTCACTATCGATTCATAGTGTGGAGCCTATAATTTTTTGAGGGTTTCATGCCTATGTAATTTAGAGATACATATTAGCTTATTATGTTTTTTTTTTTCATTTCATCCCTTAGTAATCATCTTTCTAAGGGGAAAATACAAGCATTGAAGAGAAGATATCTTGATACACTCATTTTGGCTTCATATTTTTCCAAATCTATATTTTATTTTTCCTCAATTAGGTATTTTTCATAGAGAATTTCTTTGGAATTCTAAAAATTATCATGTCATAGATTTATTGGTCTACAGGTTGATAATGAAAATTGGAGTACGATTGCAAATGTTGAGTGTCCTAATGCTCTTTGGACCCACATTTCATATATACACATGGATATATGAATACTTTTGAATTCCTAGATGACCTTATTTCAAATAATCTTGTACCTCTTGATTATTAAAATAATATACCATATGAATATGATACAAATAGAGTTTTATTCTTCATAAAGCATTCCATTTTTAGATCATGATGAGGTTTTTTATGATTCTCCTTCTCCTTCTAGAAAGTCACTTTTTGATACTTCACTTTCATTGATTATTAGTGTATAATCATTGAAATATAAGATCACCTTATTGCTATTTCCTTAGAGTTAAGTATTTATTCATATTCTACTAATTCAATTTAGCAATATCCTTTTTTCTTGTAGATTAAACTTTGTGGGATGACCTTTTGATAAATGATGCATATTTATTTTTTGTGCTATCTTGAATATTTTGAGGAAAAACTTGAGAATATATATTTCCACTTTGATGATAGTTATGGAACAACTATTATCTCACCATATTTATCTTTTAGATTGTTCTTCGTGAACCTTCATAGGTTTCTATATTGGTTTCACCTCATTCCATTGTCAGACCCTTTAATTCTAACTTGTAGAAACTTGAGTAATTATTAGAGGCACATATCACAAGACTTATTTCCATATTTCTCTTCTTAGGGTGGGAGTTTAGTTTGAATATATCATAGGAATTTTCTATTTCCAAGAGGAGAATTATTTTTTCCACTTTTGGACAATATTTAATATTCATCTTCCAACATTCACCTTTGGTACAAGAGCCACTTCTTTATGGTGGTGCATAATTTCACTTTTCTCCCTTATGGATGATAATAACTATATATTCATGATGGATGTAGCCCATGGGAGGTAAATTTTTAGTCCTCTTTCCATCACTTATACAAGATCATTTTCTCTTTTTCTCTCTTTTGGAGAAGGGTATTTTCCTATGGTATTTTCTTGTTTACTTCATTTGTTAGAAATATTCTGTACATGGGTACTTGACAAGGCCTTGTCACTAGTACCCATCTTTGCGTTCTTGTATAAATATTTTTTCCTCCCTAAAATATACTTAAGGGGGATATTGGTGTGAATTATGTATATTACATAATTGGTTCCCATCTACACCATTTTCACACATAGTTAAGTTTTCTTAAGTATATTTTAGGTTATTTAATTTTTGTTCCTCATGTCATCTGATTGTGAAACTTGTTGTCTTATCTTTCATATTTCATATATATCAAGGTTCCTCTTGTACACTATGTATCCTATTCCATTTGTATCTTGTAGCATCTTGTATTCATTATGTAATATTTTCTTCATTTCTTCTTACTCTCTTGTGGAAGGTTTCTTTTTTGTTTTCTAGGTGATCATAGTTACTCAAGTATATTATGTGACCTTTAAATGGTAAAATAACTCTTACAATATGTTTATTTAATAACACATTATTTATACACATTTCATTTTCCATTTATTTTAGTGTAATCCTTGATGTAATGCCCTAAATATAATTATATATCAAGAAGTGGCACGTTCTTTTATTGAGTTCAATTTATTCTTAATTCTTATTCATTCCTATTTCCTCCCACATTCCCTTATTCTCACTTGTTTATCATACAAACCCCATTAATTACACTATTCTCACTCTTACTACAACACATTAGCTCCCTACCTCAATATTATCACATTCACACCCAAATTTCATATATTCACGACTTAGGACTAATATTAAAAAATGTAGGTATGAACCTATAATTTCACAAATTTTAATTATAATTTCAAGAATATCACCCCTTCTTATCAGACATTGTAATTTGACTTAGTAAAAATAAGTGTGACATTTATCAATTAGTATTTAAAGACACTCAATGTGCACTAAAACTTGTAGTAGGAAAAGGATAAATCATTGTAAAAAACTAAAGAGACAAATAATTTGAACTTGAATCATCTACATATACAACATCTATATACTTGTGTATATTCTCTTCAAACATTTTCTTATCCAATGTTGACAATCTTATAAAATTAGTAGTATGATTCATGAATCATTCATTAATAAACCATTTACATTAGAAATGTTGTAAAACCATCATGGACAAGATTAATACATGTAGTTATTGGACTAATTATCCTATCCTTTCTCCTCCATCAATTGCCATGACTTTTATATATTATTTCCCTATCTAATAAAGTTATTCCTCAACATGATCTTCCTCCTAAGTTCTGTTGGGACTTTCAAATTTCACAAATTTGAAGTTCCCATATTGGAAATTTTTCCTCTGCACTCTCAAAATTGAACCTGAGAAATATGCCTAAGTGACCTACTTTGGAGGGACATAATTCAAAGCCAATTGATTTTCAAGAAAAACCCCTTGGTGGACCCATTCATCTGACATATGTGAGCAGGAATGTCAATTTTTAGCTCCCATGAGAAGTTTTGATGGGGTTTTGAAAAGCAAAGTTGAAGGGTTTTGGCACTATTTAATGTTTGCAAACTTTTAGTTTTGCAAAGTACCCTCCTATTCGAGTTTACATTTCACAAGTGGATGATTTTCATAACAAATAGATTGTTGCTCTCCATTCTCCATACCTTCATGTGCTCCCTAGTCCAGTTTTAGAGCCTCATGATTTGATTTGCTATTTTTTTCAAGATCAAACGAAAATGCAGTTTGTGTTGATTTTACATCTGCATTCCCATAAATGTTTCAAGGTGATCAACTTTAACCCCTAATATCTCATGAGGATTGATGATTGAAGCAAATCCCTCTTGCATACATGTTTAGTGTACCTAAATGAGCTTATGTTTCCAGTGGCAGCCTCTTAGAATTTGATTTGGTATTTTTTCAAAATGGTGACTTGGTCAATTTTAATTGGTTTTGAACAAACACAGTTGCAGAAAAGTCTGACTAAACAACTTTGATAGTGAATATATTTCACCTTGTGATTTATTTTTTAGAGCCATTTGATGCACTCCATTCTTAGGTCAAATTTCTACATGCCTACAAGTTTTCATCACTCCAGGAGGTCGTTTGACTATTTTTCCAAGGCGATTCCAAAGCCCACCTGACCAATTTTGCTCATTATTCAAATATGCCTTAAAGGAAATTTTAATGGAAACCCACTTCATCTTTTCATCTCTGATGCATTCAAAATTTGTGTCAAAAAAATTCACCATAAAAATTGTTTGAAAATGATTTTTTTTTTAGCCGGACCCACATAGGGCCTAACATGTTTTACACAGTTATGAGCTTGTAAGAGTATTTTTACCATCATTGTGGGAACATTAAGAGTCAAGAAAACAAGAGTTCATGTTGAAGTACAGTCTCTCAAGGTCAGAAGTATGAACTCATGGCTAACCATATCATAAAGAGGACAGTCAAAATGCAGTAAAATCTTTGAAAGGAGGGATTTGTTCAAGCAAAGGATAAGAGGAGTTGTGTTAGATATATCAATACTATATGCCCTAGTAAATTTACATGCAAATATGGAAGCATAGACATGGTAGAAAATATTTGATTCAATGCCTTAATGAAATATCAAATTCACTAGTTTTCATTGGAAAGTCAATTTTTGATAGGAAGGAGTTGAACACGGACCTTTTGAGACGCTGCAATCATTGCAGGGATTCAATTCATGGGGATAGCATTCAATTTTTATTGTGCATTCTCTTAATGGAACAAATGTCACTTATGATTCACCTATATCATCTGTTGATTGATTGAATCTCCTCTATGAGGAGCCTGCAGATGCATTGGACATCATGACACCATTGGGAGTAAAGATCAATGAGAGCGATGAAACAAATTCACAAGGGTTGCAGAATGCTCTGAAGGGACTTGTAGTCATATTTTGGTTCCAATTTTTTTTAGATCTTCTCTTTACCCTTTGAATCATGACAAGGATGAGGAATCGATACACAATTGTTCTAAGGTGGAAGATACTCCATTGAAAAGGATTGTGAAGGAATCTCTATTGATACACTTTCTAATCAACAACCCTTTTAAGATCAGAAGGTGATAGTCTGGAGAGAGGATGGTTTGGATATAGAAGCAAGGCGATGGTGGCAAGTCTATGGGAGAACATTATAAAGGGTAGATTTCCCATCCGTTGATTTTTCATGCATTGTTTTGATGGAGGAGTGATTCAAAAGGGGGCACTTAGGGTAAATGAAAACACACCAATTGCTCTATATGTCCCGCGACTATATGCAATGAGAGGGAGGCTTCATCGAAGCAGCACAGATTGAGAGGAGGAATCCAAAATGTGAAGCAACGTTGTTTGAAGAGCTCGAACCATATTCAAGTCTTGGCGCATAAGACGGTCCATGAAATGTTTTGATACAGAGGACAAGCAGAGGAAACTTTAACGGGTTGCATTGAGAGAATCAGATGTAGAGTATTCTTAAGTGGATATCGAACTTGAAAATGCATTAGTTGAAATGAATGTGGCGACGACATGGACAAGGCATGAACTTTTCTAAAGAGAAAACAAATCCTCAAATAAATGTGGACTCCTTGAATACCATAGTTGCCCAGTATGTACAAAGTGGATTTGTTGAAAAGGATTTAGAAATTTTTAAGCAAATACAATTGGTAGATGTCAAGCTGGACGATGCCCCTTTAGAATTTTTTTTCCTTTTCCCACTTGAACAAAATAGAGGAGAAACTTTGAAGATTTTTTGAGGAAGCAAATGAACTGTTTAACAAAATGTTTCCAAGAGACATCATCTCAAGGAATATATTTTGCTGCATTGTGGAGTATCGACAGCGAGGAGTAAGGAAATGTTATGCTGATGGTCGGTGCATCTCAGTGGGCCAATTCACTAGTTGTAAAGGAAGTCAAACACAGTTTTCACCTGGTATGATAAGCCTTTGCTTGACGCCGTGAGGTCAGGAGGAAGTAGCATGGTGTGATGTGCAGCAAAACTAGAGGAGTTAGGGTAAAAAATTGAATCGATGGCCAAGCAAATGCAGTGGACAAAACACAGGTCAAGTTAGGGAAAACCAAAGGTAGGATCAGTCAATGGTAGAGAAAGAAAAACATGGCAAGATACCAATCATACCTCGCTGACCTCACGCAAAGGAGGGTGACTTTTGCAAGGGTGGTGCGAGGTTGGAAAAATTGTGCCATGTGGCTATGGTGGGCCCGAAGGTTTTCTAAAAACTTTGCTCATGTTCTATTTTGGAGGGAGTTAAATGTCGCTACAAGGATCGAGGTGGGACTTTATTATTTAAGAATTTTTGTTTTAAAATATAAAGAGTAAAATGCCCGATGGAGATATTTTTAAACGGGCCTGAAATAAACATCAAAAATCCTTTATTGTGTAAAGGTTAAAAAATAGAGATAAGGTGAATCAAATGTTACTCAATGCAACATTCAAGCATTTAAAAGGTAAAATAGTGTAAATGTGAAATATGAATGAAAGCATGAGAGTGGGTAAAGTATTTTACCCAATGAAGTTAGAAGGCATTCACAAAGTTTTTAAAAGGTAAAAGTTATAAGTGTTCCCAGGAAAATAAGGTATAAAGTGAAACAAAGTAGAAGGGAAAAGTGAAAAACTTTCATGAGAAGATGAATGTTTTATGGCTGGGCATAATTTTTTAAATGCTAAGTATAATGTGAAGATATGTTTTATGGCTGGGCATAATTTTTTAAATGCTAAGTATAATGTGAAGATAGGTTTTTCATGGGAAAATATTTTCATTGATGCTCACAGTGAAATAGAAAATCCTCCGCTGGGTAAAATGCATGTGAAAAGGAAAGATGGGATAATCTATTAAAGTGAATAAAATATTTACTAAAGCCTTCTTTGTTGGGAAAAACTATTTCATGAGGAAATGATTTCTTTAGCTGTGAGCATAATGAAAATGGGCTTCCATGGGAGCTGAAATTTTCTTGAAGAAAGAAGTGCCAAGTGACATCACCAGATCCATTTTGGGCTTCTTTTGTTTCTTCTTATTCTCTTTCTCTTCTTATTATAAAGGGTTCTATTTCTAAAATTTCTGCAAGGCAGGCAAAAGGTCTAGAAAAATTGTAATGATAGGGTGGATTATAATTATTAGTCACTAATCTAAAGTTTTTTGTGTTATAAGTTGAGGTTCATGTTTATATTTTATTTTGTGACTCTCTCCATGGGTCAAATATAATACCCTTTTGAATTCAATAATCAAATATTATCTGGGTTTTTTCATACACATTTGTTGCATTTGAATTGCAATTGTTATTTCTTTTTGTTCAGTAAATAATGCAATTGCTTTAATGAATGTCAGTTACATTTGTTATTTCCTATTGTTCAGGGGATAGTGTAATTGCTTTAACAAATGTAACAGGAGTGTTGTGTTTCTAGGTGGATTTGTAAGAATGGTTATCAGATAAAGCTTTAGTGGCCTTGTTGTCATAATGTGATAACATTTTCAAAGATCTTCAAAACATGTTTAATACTGTAGGATGAAGTGTTGGTTATATGTTTTTGTAGCCCTCTTCTTGGAACTGATCAATCTTTATGCTTATGTTGTTTTTAGTTAGGTCCCAAATTATTAAATCAACAACCATTTTAATTTTGTATTCTAAGTTATGTGTTTGCTATGCTCTCCATGCTGGTTAATGAAATTCACTCAATGTCTTAGCCAATGTTGAGTGATATTTTATGTTTCTTAGCATAATTTTGTGAGAGCATCATCTGTTAAGCAATATCCTATTAAGTGTGTGTCTAAATCTTTAAATGTTGCTAAATAGTCCCCCCCTAGGTCCTACAAAGCCTGAAGTGTAGGGGAAATGTGTTCCAATCCCATTTCCTATCAGTTGGCCTAATCCATATTAGAATCTGAACATAAGAAATTGGCTAGTCTTTAGGATTCATTTGATTTGTTGATTTGGAACACCAGCAGAATGTCGACTCTGCTAGGGAGAAGTAGAAATATATCGATTTGCATAGAGTCAAGCATTTGGTGGATCTGAACATCTTTGTTAAGATAATTGAGAAGTTTTTGAACCTGGAGAAGATTTTATTGTAGCAAAGATCAAAGGATTTGAGTGTGACTCCACTATTGGATGATACCCAAAATGATATTTACTATTGAAAGAGCTTCATACTACATGAAGTTCATTCCTCTATGAAAGGAGGTGACGACTCTGTCTAAAGAACCTGCTAAAGATGTGAAGAAGACTTCCAAATTTGTAGAATTTGCAGTTAGGAAGAAAGGTTAATAGATGCTACAACCTTTCCAGGTATTCTCCTAAATTTAAAGCAAGCATTATTTTGTTTGAAAGAGGTTTATGAGAAATATTCAAGACTTGAGATGATAAATGGTTCACTATTAGATGAAATTGCATTAAGAAAGGGAATAATAGTAGTTATTTTCATATTTCTAATGTGTAATATTTGTAATGATTTTAGAATTATTCTTATTTTTGAATTATGCCTCTGAGAAAGCTTTAAGGTATAAGGATTCAATCTATGTTATAGAATCTTGGTTGAATTAATAAATGATGCAATTGATAACCATGTATGAAGTTGATAATTATTGAATATGGATACAAGAGAGTTTCCCTATGAAATAGCAAGTAAAAGTATGCAGGGTAAACAATTTATGCCATGCCCTTGAAGGGATTTTGCTATTGAAAGGTATATGCCATTAGCTTTTAATGGTATTAAAAATTTCCCAAACTTGATTCCTAAAAATGTTAGGAAACATTTTCCCAAGTTCACAAGGAAAAGTTTAGAACCAACCTCTAAAAATTTGCAAACCTTCATAGATGTGATGGGGGATTATATGAGGTAAACCATGAGGACGTTATCATGAAAATTTTTGTTCAATCCTTGAAGGATGATGCCAGTGATTGGTTCTCATATTTACTAACATGTTCTATAATTTCATGGAATCAGTTTATGACAGCCTTTGTTGAACAATTTGGTGAAAGGGTAAATCCAAGTGTGGTAAGAAAGAAGTTTATGGAAATACATAGAAGTGAAGATGAGTTGGTCCATGTTTTCAATCTTAGATTTACAAAGGAAATCAGGGAAATTCCAGAAAGTATGAGACCAAATGATGTTGAGTGTTTGGTTGTGTATCTCAGTGTATTTCATTGTAAGATGAGTTATCTATTAATGGATAAAGAGCCTGCAACATTACATTAGGCATATCAGAATGCCATGGATATTGAGAAAAAATTGAAATAATCAATGATGAAAGGGTATTTGGCTACAAGTGTGGGTTATCCCAACACACTCCATGTAAATGGAATTCATGTATCAGATAATAGAAATGATTGCCAACATGACAATGCTTCTACTATTATGATTTCTCCATTTTCACAATATATAGATCATAGTGAGCTCCAAGTTGAATTTCAACAAAATTTGAGCAATGTTGATCAAAAGTATTTTGTGAAAGAATTGTATGAAACAAAGAGAAAAAGGAAGAGTTTCCATATAAATTGTTTTTTAGGTATTTGGATGCTTTGATAGAGGTCACCAAATATTTCAAACCCAATGATTCAATATATATTGATTTGTTTTGTGAGATTTACGAATTTAGGTTGAGTGTACTTTGCCTAAGGAATTGAAGCCCCACAACTTTGACCAAGTGCCTAATTAGATAAATATTGTGGAATCAGCCAAGTGTAATTATGCACAAAATGAGGATTCTCAAATCAAAGACAACAACTATCCTCTTGAGAAAAATTAGATAACAATGCAAACAAGTGAAAAACATATGTTGGAAGCTGAACATTGTAATCAACTCACAAATAACAAATATACAGAGCAATACAATAGTGATGAAGAAAAGGATACATGGGATGATAACAAAGTAAATATGCATGAATGTTTTCCTTGTGATATCTTAGGTGATGGAGAAGTAAAAGAGACGCTGGGTGTTATTCCATGTCATGATGAGATCAATGAAAACAATGCATGTGTTGTTGATAGTTCATTTCAAACTAGTGATCATGATCCTAAAAGTGTATCCTCAATCATTCATTCTGAAGATGTTGAACATGATTTATGTAGCGATGATTTTTCTTGTGATGAAAATCATGATGAGGTTGATATTTTTGATTGCTTCTCTAAAGATTGTGACTGCTTTCTGAGTATGATTTAGAAGCATATTCTTCACATGAAGGATGGAATGATATAAATGATCATGAAATCATTTGTCCACAAGAGAATGTATTCTAGGTTTTCTATTAATGGAGCATGTTAAGAATGTGAATGATGAAGAGTTTGAAGATAAATATGTGTATGTTCGGTATCTGATTCAGAACATAATGTTGAATACAATAAACATGTTGATGAGTGTGCTTATGCTCATGTTGCTCATGCTTGTTTATATGAAGCAAAGATGTAAATGTTTGTGATACATGAAGAGGATGATGATGTACATGGTGGTGAAATATGAGGTTCATTTTGGAATGATCAAGTAGCACATTGTGACAAGTATATGGATCCTTAGTAAACATTATTACCCATTTATGATATTGAAGAGCTTGCTAATTCATATGACAATTAAGTTTTAGATTGTGGTGATATTGCAGAAATTTTTGATCCATGTGTAGAGCAACCAAGAAATGAAAATAATGGTGAATCTCATGTTAGTGAGTGTGAAATTGAGTACAACTACTTCTTTTTTGATGTTTCTTATATTCATAGTGTGAACATGGAAATGTTTTCATCCCTAGAGGAAAGCATTTATGTGAAAGAAAATGAAGATTCTAGTTCTATTGCTAATGAGGAGTTTTCAGATAACAATGAGTCTTTCACATTTGGGTCAGCATACATATCAACTGATATTGCACATAAAGTTATCAATGCGCATGGGTGTCTTTCCACTATCCTTGTTGATGTTGAATTGCTTGAGCCTACTCTTGAGGTATTTTGCATTGAGCTGAATGATTGATGAGGGCGCAGCCCGAGACTTAGAAAATAACCCACAAACAAGAGAATAATTTTATTATTTAGAAAATGGAGCTTCTTACATGTAGAGGATCTCAAATCCCCAAGTTCTACAACACATGCAAGTTACAGAAAGCTACAGAATCACCCTTTCGCAATATGCAGCTTGTCCCCAAAAAGTTACCCAAAAATTAGAAACCCGCCCATAAACAGAGCTCCTCATTAGTTTAGAGCCAAAACAACATTCAATTTGAGTTTTGGCAGTTTGGCGCCGAAAATTTACAACATGAAGTTCAAATTTCAAAAG
>VDFB02292527.1:25006728-25130629 GCA_007258455.2 Sequoia sempervirens | reverse complement strand
ACAAACAAGCAGAATAATTTTATTATTCAGAAATGGAGCTTCTTACATGCAGAGGATCTCAAATGCCCAAGTTCTACAACACATGCAAGTTACAGAAAGCTACAGAATCACCCTTTCGCAATATGCGAGCTTGTCCCCAAAAAGTTACCCAAAAATTAGAAACCCACCCATAAATAGAGCCCCTCATTAGTTTGGAGCCAAAACAACATTCAATTTGAGTTTAGGCGGTTTGGTGTCGAAAATTTACAACATGAAGTTCAAATTTCAAAAGAGCATTTGCAACTGTATCTTCTAGAAAGTGTGCCAACTTCGCGGGGTCATAACTTTCGATCCAGGACTCCGATTCGCAAACCGTTCGAACCATTGGAAAGGTCTCAAAGTCAAGAACGCGCTTGAAATTAGCTACACTAATTGTGGAAATTTTCAGGGCCGATCCGGGAGCTCTAAGTGCCTCAAATCTAACTCGGAAGATTTTCAGGTGCAAATCTGGGAAACTAAAACTGTAATATCTTTCAACCCAGGAACCGAAATTAAAAATCGTAAATTGGGAATTTCATTATGATGAAAAGGGTATCCAAAAATACAAAAAATGTTTAAAAACTAAGAAACTTGAAATTTAACTATTTTTGGGTGATGCAAGATTGCCCTTACACCACTGGATGCTCCTGCATCAATGATGATGTGAATAATGAATCAAAATATGTTATTAAACCTAAGATGAGTGCATTTAATCATTTCTTGGATGCTAGTGATGCATATGATCACCATTTCTATGATACCAAAGTGTGTTATGATATACCTGAGCTGAAATGTCAAAAAATGGGCCCATATTGCAGTGATCAATCTAAGGATGCTCCAAAATATGCATCTTTTATCTTTGACATATTCAAAGATAATTTACATGACACACAAGTTGTTTATGAGAGATTTCAATTTGATTTTGATGTCAAAGATTGTGATGTCAAAAATCAAATGGATTATGAATGCTTATATTTCTCAGTTCAAGTGAGTGAGCATTTAGTGGAACATACCAATGAGTTGTCCAAGGTAAAATCTCACAATGATTATGAATTTCAGTTAGTGTTTGATTGCATGTTGCAGATTGACAAAATTATTGGTGACATTGGAAAGCATAGTGATATAGTGGGACATGTCAATAGCAGAGCTAGTCTATGGGTAGTTCATGACAATGTTTTCAGATTTAGCCTACGACAGACAACAGAGAACAAAGTGTTTGATAGGGGTAAATAGTGACTTCACCTTTTCATTTGGTACCTTGGAGTCACCAAGTGAAGTTGAAAAAGAGGATGAATAAAGAAACAATTTCAGAACACCTGATGGACTTGGCATTTGGTCTATTCCCCAGAGATTTGGATTCTTTCTATGCCTGAAAGGGGCATACATCCCCAATCAGAGCCACTATTGGTACTTTCAAATTTCACAAATTTGACATGCCCATATTGGAAAATTTTCCTTTGCACTCTCAAAATTCAACCTAATAAATTTGCTTAAGTGACCTACTTTGGAAGGTCATAATTCAGAGCCAGTTGATTTTTGAGGAAAACCCCTTGGTGGACCGATTCATGTGACATATGTGAGTAGGAATGCCAATTTTCAGCTTGCCATGATATTTTTTGACATGGTTTTGAAAAGCGAAGCTAAAGGATTTTGGCACTGTCTGTTGTTTGCAAATTTTTAGTTTTGCAAAGTAGCCTCCCGTTTGAGCTTGCATTTCACAACTAGATGATTTTCATGATGAAATGATTGTTACTCTCCATTCTCCATAACTTCATGCACTCCCTCATCTATTTTTAGAGCCTCATGATTTGATTTGCTATTTTTTCCAAATCAAAAGCAAATGAAGTTTGTGTTGATTTTACATCGACATTCCTAGAAATGTTTCAAGGTGGTCGACTTTTACCCCTACAATCTCATGAAGATTGATGATTGAAGCAAATCCCTCTTGCATACATTTTGAGTGTACCTAAATGAGCTTATGTTTCCAGTGGCATCCTCTCAGAAGTTGATTTGATATTTTTTCAAAATAGTGACTTGCTCAATTTTGATTGGTTTTGAATAGACACAATTGCAGAAAAGTCTGGTTGAGCAACTTTGACAGTGAATATCTTTCACCTTGTGATTTGTTTTTAGAGTCGCTCATTGCACTCCATTCTTGGTTCAAATGGCTACATGCTTACAAGTTTTCATGACTCCAGGAGGTCGTTTGACTATTTTTCCAAGGCGATTCCAAAGCTCACTTGGCCAATTTTTCTCATTATTCAAATATTCCATAAAGCAAATTTTAATGGAAACCCACTTAATCTTTTCATCTCTGATGCATTTAAAAGTCATGTCAGAACAATTCACCATAAAACTTGTCTGAAAATGATTTTTTTTAGGTTGACCCACATAGGGCCTAACATGCTTTATACAATTATGAGCTTCTAAAATAATTTTTACCATCATTGTGGGAACATTAAGAGTCAAGAAGACAAGAGTTCATATTAAAATACAGTCTCTCAAGGTTAGAAGTATGAACTCATGGCTAACCATATCATAAAGAGGACAAAAAAAATGGAGCAAAAGATTTGAAAGGAGGGATTTGTTCAAGCAAAGGATAAGAGGAGTTGTGTTGGATATATCAATACTATATGCCCTAGTAAATGTACATGCAAATATGGAAGCATAGAGATGGTAGAAAATATTTGATGTGAACAATGCCTTAATAAAATATCAAATTCACTAGTTTTCATTAGAAAGTCAAGTTTTGACAGGAAGGAGTTGAACAAGGACATTCTGAGACGTTGCAGTTATTGGAGGGATTCAATTCATTGGGATAACATTCAATTTTTATTGTTCCTTCTCTTAATGGAACAAAAGTCACTTATGATTCACCTATATCATCTGTTGATTGATTGAATCTCCTCTATGAGGAGCCTGCACATGCACTAGACATCATGAAACCATTGGGTGTAAAAATCAATGAGAGACATGAAAAAAAATCACAAGGGTTGCAGAATGCTTGAAGGGACTGGTAGTCATATTTTGGTTCCATAGAATTTTAAATCTTCTCTTTACCCTTTGAATTATGGCAAGGATGAGGAATCGGTACACAATTGTTCTAAGGTGGAAGATACTCCATTGAAAAGGATTTTGAAGGAATCTCTACTTATACACTTTCTAACCAACAACCCTTTGAAGATCAGAAGGTGATAGTCTAGAGAGGAGATGGTTTGGATATAGAAGTAGGGCGATGGTGGCAAGTATATGGGAGAAAATTATAGAGAGTAGATTTCTCACCTGTTGTTTTTTCATGCATTTTTTTTGATGGAGGAGTGATTCAAAAGGAGGCGCTTAGGGTAAATGAAAACACACCAATTGTTCTATATTTTGTGTGGCTATATGCAATGAGAGGGAGGCTTCATCGAAGCAACACAACTTGAGAGGAGGAATTCAAAATGTGAAGAAGCATTGTTTGAAGAGCTTGAACCATATTCAAGTCTTGGCACATAAGATGAGGGAAATGTTTTGATACATAGGACAATTAGAAGAAACTTTAATGAGCTACATTGAGACAATCAGATGTAGAGTATACTTAAGAGGATATTTCACTTGAAAATGCATTAGTTGAAATCAATGTGGCGATGGCATGGATAAGGCATGAACTTGTCTAATAGAGAAAAAAATTCCTCAAATAAATGTGGACTCCTTGAGTACCATAGTTTCCCCATATGTACAAAGTGGATTTGTTGAAAAGGCTTCTAAATTTTTTAAGAAAATACAATTGGCAGATATGTCAAGCTGGACGACGCCCCTTTTAATTGTAATTGGTTTGAATTTGAAACTTGATTAAACAAAAAATATTCAATAAAAGACTATCTAACCAAGTGGAAGCACTATATATCGGAGTTACATATCTAAATTCAAAAGAATTAGAATTTTATCATTCATAGAAAAACAATTATGCATGATATGATGAGTATCACTTTTTAAAAGTATTGTTTTATGAAAAAAAATAGTTTTCAAGGGAGATAGAAAAAGAAGTACAATCTGATTCCAAAATTTTTGAAAAAAATATATTTAGAATCTATAGACAAAATTTCATGAAAATCTAGTTTGTATCATCTTTAAATTCCTCACGGTTTATCCACTATAGGTGCCCAAAAGTGAAGATTTTGTTAAAAAAAATATTTCAGTGTCTCTAGTTTGGCTAAAAATTGTAAACCACTATTGTGGGATCACCCATCCTTCATGTGCCACTTTTCACATGACTACATCTTTGATCCTACCTCTAATCCTCCTTCAATATTAGCCATCCATCATCAATAATTCCTATCTATTGATTTTTCCTCTTGAAGACTCTATATATAGATTATCACATCCATCATTATCATATATCAAATCTATTATCATGCCTACAAGCTATAATTTTTTTCTTACATCTTGCATTCATATCAAGGTTATGCTAGAGCACTGAGCAATCCACATACTATGAACACCAAAGAGAAAATAAAATGGAATAAGGGTGCAATCCATTTATGCTCGTTAAGGATAGAATAAAAGTTTATAGGTGAATGCATTTTATTTGTCTTCTTTATCCTCTCTTTTTTTCCTTCAATATTTTCTTCATCCTTATTTTGGCATACTCGGTGGGACCCACAACCTTTTTCAATCTCTTTCAGTGAACGTATCATGATTTTTTGTGATGTAGAAAGCATTTTTAGGTCCTAAAATGTGAATTAGCACCTTTATTTCATAGAAAGGAACCTCTATAGAAAAAATGTGTGCCTTTGTTTCATAGAAATACACCTATGTTATGTGAAGTTGCACTTTCATCACTCTGAGCTACTCTTTTGTTTAGTGCTTTGGGTTTTATCATTTTGAGCTTGACCTAGGGTTTTATTTAACTCTGATTCATTTATTGAAAAATTTCATCATTCAAACACTCTATTTGTAGCTTATTTTATTCTTTTTCTTGCAAAAATTAGGGTTTCTAGGGTTTCTTGCAAGTTTTCTACGAGATCTAGAATTTGGATCTCCTTGAGATATTTTGAGAATATAATATAACATATTTTGGAAATATCTATATGTTTTCTTGTGTCCTATAACCTTATCTTGCAAGTTTCCCAAGTGTGTTGGTTATAAACTTTATTTTTTTGGATCTCGAGGCACTTTTTGAGGCTTTATTTATGAAAATGTTGTTGGAATTATGGAGCCTTGCAACATAAGTATGAAGTATGGATGGTTTGTGTTGGTTGTTTCTATGTTTTCATTGATGTCAACATGGTGACAACTGTATGAGAATTTTACTTGGTTGAACGGAAGCTATTCTCTTGTGATGAACCTATGTGTTGGTATTTGAGTCTGAAATTCACTGCAAGAATAAATATGACTCTAACCTCTTATCCATGTTATTTGTGACTCATTCAGACAACTATATCCTAGATCTTGAGAATTTTTGGGTTTTGAGTAGAAAGTTATCTTTGACAAAGTTTAAGTTTGTATCTTATTATTGTTCTTTGCTTGGCATCTTAGTATGGGAGACCCTGCATTTTCTTAAAGAGAACATTCTTATGTTGTGGTTTTAATGGTAGTCTCTATGATGGTAGTATGATGAGAAATTGATATGTTATCAGATGTGGAAGGTTTTTTCTTTGAGGATTGTTTGTTGGTTTTGAGATTTTATGAATTATGTTCTAGTCTTGGCCAACTTGGTATAATGAACTACATGGATAAAATGTTTAAATTATATTTTGTGTCAAAAAGAGAGTTTTGATTATTTTGTTTTCATCTAATTAGTCTGACCTAATTGATGAATAAGATGAAATTGTATATATATAAGATGTTTTGAAGAGAAGTGTGAGTGAGAAGTGGGTGTGTGAGTGTGGAAGAAAGGTGATAGAAGATCTAAGCCTAAATCTTTTATCAGTTGTGGATCAAAACATATTTTTTGAGCAACTATTGTGTGAGGAAATACTTCATATTCTAAGCTTCATTGGAATTGAAGCCTGCACATTGAAGGTGTATTCTATTAGTTCAATCTTTTGGCAACGAGCCACTATCTTAGTATCTTGGTGGTTAGCCATATTTTGTATTTAGCTAGTGAGTCTTTTTAAGGAAAATGAGTCCTGGCAGTGAGCCTTGTAATACCTTGTATCTAGATATAATATATTGTGAGTTAACCCTCATCATGGTTTTTCCCTTTTTGGGTTTTCCATGTAAAAATCCTGGTGTTTATGTGTTTGATTACATTGATTTGTTTCTATGTTCTCTCTTACTAATTCTATTAGATTGTGATAATGGTTAGATGGATTTTATTATGGGTTTATGGAATACTGATTCACCCCCCCTCTCAGTATTCTGGATGTTCAACAATTGGTATCAAAGCTTGGTTCATTGGAAGAAGCCCAACAACTTGATGAAGGTCCCAAAATTTGAGTATAAGAATTTTTTCTTCTAGAAGTGATCTTTGCTAGATATTCAAAAGAAATAGACGATCTAAAGGACAAGTTGATGAAAGAAAATGAGTATATTGAGAAACTACAAAGTAAATGTGTTGAAGCATGTGATCTTTTGGTTGAGGCAGATGAGATGCTTTCCAGCCTATTGCAGCAATTGAGTGAAAAGAAAAGAACTAAAGAATGTCAGGAAATTGAAATTCAAAGGAAGATAGATGAATACACAAAGCTTGAGAAAGAAGCACAAAACTTGAGATCTGATCTGGAAAAGGCAAGAAGTTTTGAAGATAAATTTAAGGTAAGCTCGACAATGGATAAGAGTGTTTTAGGGTTTGAAGAAGGTCAAAGTTCTAAAGCAAAGTAATCTATTGATAAGAAGATTCAATGCAAAGATGGACGAATGAAGGATCTAAGAAGCAAATCACGAAGAACTCTCGTCAAACAACCTGATGCTAAAAGGTATTTATCTTTCAATGGTGTTTGTTATTCCTACAAGAAATTTGGTCATAAGGAAAATGACTGCAAAAGTAAAATGAACGATTTTGTATCATTCTTTCACAAATGTCTTAAGTGCAAGAAGGTTGGACATAAAGCTCGTTTGTGTGAAAATAAGTTGAATAAAACAAGGAATGAAAGGAAGAATGGTGCTTTTTGTAAGTGTAGCATTCTAGAACATCTTATTAATATGTACAGAAGAAGAAGAAAAAATAATTATCTGACAAAAAAGCATGAACAAATCATTGATCCAGAAGAAGAAAGAAAATATATGAAAAGGATTTGGGTAAAGGAAGGATAATTCAAGAAATTTGAATGGGAATCATCGGTCTTATCTGTGGCTAAGGGGGAGCAATTATCTGAAAATTTAGTAAAACCCCTCAACGATACTTATGTCACATCATGACATAAGTATATTTAATGTGGTAATGAATTTAAGGATTTTCTCAGTCTCATGTTTGAAGAATGGAGTTTTCAAAATTTGTAAGAATGGAAGAACACACAATTGTCAAGGTAATATACCTGTAATTTGAAGCATTAATTGCAAAAACATTCAGAATGAAAGAAATAAATCCAGATAATTCAAGAGGCATATGTATTTTTGGAGAAGTGTGAAAAGGAAGAAATTCAATGTTTTAGTGTTTGAAGGTGAGGCCAAGTGTATTTGAAGTGAGCTACGGAAGCAGGATATCTATAAATTTCTTGTTTGCATTTACAAAGGTATTCTTGTTTGCACAATCTTTCATTTTAATCACTATGGATAATTCAAAGGTTGTGAATTGTGTGGATAGAGTGCCAATTAATTTGAGAAGATATTTTGAAAAGTGTTTTGGAAGAGTTTGTTGGAGCATTCTCTTGCATTCATCCTAGAGTGTTTCCCATATAAGATATCTATGCATTTTTTTTACAATAAGATAGAAGAAATGTCACCAGTCTAGTTGAGCATCTTATGGAAGAATGAATTGGAAGAGAATCATGATGCCTACAAAGTGTTAGTTGAGAAGAAGTTGGATGTTTGGAGGAAATCCCTTTTGTTTGAGTTTGAAAGAAATTATATTCAAATAGTTTTGAGCAGAATTCATAATGAATCTTTGAGGATTGATGAAGGAATTTTGATTACCAGAGAAGCAACAAGAGATGTAACTGGTTTTTGTTCCTCTATACCAATTCCCAAACACAAGGTTGTGAATGAGAAAGAAATAATTGAGGTAACTAGTGTAAATCTTGAAGGGAAATAGATTGATTTGAAATCAATTATGGATTTGGTCATCGAGTATGTTGCTATGGTGACCAATGGTCACAAAGTTTTCCTGCATAGTAATGACCTCATATTTTCTACTGCTATTGTACATACTGCTATTGATATGTTTAAAGGATGTATATGGATTATGACCTATGTGAATTACTTTGATTACATCCTTTGAAGAATTTAAAGGAAATCAAGAAAAGTAAGAAGAATACATTTCGATAGGGAAATTTGGTTGTTTGTTTACTCTTTTACATTTTGAGAGAACTATCAATGATAGGAAGAATAGAATGGTCAAATACATAGCCTATTTCCCATAAAATTAGGAACTTCATGATAAATCTTGGTAATTTGAATGCACAAGAGACTGCTTTTTCAGCATTCTTTGGGACATTTCAAATGAGGATGAGGAGAAGGTGAAGGGTTCTAGTAAGAACTTCTGTTGAAAGGTACTCTGGAAGTATCAATTTCCTAGTGTGTACATATTTTTATGACATAAACATAGTTGAATCAAGATTGGTATGGATATCTGAGTTAGATTATGAAGTCTTAGAGGCTAAAATTGATTATTATGCAAAAATTCTTTTGGAAAGCACTACGAATCTCAATGTAGAAGGTACCTCTAGTAGTGCAATTGAAATATGGAAGAAAATAAATAGTGTTGTCAAACAAGAAGTTGCAGAAGGCAGTGAGTTTGAGAGAGATCAACATGAGCATGAAAGAATAAACATTCAAGGAGCTTTGGAAGAATTGTAGAAGGTTATTCCCAGTGCTAATTTTGATCCATCTATTTCTGTTGTGGAGAATCTTAGGAATATCATTAATTCATTGAAGGTCTAGATCTCCAAACTAGAAGTGCATGCTAGAATCAGGAATACTAAAGAAAATATGGAAGATATCGAGGAAAAATGTTCAAATACACACAATCGAGTGATGAAGAAATTGGAGTGTACAATTTTGTGAAGAAGAGGCATAGGAACTACTTTCCTTTTGCCTAAATTGGTCTAGTTGTAGACTAAACATAAGAGATGAGATAAGGAAAATTGAATCCCGAATGAGCACTCAAGCAGATACATATAGATTGATAGAAGATAGAGATAATCAAAGGTGGTCCTACATTGTACAGCTTCAGGCTAATTTCTTTTCTCTACGGGATCAAAGAAAAAAAATTATTATGAAGTTTTTGGCACTCAGAGACATGATTAAACTTAGGCACATTCCTATTTCTACTGCTCTTGGCAATATTGGTGAATTATCAAAAATTAATCTTAGTCCCAATACTTTAGCAGGTGACCAGTATAGATTCCTTAACTAAGCTTGAGATATTACACAATAATCTTATAAGTGCAAAAGGTTCTTGGGATCAAAGAAAAGTGTGATGGAAGGTCATCTTGGAAAATCTCAAAGGTTCTTCTTCCTCAAGTTGATTCAATTTTGTGTTCATATATTTTTGGTTACATTTTGATGCATATATACATGTATATCGAACCCCATCCTTTACCATTGATGTCAAAGGGGGAGAGATAGAGGTTGGTAAAGGAAAAACATTTTTATGAAGAAATTTTTTGATAGGGGGAGTATTCATTTGTTGTATATTGAAAAATATTTTTGACATGCATGTTGCCATCAATGCCGAAGGTGGAGATTGTTGGAATTATGGAGCCTTGCAACACGAGCATGAAGTATGGATGGATTGTGTTGGTTGTTCCTATTTTTTCATTGATGTCAAGATGGTGACAACTATATGAGAATTTTATTTGGTTTACCAGAAGCTATTCTCTTGTGATGAACCTATGTGTTGGTATTTGAGTCCAATATTCACCGCAAGAAAAGAAATCACTCTAATATCTTAACCATGTTATCATGAATCATATAGACAACTATATCCTAGATGTTGAGAATTTTTGGGTTGTGAGAAAAAGTTATCTCTAATAGAGTTCAACTCTGTATCTTATTGTTGTTCTTTGCTTGGCATATTAGTATGGGAGACTCCACATTTTCTTAAAGAGAACATTCTTATGCTATGGTTTTAATGGTAGTCTCTATGATGGTAGTATGATGAGAAATTGATGTGTTCTCAAATGTGGAAGAAATTTTATTTGAGGACTTTTTGTTGGTTTTGAGATTCTATGAATTATGTTCTAGTCTTGGCCAACTTGGTATAATGCAGTACATGGATAAAATGTTTAAATCATATATGGTGCCGACAAGAGAGTTTTTTTTTTTATGTAATTAGGCTGACCTAATTGATGAATAAGATGAACTTGTATATATATATATATATAAGATTTTTTGAAGAGGAGAAGTGTGAGTGAGAAGTGGGTGTATGAGTGTGGAAGAAAGGTGAAAGAAGATCCGAGCCTAAATGTTTTATCAATTGTGGATCAGAACAAATTTGTTGAGTGATTGTTGTGTGAGGCAATACTTCATATTCTGAGCTTCATTGGAACTGAACCACACACATTGAAGGTGTATTCTATCAGTTCAATCTTTTGGAAGTGAGGCACTATTTTAGTATCTTGGCGGTTAGCCATCTTTTGTATTCAGGAAGTGAGCCCTGAAATATCTTATATCCAAATATAATATATTTTGAGTTAACCCTCACCATGGTTTTCCCCTTTTTGTGCTTTCCATGTAAAAATCCTCGTGTTCATGTGTATGGCTACATTGATTTGTTTCTATCTTCTCTCTTGATAATTCTGTCATAATTGTGATAATGGTTAGATGTACTTTACTATGCTTTTATGGAATACTGATTCACCCAGGCCCCCTCCTAGTATTCTAGATGCTCAACAATTGTACCTCTATTTCACAGAATGGTACCTCTACCTCACAAATTTATGCCTTTGCATCATAAAATTTTAACATTTATTGAATAAAGTGACACCTCTATTTGGTAAAGTTGTTCTTTTATTTCAATTTCAATTTCATAGGTTTTTTAGCTTGTTTTTTCTTTTGTTGACCAAGGATACTAGTATGGGCCGATCACGTCTAATCCATGAAAAATTGAAGCATAATGTAGCCAGTAATACTCAATCTTCAAACAAGATCATTCAAATTAAAGATAAACTAAACATTTATTGAAATGAAGCATTATAAATATAAAAACATTGAAATGTCTATTCTACCCCATTTGAAACTTATCATGTTTTGGAATTGGTTTTTTGTTGATGTAGAACAATGACCCTTTCCCAATCCTGTGATCAGTGAGTTTGTTTCAATCGATTCTATTTAAAATAATCGATGAAATCGTTGTGATAAATGGATGAAAACATGCTTTATGCTAAATCGAACATGATGCAAGCTAAAATTAACATGATTTTACGCAAAAAATTATCTAAATATGCAATTTCTAAGCTAATCTAAGCTAATTACAAGCTAAAATATTCAAACCATAATTTATAAACAAGCTAAGATAGATGCATGAAAGCCATTAATGGAAGCTTAAAGCTAATATGTAACTAAAAATGAACTAAAATATGCTAAATGTGGGCAAAGTGTGAGTGTGACTGTGAGTGAATTCAATAGCATAAGTTTGTGATTGAAAGATGGATCCATTTGTCTCCAAATAGTGTTCTATTTATAGGAGAGCAAATGAGAAATAGAGGGTTGAGATCAAAATATTAATCAACAATCAAGAATGGAGGAAATAGGAGGCATGCATCATGGGTTCTCATCAATGAGTGAGAATGCAAGATGAGACTTAATCAAGGGTTCTCATTCCTTCCAAAAAAACACACTTTTGACCTGTTTAGGAGGTCAAAAGTTAAATTTCTCAAGTGGTTTCAAGTTTATCTTGCTCAAGAAGCCAAGTGAGAATATACCCTTTTTCAAGTGATTGGAGGATAAAGAATATTCTCTTAGAATATTCATATGGGTGAGGAAAAATGTTATTTAGTTAATTAAAACTATTTACTAAATTGTGCAAAGTGGGAATATTCTTATGGAATATTCCCTTGCAAGTGGGAGGAATTGGATTAATTAGATAATTGTTAATTAAACAAGGTTTAATCATATAATTAGAGGATTAGAAGAATTAAAGTGATATTAATTAAATTAAATGGTTTAATGAATGGCAAAAGGTAAAATGATATTTAATTAAATAACTTAGGATTATTTAATTAAATGAGAGGACTTATGGAATTAAATTAAATACTATGATTTATTTAATTTAATGAGATGAAATGTTAGCATGAAAGGGGAGAATTAACCTAATTAAATGAACTAGATTAATAGACGAAAATGATGCACTTAATTAAATAGTATATAGTCATAAAATTGCACCCCTTGCAATTTCACATATATTCTTGCATCCGCTCTAGTGTCTACTCCTTTAGCATTTTATGTAGGTTCACTTTAGCCCCTACATTAGTCTTTTTACCCTCTCAAGATGCTCAACAACCCTTTTCAGCTACCCTTCACACGTCATCCTTCCATCAAACTTTGTGCCTTTCCCATTCACCTCATTTTGTAGTGTGATGTGTCTAGACACTACTACGTCGTGTGAATGTCCACGTGCCACACTAGTGTCCTATGATGTTTTCAATGCTCAAATGACTGTTTGTGTGCATGTTTTCCACTTGTCACCTCCTTTGGTTGGTGGTAAAGTCTCGAGATGCCTTGTAACTGCTCAGGAAGTTTCTTTTTTCTTCCCTTCTCTCCTTAAATGCTATTTTTTCACTTCATTTGCAACTCTCTTATGCTTCTAACCTCTCTCCAGCTTTGGCTCTAGCCTTCTACTCTCCTGATTTTGTTTGCACAGCTTCATACAACTTGTTACAACAACTTCCCTTCTAACTTCTTCCAACTTCTTCCTTTCCTTCTTAGCTTCTCTTTCAAGCATTCTACCACCTTGATCTTGCTTGCATAGCTTTCATAGCTCATTACAACAACATTCTTGCATCCTTTCAAGCTCTCTTTGTAGCACTCTCAGGCTCTCACAATACTCTTTGCAGCTCCTTTGGCTCGTATAGCCCCATCTCCATTATCTTATACTTATGAGCATCTTGGGATTCCATATCTCCTTTCTATTGCATTTTTACTTTGTGATACAGGTTCTCCTACTTGAGCGAGGATTACTTTTATCACCTCTTTTGTGATACGAGTTCTCCTCCTCAAGCGAGGATTTCTTTTATCACTCATACTTGGTGGTGTGGGTTTTACTCCTAAAGCGGTTTTTTCTCTCACCACATGCCTTTTTTCCATTTTGGTTCACTTCTCTCTCTCTCTCTCTATCTAGCTTTCCATGGAGGTGGGAACACCAAAATAGTGGTTTGACTAAGGTAAACCCTTATATAGCCCCAACACTTTCTCTTCATCTTACAAACATAGGTATTGAGGATATCTACTAGTGGAGGTTTCATTACTTGGATTGTTGTGAGAATATTCTTTCCTTTCTTCTCCTTATCTCTATTATTTATACTTCTTTATAATCTCAGTTCTGTTATATTATGCTACTTTCTTGCATTCTAAGTTTTTTAACAATCGAAGTAGAAGTAATCACTTAGTTATTTTCAATGACGAACTCACTTTTTTGTCTATATGAGATGCTAGCATGCCAGAGAGATGCCAACATGTCGCGATGTCGTCCTAGACCCACATTGTTGTCCTTTGGCAGAGAGCTTGATAGGTTGTCTAGAAAATATTTGTGGCCTACTCTTTCTAATTCTAGAACATTCACATTGCTCCTTGAGGTAGTTTAGGGTAGTTTTCCCTGTGAGGATCTCTGAATGAAGAGAACTCATGAGTAGTGAATCCCCCTTCTCTACATTTTGGTGATCCTAATGTGAAGAACGCCATTTTTTCAAAATACTAGGAATTTATTTAAAGTAGACTACTTGGCGGGGTCATAACTTTTGACTTGGTGCTCAAAATTCAGAATCGTTTGCACCATTGCAAAGACCTCCTAGAGAACTAGTTTAGTCCCTAAAATACTACTGCCTTCGGCAATCAAATTTCAAGGATTGACGGAAGTTCTAACCTCAAATTTTTCTCTGAAAATATGAATTACTAGAACATATAGAAAATACTAAAAAAATTGTGATGAATTTAATATCTTCTTTTATTAGTTCAACATCTAATTTTGTTCAAAATGTTAATGATATTCCATTTCATGCATGTGATGGTGACTTGAATTTTCCCATGTCACTTGGTATCTTTGATCCTTCTCATGAAAGTCATTTGGCTTTGGAGGATATTTTGTCTCAAGAAGATGAAATCATTGATACATTTCTTAATGTTACTTTACCTTCTCTTCGTTCTAATGCACTCTCTTCTAAAGATGATGCATTTGTGAATGATGAAGTTCCTTTTCCTTCCAATGCACTCTCTTCTAGAGACATTGCATTTGTGTATGATGAATCTCATCTTTGTTTTGATGCACTCTCTTATAGAGATGATGTATTAGTGCATGGTGAATCTCCTTCCACATTTGATCCTATTTCGATCAATGTTGAGAATATATCTTCAAATAAGTATTCCACTAGTTGTGATGAGTCTGTAAATGTAATCAATGTCTTTGCTACCCCTCAGAGGCCTAAGAGACCATTCATTTATCTTACTCCAACTATTCCTTCTCCTAAAAGGATTTTTTCTATTAATAGTGTTCCGTTTGATAGTGACTCTCTTGATCTTTCTAAGGCTCCCTTTTATAGAGTAGTAGCCCATACTTATGAGAATAGTATGAATAAACAACCAATCCTTCCTCAAGCACCTAAACCTACAACTAAAGTACCTGGTAATTACGATCTTGTTGAGCAACTCCAAGTTACCCCAAATAAGATATCACTATGGGACTTGCTTCAGTCTACTCTGGTTTATCAACGTATGCTTCAAGAAGCTTTGCAAAAGATCATCATTCCTTCTTTCATTTGTTTGATGGATGCTAATGCGTTGATGGCATGTATTCATGCGGATTTTTCAAATATTACATTCTATTCGCAAGAACTCTCACCTCTAGAAGTACACAAGCAAGTGGACCTGCTAATGATCATAGTTAGCATTAATAAAATTTGTATTAGATGTACTCTCGTTGATGCCAATTGAACTCTCAATGTATGTAGCATTGATCTATTTCCTAAAATTAATATTGACTCATCTTCTCTTAATACTTATCCTGTTGTCATTTTTGGGTTTGATAATGTTGGTCGACAAGCCCTACGCATGATACTCTTTCCTTTGAGGTTGGGACCTATTACTGTACCCACCCTTGTATATGTCATGTCAGAAAAGTTACCTTATAACCTTCTTCTTGGTAGACTGTGGATTCATGCTATCGGTGCAGTCTCGTCCACCTTGCATAAATCTATTAAGTTCATTAGAAATAATCAAGTAGTCACAGTTAAGGCTAACCCTAATTCTATGGAGTTATTTGAGATGGTCATTGTTGGTTAGGCTTTAGTTGTGCCTACTCTTATTCCTTCAGTGTCTTCCAATGTGTCGATGTTTACTCCAGCTCAGTACCTACTACAAAGGATACTCTTGAGATAGATGTCCCTAAGGAAGATCCTTTTGAAGCAAGAAATTATAAGTCTACCTCTTCCCAAAAGAATTCATGTCTTGGTGATAATTGGGGTTCTCTAGAATTTTTAGATTCCTTTAGTGGAGAATATAAAGTCAACCTGATCCACTTAGACATTCTAATAACATCATCCACACCTGCCATCAAAGATGTTCATTCTTCTATATCGCGAGATAGTGTGAGCATAAATTATAATGTTCTTAGTGTTGATCCTCCTTTTGAGGAAGATGACCACACTTGTGTTAAGGAGGTTAATGTTGGTAGTCCTATCAAGAAGGTTGATAGTGATTGCATAGAGGAGTGTGATCCCTATCATGGGAATAATGCTCTCTATGGAGATCCTCCTCCATTGTCTGCTATTTTCTTATCTTCTTCTTGTGAGAAGTCAAACTTTTCTCAACAAGAGAAAGGTTTGCTTCCTGCTCCTCATCCTCTATCTGAGCAAGAGCATATTTTTTTGTGGCTTCTAAAATCTCACTTAATCACTCTTCATTCTCCTACACATAAGAAGTCTCATAAGCATGATAGAAAAAAACATTCTTTCTGCACACATACCATCAAGTGCTTGGCCATTCCACTAATGAATGTAAGGCCTTGAAGGAAAAAGTATAAAAACTTCATGATTCAGGTGCCATCACTCATTTATTTGTTGATGCACTTGCCCCTTTCTTCAAATGACAAGTGATATTGAGGTTTACCTCTAACTTGTATGTTATGAGAATCTTGCATGGCTCTCCTCCCCTATTCACTAGGGGGAAATGATAACTTATTTTGGGAGATGTACATCCTTGTAAAGGACCCCCTTTCTTCTCCCTATCTTTTAATTGAAGCGCCCCTTGAATGGACCCCTCTTCTTTTGAAGGGTTCCCAAAGGACCCCTTTGAAAGCCTTCCAATCTATCAACGGTCTACACGACTGTCCACTTACTTTCCCACGTAACCACTTTTAGACATGTTCTATCTATGGGTAGACACGTTGCTTTGTAGGTATTTCTATGAAGCCAATTTTTGACTTTGCGGAGTCCCCTTCCTTTGGTTTCCTCCATGTGAGAGATGTTGGAGGATGCCTTCCCTACAGGTTTGTAGGGCACTTTCTTTGGGTTTATTTCATGTGAGAGATATTGGAGGACACCTTCATGTAGGTCTATGGGTCTATAAGGTGCTTTTCTCAGTTTCCTTCATGTGAGAGATCTTGGAGGAAACCTTCCTTATAGGTATGTAGGTATATAAGGCACTTTTATGGGTATCCTTCATGTGAGAGATCTTGGAGGAAAACTTCCTTGCAGGTCTGTGAGTCTGTAAGGTGCTTTCCTCAATTTCCTTCATGTGAGAGATCTTGGAGGGCACCTTCCTTATAGGTCTATGGGCCTCTGAGGTGCTTACATTCTTAAACTCTTTTTCTTCTCAATTGTATATACTAGATCGAAGATCTGCATCTTCTTCATCCTATGTATATACCCTTTCCTCTCTTCATAATTCTTCTATGTTTTATTTCTTAATTTGGGGATGACATATAGTACTAAGAAAACCTTTTACATCAAGGTCTCTTTCACTTTGTTGACTCAAATCCTTTAGCTTTCTATGTTCTAACATTGTTGTCTGGTGTAGGTTTTTCTTGTCTAACAAATTGGTTTTGTAGGTCTGTAGCCTAGGGGTAGGCTTCTGTGGTTCAAAGAGTTGTATGCTTCCTCTACAGTATCATTTTGGCATATGATATTATTTACATTTAATATATTTCCTTTAGTCTGCATATTCGCATAGATTCATATGCCCAAAAAAGTGGGGGGAAAATGTATAGTCGTAAAATTGCACCCCTTATAATTTCACATACATTCTTGCATCTGCTTTAGTGTCCACTCCCTTAGCATCTTGTGTAGGTTCACTTTAGCCCCTGCACCAGCCTTTTTCCCCTCTCAAGATGCTCAACAACCCTTTTCAAAAACTACCCTTCGCACGTCAGCCTTGCATCATACTTTGTGCCTTTCCCATTCACATTGTTTTGTAGTGTAATGTGTTTGGACACTAGCACGCCATTCAGAAGTCCATGCACCATGCTAGCATCATGCAACATTTTCAATGGTCAAATGATCATTTTCGTCCATGTTTTGCACTTGTCACCTCCTTTAGTTGGTGGTAACAACTTGAGATGCCTTGTAACCACCTGGGAAGCTTCTTTTTGCTTCTTTTCTCTCCTTAAATGTTATCTTTTCACTTCATTTGCAACTCTCTTCTACTTCTAACTTCTCTCTAGCTTTGGCTCTAGCCTTCTACTCTCTAGATTTTTCTTGCACAACTTCATATAGCTTGTTACAGCAACTTCCCTTCTAACTTCTTCCAGCTTCTTCCTGTCCTTCTTAGCTTCTCTTTCAAGCATTCTACCATCTTGATCTTGCTTGCATAGCTTTCATAGCTCATTACAACAACATTATTGCATCCTTTCAAGCTCTTTTTGCAGCACTCTTAGGCTCTCACAATACTCTTTGCAACTCTTTTGGCTCTTGCAGCCTCATCTCCCTTATCTCATACTTATGAGCATCTTAGGATTCCATATCTCTTTCCTATTGCATTTTTACTTTTTGATACAAGTTCTCCTTGAGCAAGTATTTCTTTTATAACCTCTTTTGTGATATGGGTTCTCCTCCTCGAGTGGGGATTTCTTTTATCACTCATACTTGGTGGTGCGGGTTCTACTCCTGAAGTGGGTTTTTCTTTAACCACATGATTTTTTCCCATTTCGGTTTACTTCTCTCTCCCTTTCTATCTAGTTGTCCATGGAAGTGGGAACACCAAAACAGGGGTTTGACTGAGGGAAACCCCTATACGGCCCCAACACTTTCTCTCAATCTTATAGATGTAGGTATTTAAGATATCTACTAGTGGAGGCTTCATTACTTGGATTTTTGTGAGCATCTTCTTTCCTTTCTTCTCCTTAGATATCTCTATTATTTATACTTCTTTATTTTAGTTTTGTTATATTCTACTACTTTCTTGCATTCTAAGGTTTTTAACAATTAGAGTAGAAGTAGTCATTTAGCTATTTTCTATGAAGAACTCGCTTTCTAGTCCTTACGAGATGCCAATGCACTGCGCTGTCATCCTAGACCTGTCTTGTCATCCTTTGGTTGAGAGATTGATAGCTTGTCCAAAAAATCTTCGTGACCTACTCTTTTTGATTCTAGAACTTTCACATTGTTCCTCGAGGTAGTTTAGGGAAGTTCGCCCCATGAGGCTTTCTGAATGAAGAGAACTCATGAGTAGTGAATACCCCTTCTCTACAAATAGCTAGGCTAATTTAATCAATTAAGTGAAAAGAAGTTGGGTTTCAAGACGAAATGATGTTAGTATACATGATTCGATTGTATGATATCATTCAGGACATTTTTCAATGTCTACAATTTCTAACCTTCATTTTCCATCAACTAACAAGTGGTATGGTTGTATATTGCATGTCAAAGATCATTATTATCAAGATTAATAATGGTTTTATGTAGGTTACATTGGTCTAAGGATTTATTTCTCACTAATCTATGCATCTAAAATAGATTAGTGGTTTATTGAATAATGTTTGCCATGTTTGGAAAGGTCCAGACTGCTCTATCCTTGCACTTAGTGCAATATTGGAGATCAAAAATATCACACTTTTTCATTTATTTTAAGTTCTATGTGTTATCCCAATACTTACTATTTCATGTGTATGTTACGGTCCCTTGTGCTTCTTGTAATATTAGTGATAAAAAAACCCCTAGTATAGTCTTTTACATTAGGAGGCATTCTTGGGGATTTGATAACCTCAAGGATGACCTCAACCATAGTGTTTTGACAAGGTATACAAAGGGGGGGGGGAGAGAAATCTATACCTCAATGTGTGGCTAGTGTCATTCAAACAAAGTTGCAAGACCCTCGGTCCATCAAGAAATTTTTAGTGATGAGATAAGGATACACCCTCCTAATATTGGGCACTATTAGATGAGATCATTTTTCATAGTTCTACTAAGAACCTTGTTCTTAGAATAATTTAATACCTTTTGATCATTTCTTAGTTTGGGGAAGGGTATAGTATCATGCCCGATTAGTCACCATGTATCACTCTAAGTAGAGGTAGAGGCTCTTTGGGTAAGATCTTAGGATATCTAAGGAAAGAGAAAAGGAGAGCCCCACTGCCACTAGAATCTAGCTACTAACTCTTGAATGGGAGGTGTATCCCACCAATATTGAGATATTATCCTTTGGCTAGTGTGCCCACATTCATTTAACACACCTACTTGACTAAATATAGGATTGTGCTATTATGCTTGGTGTGTTTTCATATACAAAAAAAATGAACCCATTTATCCTTAGCATCTTGAGATTCATTTAGCTAATTTTTCTTAATTTTTTTTTTTTATCTTGTTAAAAATCATCAAAAACCATCTCATACTATCAAACTACACTTATGTTTCATCCCTCAATGCCTATGCATCATCGTGAGATGTCTCTATGTATCTTTTTGTGAAATTGCACCTATGTTTCTTAGAAAGGCACCTTTTTTTCATAGATTTGTACCCCTATTTCATAGATTGGTGCCTCTATTACCTCAATTATGCTTTACAAAACCATTATCATTTGACCACTTTAGGCCTTCAATATGAGAGGTGGAACTTTATAGACCTAGATAAAACTTGGGAGACCATTCCCAGCCATCATTTCACTTAAAAAATCAACCACTTCCATTAAATTCATCCAAAAGTCCTAATATTTCCCTCATCTAATCACTTTCATCGATTATGATAACCTAGTCTTCATTATCATCATCCTTAGACCTTGGTTCTATCAACAATCATATAATATTTACCATCATTATCTTTTTTTGTCATGATTTCTTTCATCATTAATCTTTCTTGTATTTCCATCAAATATGTATTCTTTCATATCTTATAATCCATAGTCTATCATGATCCTTCTATCTTATCCTTCCTATCTATTATTTTTAATCATTGGACAATATTATTATCTAAACCAATATTTATCATCTTTGACCTATCTCATCATCCAATCCAAAATCCATATCATATCCTAATAAAAACCAATATTTTTAAGAGTCTAATCTAGATCCTAATTCTTTTTTTTATCCACCAGCTTGTGTATTTTTTGATAACTTTGCTATCTCAAGTAGTATATTGAGTTAGTTTCTTATCATTTTTGTTGTCCTAGCTTAGGAACTTGGCTCTCTAAAGTTAGCTATGAAAATCCCTATCCAAGCATTTCTTAGGTGATTATCCAAGACTAAGTTAAGAAAACTGTCCTTTATCCAATCCTAGCATAAGAGAAACCATCCCTACCAATTAAGGATCTAGATTTTACTCGTAACATAATTGGTATTGTACGATTTCACACTTCTTGGTTCTCCTTAGTTTGACAAGTTTTACCCATCATTGTCCTTTCAAACCTATCATTATCGAGCCTTTCTATCCATAATCATCCTTTTATTCTATCTTTATCCCCTTTCCATCCATCATTATCCTATTTCAATAATTTGTAAAAATTTCACAATTGACCTAAACAAGGACTCATTCGCCAAAACTAGCAAATTAGTCCAGTTAGGGTTTCTTGTAACTTTAAAGCCTAAATTCACTTTTCAAGGTCTACTTTGTGCTTCCAAATTAGTTTTTGGATCTTAAACTTTGATTTGTGACTTGTTGAAGTCTTCTAAGTATCTTCAATGCAAGGTGACAACTTTGACAATTGTTGAACACTTGGACAACTTTCTCCAACTATCTCTTTAGAATTTCTTCAACCTAAATTTGCAAAACACACACTAAAGAGAGGGAAAAATGTTGTTTTGTTAGTGGATAGGGGTTTTCCTTGGTTAAACCCCAATTTGGTAATCAAACCTTGAAATAAAATGAAATAGGAATGGAGAATGATGAATGAACAAAATGCAGTGTTGCAACTCACCAAACTCTAACAATGAAGTGTTATAAACATGTATGAAGTGATTCGAATGGATGTAGAACATGATTCTTTCTTGAATTTGATAGATCTTTAGTGAAATTATTGCTTGAATAATAAGACCCTACATCATAATTGTTAGCTTCAAAACAAACATGATGCATGAAGGCTTTGACATGATACTTGATGCTTAAAGAATGCTCTAAAATACTTGATAATCTTCCCTTGAATGCTCTTGTAAACACTTGAATGATCTTGTAATCTAAAAATTGCTATTATGAATGCTCTCATAAAAGTCTTAGATGATCTCTTGGATGCTTGTTAGGAGAAAATGAGTGAAATAAACTTGTATTTATACTTAATTATGCAAGAATTATCGAAATTACAACACTAAAAGCTGACATCAGATCTAGGAGGATAAAATCCTACCAAAATTTTGAATTAATTTTAATTTTGGGCCACACAAAATTCATTCACCCAAGGTGGCGAATGGGTCCCATTAGGCATAATTTATGGGGAAAAATTAAAAAATGCTTAGAAAGGTGTAAAACCAATATTAGGACCCCAAAATCTAGGTGGGACTCATTTTCCCAAGGTGGCGAATGAGTCCCATATCACTATATCTAAGCCACACAACTTGAAAAAACATGTGAATTATGATTGGATGTTGATTTTTGTCAGGATTATCCTCAAAAAGATCCAATAAATGGGTATTGTCGATGCAAAACAAGGCCAATTAAAGCATAAGAAAGCCCAATTATTAATGAAAACCATAGAAAATTGTGAAAGTGTGTTACAACACTTTACAAAAATCCAAAATAAGGTAGGATTAGGTTTATTTAGTTCATAGGGGCCGAAGACCTAATGTGAATTTTTCAAACACATTACAACACTAAATCAAGGAAATATTAAGATCAACTTAACAATCAAGGCCTAAACAAGCAAAAGTAAAGGGATACTTTTTCCATTGCCACATTTCCTGCAACTATTTCTCTCTTAGTGGTGATACTCTCTTTGGGCATCAATTACTTTTTATTGTGAGTGGGTTCAAACTTTTATGCATCTTTTCCTTGTGGTTCAACAACCTTTCCTTCATAGTGGTCCTTATTATCGGTGGCTTCTAGTTCCTTTTCTCCTTCGTCATTCTCTTTTCAATTGATTGTAATATCTTTAATGGCATCTATAAAATTCACTACCAAAAGATTCACCACCAACAATTCACCACGAGAAAATTCACTACCATGACAAATTCACCGAGCATGAAAAATTCACTACCAGCAATTTACTACCATAGAAAATTAATTGCATTAAAAAAAATTAATATATATTTCCAAAACTTTGAATTTTTTTTTAAAAAGAATAATTTTCACTGCCATTTTATTATCATTTTTACTATCATAAATCAAATTATTCTTTTGAAAAAAATAACTAAAGTTTTAGAAATATATATTAAAAAGTGTTAATGCAATGAATTTTCCTCGACAGTGAATTGTTGATGGTGTATTTTCCGATGGTGAATTGTTGGTGGTGAATTTCCTTTAATCATTCAAAAAGAGCTCCAATATCCTATTACGAGATGGTTGGGCTTTAACAGCTACACAACACTCCCAATGTGTGCACATAGTGAACTTCTTCCCTTAAACAAATTATGGCATGATTGCTTTATCTCTAGTTTGGTGGCCTGCAACTATTCATCTCCTTGGAGTGATATATTCCACTCCCCAAGATGATGTGATTGGCACTAATACAATATTTTTTTATTTTCTACAATAGCAATTTAACACCTGCAATCTTCTTTGGAGACACTTATAGTAGCGATCTATAAATAAAAATTGGAAAAAATAGCAATGCTTTTGATATGTTTAAAAAATCTCTTAAATCTTTATTGTATGTTCTTACCATGATATGCTTCTCTTCAATAAAGTATTTTGTAGTTTGTGGCTTCCTTCATTGACAATTTAAACTTTACCTCACAATTTGCAGATCTCCACACAATCTATTCTCCAAATTTAACTCTTTCCTCATCTTCCCCCTCTGACGTGTGCTCTAATACCACTATGATGGTGGTGGATTGAGATGAAAAATATTCATAAACAGAATCAATCACATAATATTGATTAATACAAATACATAAAAACAAAAAGATCCCAATATCAAGTGATTCAACACAATAATTCCTCACTAATATATTGATTACATCATTACATATATATACAAAATTATATCACTTTCAACTCACTCTCAATCGCTTGACTACATGATCACTTGATCATCTCAATACTTGATTTCACGCCTTGACATCTTGATACATTGATTAGCTAAACACATTGATGATAAAACCATTATGTATTCACCTCAATATATAGATGCCTTTGAGACAATTCTAGATCTTGGATCGACTTGTCACATTAGAAAACTCACTAAAAAATATTTAATACTTTTTCATGTTTATCTTATGTTGTTTCTTTCTATAAACTTCATTTAATGTTGTATTTCTCATTTAATGATTGGTGTCCATTGGGGTGGGAGAATTTACAATACTTCAACATAAATAAAAATGAAAATAGATAAAAATATAGATATCTTCTTTACTGTAAATGTTCTATTATTTGTGTGGAATATGTGCTCCAACATAAACAAGTGTATCTATGATCAAATAAGTCATAATGAAATGTCATGTATATGTTATCAAATAATTCTTAGATTTCTAACATATTTTGTTAAGTTTAGCTTATTGTTTTTAGTCTACAATTAACAGTCAAGATGTTTACCAATTTGACAAGTTGTTGCATTTTTTGTATCCATATATATGTTATTCTATCAATGAATAAAGTATTGAATGAGGTTTTTGTATTATATTTTTTATTCTTAACTCGACATTAGAGCTATAGTTGATTAATTGCAATTTTTGCAAAGAAAATGCTCATTCGCTTGTGAGGTCTAAGTTGAGATTGGAGTAGTTGTTGTAGTTACATTATTCAAACACCAATTTAAGCATTGGTTGAAAGAAGGAGCATAAGATACAATAAGAGAAGCATTGGTTAAGTACAAGACTATGCAGTAAAGATTGGAAATAAATCCAAAGTTATTTGAGTGTTTTTGATAATTTGTTTCGACTATTATGAAGTTTGGATTTGTTGCTAGTCCATTTTTGAGTATTTTATTCATTTGTGAGGTTTTTAGCAATGGTAAGTTAGGAGTAAATACTTAGGAAGACCTCTCATTATACTAAAAAGTGATAAGAAAGAGAATGTCAGATCTATTAGATATTGATAGCAAAAATGACTTCATCAAATATGAGTTACTTGTCTTATTTTGAAAAGGCCAATACTTTGAAGAAAAGGAGAGATGCAACAGATAATAGTTACATACTCAATAGTTTGAGGTGCTTGTGAATCTAAGAAACTATACCTCATTGGGGTTATGAGACATACATGTGAGGATTGATGTCCAATAGTTCAAGTGAGATTTTAAAGTTGAAATTTTGACATCATACTTTTACAAAGGTGGTGAGATGCTTCATGTGAAAATGTTGTCCAATGATGTTAAAAGAATGGATTATAGCTAGTGATTATACCTATAATTGGTAACATCTTGAAGAAATCTTACTGATTGAAGAACTATTTTCAAAGAACAACTTCTGCATAATTTATTTTCTAAATTTTTGTTTTATGTTGTTAGACACTGTAGTATTGTAGGATTGAGAGAGGGTGTTGAAATATATGCTCCAACATAAAAGAATGTATCAATGATAAATTAAGTCATAATAAAATGTTTTTATGTGTCATAAAACAATTCTTAGGTTTCCAAAATGTTTTGTTAAGTTCGGTTTGTTTTCTTTAGTCTACAGTTAGTTGTCAAACTATTTACCAATTTTATAGTAAAATAATTGCATTCATTGTAACTTTTAAAAAATAATCTAAACTATGTAGAGAGGAGGTGCATATTCTACTTATCTATTGAGAAACTGATTCAAAATTTGAGAAGGCTATCTGCCAATATATTTTAGATAGTTTTTTTATAAGATAGATACCTATCACAAATCTTATTGCTTGCTAAGTGCATTGTTAATGTAATTGAAAAATATACAATATAATTTACTATCACATGAAAATTTTATAATAATGCATAAGGTATACATCTTTGAAATTAATAATTATTTCAAAAATTGGTTGGAATTTACCTTGGAGTTCTTCCTCACACTTTCTCTAAATAGATCAACAACAAAATGTTCAACCCAGATTTAATAATATAATTTTAAATCCAATTGCTAAGAAATTAAAACTAAGCAAACAATTGATATTTAACATCATCAAAGAACTAAACATCTTTTAAAATTTTATTTTCGTTTATCAATCTCAACTTATAAATCCACTCACTCAATTATTACATTACTAACTAAAAGGGAAAGATGAACTAGGAAAGCCTTCTGAGAACTAGTGTGCATCTTGAGTATCTAATGTAAATTTAAACAAACTAGATTTCAACAAATTAATACAAGCACATATTCCTATGCCTTAAAGTGGAAACATACATATTTTAATCTCCATCACATTAATCCTTAGAGGAAATATGATATAATTTTCAGATGTAACTAAATCTTAACAATATTAAAAACATGTAAATTCATACTTTAAGAATATGAAAGGAGAAGAATAGAAGAAAGATCTAGACAAAAGAGAAGAAACACTGACATATGTGGGGAAAACCCTTTCATGTAAAAAAAACACACTTCAAATCATGAAACCAATATATTAATGTGTGACAAAAAGGTTACAATACACTTGTAGGCTTACAAGCTGAACATAGAGATTATATCTTCCTGTTCTAGAGAAAATCCAACAATATAATCCTATAATGAAAAATTATCCTCACACAATTGTTGTTCTAACCCCTCTGTTGTTTGTCCTTTATGACAAGGTTACAAATGAATGATTGATTGTCCTCATATACTTACATTGAATAATTGATGCACCTAATAGATGGAATTCATGGTATGTTGGTCATGATTCAAAGTTTATAGATTTTTGAGGAATTCATTTACAAATGTTTATGATGATTCAAGTTTTTCATGTTGATATTACTCATGTGGCTTTTGGTTTATATTTATGAATGCAATATATTTTCAGATGGTTATGGTTATTGATAGTGATGATAAGGATTGGTTCAAGTTATTTAGATGGTGTTCATTATTGCAGGGCTTTCTTTAGCTTTAGATTTATGAAATTGTTACCCTCACATATTCAGGTATATTGATTTAAGGCATATGCAGATGATGGTAATGTTTACAGAAATATGGTTTTAGTTGGTATGACTTATTGTTGATAACTATTTGACTCATATCTTTGGTTCATTGTTTATTTATAGTGATTTATCAAGCATTTACTCTGTCTCAGGCAATTTGGTTATTGTTTCAATGGCTCCAGGAAACTTGTATTAGTGACATCATTGTTCTCATGCCTCTAAAGGCATCTTGAACTCACATTTTGTTTGGAGGCATTGTATTCACCTTGGTTATGGTATCTCACTTGTTTGATGGTTTTTATTGGCTCACATGGCATATAATTTTTATCATTTTTACTTCGAGTCTTCTATGCCCAATTCTTGACTCTATAGTCGACATCCAAAACCAAGTGTTTATCTCTATTATTCAAATCCTTTTTCTTTTTACATATGATATTGTTTTTTCATTAGGAATGTTCATGTTTGAGGGGTCGACATCTTAATAGAATCAAACCCTATCGGGTTTCCCTAAGCCTTCAGTTGTGGTTTTCGTCGAGCATATGGAAATTGTAATCGGTCACATGTCACTTATTTGAATTGACTTCAAAAAGTCATGGAGGTAACATCATTTGTGTCAGTATTTGTGGGAAAAAAATTTGACAACAAATTTAATCTCATCATGATGCTTTATCTATTTCACATGAATTGATTTTTGTGGACTTCAAATCTCATTATGAAATTAAAAATTCATCAAATGACTTGGTGAAATAATAGGGAAAAATGATATTGCATTTTTATTGTTTATGGGTTTGAAACCCTAGCCACGTTGCCGCCATGAAGGAAGTGTAACTATTGTTTTTCATTTGATTCTTTGTAACTGTTGTTACTTGTTATTCTAGCTAGTTGTAACAGCTTTGTTAGGGAGAAAATTACTCTGTTCAAGCAATGAAGGGTATGGCTACTAAGTTTGGTGCATTACATTGGATGAGGGCTCGAGCTGGAAAAAGTTTTATTGTTGTTTCCTTCATTTGGGTTGGTAAATATTTTGGTAGATGCATTCTTCTTTCAGCTTCATGTATGATCAAGTATCTTTTCCATTATTTGATATTTATCTTACAAATGGAAGTTACTGATTTTGCTCGAATTAGGAAAAAAAAATGGGCTCTCAATTATCTCTATTAGAAAAGCATGTTTTGATTTTAGTTATTCTTGATTGCATTATGGGCATTTTGAAAAATTGATTTATTGTTGGTATTTGGTGGAGATATGGGTTTGGTTCTTTGATAAATTTTCTTCCAATCTGACTTTGGAGTGAAAGTTTATTGTCATTGTATTTGATTTATAAAATGTCTTTTTGCATTTTAGTTCTGAAGAATTAAATGATGCCCTAATAGATTACTATTCTTGCAATGAGGGTTTATGACTTTTAGTTGATGGGTAGTCATGCATTTTGAAAAATCTGTCAGTATCATTGTGGATTTAAATGGATTTATTGATTCATTTAAAAAATGATGGTATTGTAGAAAAAAGTGTTTCTGAAAATAGATTCATATGGCTATTTTGTTTTTAATCAAGGAAATGATATTACTTGATCTCGGTTTTGAAAAACTCTTGCAGTTTGAAAAGGAAGCTTTACTTGATTTATTCCTATTAGAATTTGAAATGGCCTTCAATACAGGCATTACACATGATTATTCACCACCTTCTAATCATCATTTAACTTGCTCATTTTCTAAAACCAATATGGGGGTTTCAAATTCTTTTGAAAATGAAATCTATGAAGATACTTTGTTGGCAGACCCATATTGTAAAATATATAAACATAGTGTTTGATCACTATGAGGATACTGATGTGATGATATGATCTTATAACTTGCTGTTGTATCAAAAATCAAATGTTGAAAAAGGCTTTGTAATACAAAAATAAAAATATGTTGTTGTAGAGATTGGATGTAACCTTAATTTATTTAATATTTTAAGGATTCACTGTGTTGAATCTTTAGGGTATTAGGTAGATTAAGTGTGTGGGGTTCCATGAGCTTATTTGGAAACAAAGAGATCCTCTCATATTTTATTGTTCTAAAATTTGATAAGGGGTTGGTGCTCCTTGACATTAGTGTCTCTAAATGAGGGGTTGGTGGTCAAAAATTAGCTTGTAAGGCATTGTAAGCTGTGGTTTTTGAACTTAAGCTAGTGAGTCAGTTTAGGAGTGGTTTTTCCACCCCAAGAGGGTTTTCCACTCAGAAAATTATTTTTCTTATGGTCTCTTTGTTTTGATGTCATAATGCTTCTTAATTGTGATAATTTTTTGAGTAATTGTTCTTATCAGTCTGAGCATTATTGAAAGTTAGTTTCCTCATCTTTGAAAATGGTTATATCAAAATGTCTGGCACAAGTGTTCTATCATTGTTGAAAGTTTTGATTCAATAGAAAGTATAAAAGTATTCATTTTTATTCATTGCTCAAGAATTGTTACAATGTGCTAAAGGTTCTTTTTGTCTCATTACCTATCTTGTGTCATTTTGTTGCACTTTTATTGCAGTATCTTATGAGTTGCACATGTACTGTCATCGTGCTTTGATTGTTAAAGAATGTCAATCATAATTATCATATTGGCATAAGTTGTCTAATGGTTTAAGTTAATGTTTTAAATAAAAAAGGTTATCACAATTTAAAGTCTTGGTTGAAGTTCAAAAAAGGTTTAGAAATTGATTCACCCCCACCCTCTCAGTGTCTGTCGATAACTCCAACGATTGGTATCAAAGCATAGGGTCCTCATATAGGTCTAAACCATCTAGGATTGTTCTTGGTTTATTGGAGTACTTTGATTAATATGGGAAATAATAGAATGAATAAGGGAAAAATAAGTTCATAGAAAAATGCTAATCACCATGTTTAACCTGAATCTATTATAAGGAATAATGAGGGAGAGTTCGTAAATAGTAAGTCTGAAATGGTAGAGTATCCTAGATCTGGAACACCTCAATTCAAAGGTACAAACTTTATTGTGTAAAAACACATGATGAAAACATACTTTTCTTCTTTAGGGCTTGATGTGTGGGCAGTAGTTGAAAATGGTTGCACTACATTTGCAACATCTCCTTCCACACTTGAGGAAAAGAAATCTCTTGAATTCAATACCAAAGCTATAAATGTTATTTTTAATAACTTGCCAAATAAAGTCATTACAAAAGTTATTCATTATAGTAGTGCTAAGGAAGTTTGGGACAAGTTGATTAAACTGAATCAGAATGGTGAGTTGCAAGAGGAGATATCTTTGTGTACTGAAATAAGTTGTGAAACATCTGAAAGTGAAGAAGGTGTAATCCTTCATAGTTTTGAAAAGAAGTCCAAGGAGATCATTAATGAATATTTAAATGATCAAGAAACTAGTGTAGAAGTAGATCAATCTTTGGGTGAAGTTGACTCTGAATAGGAATATGATGAACCAGAAAGTGAGGTTGATTTGGAAGGTGAACTCCTGTGTGCCTTAGATACAATTAAGCAGCTTAGAAAAGAAAACCATTTTTTAACAAGAAAAATTCAACAAGAAGAGAGTTTGGAAGTCAAGTTACAAGACAAGGATGAATTGTGTAATAAACTAGAAAATGAGATTGCTTCTTTAAATTAATGTTTGAATAATGATTCCTTGTTTAAAGAACTAACTCTTAAGGATGATATGATTATAAGTCAGAAAATTGAAATTGAACAATGTAAGAGGATAGCAGATGTTGTAAGGTCTAATTTGGAGATTAAGAAGATTGATTGTCTCAAACTTGAAGAAGAAGTAGCTTCTTTAAGAAAAGAGCTTGAAAGTGTCAAGGTTTAATGTGGTAAAATTTAGAAATCTGATCATAGTACTAATATATTGAATGAGATGTTGGGCAGGAAAAAACATTCTAAAGATCCTACAGGAGTGGGATATGATGTTGGAAAAAGCTTTGTAAATGAATCTAAACATGAAACGATGTTTAATACTTCAAATGGAAAGAATTTTACAAGCAAGCAAACACCAAAAATGAAGGTTGCTCTTGGTTATAGTATTGTTGCACCAAAGGATAGCATTGACACTAGAAGACAATCTAAAGGTATTCATAGAGAAAGGAGAAATATCTTCAGATCTTCACATGTTGGCATGATCATTCATTAAGGTATAATCATTCTTTTCAAGAATATTGTTATGTTTGTAATGACTATGGTCATAAGGCAATTGATTGCATAAGATGGTCAAATAAGAATCATTCTAATGTCTCTAGAAATGAGAATGTGGTGTGTTACAACTATAAAAATTTGGGACACTTAAGAAGAGATTGAAGAATAAATACAAGAGATAATGATGTAGGGAACAATGCTAGAAATTCTTGTAGGAAGTCTTCTATTCCTCAGAACAATCATAAAGTCATTTGTTTTAGATGTAATAACATTGGGCATAAAGTATGGAAATGCAAATTTAATAGAAAGACATGTACTCTAAGAAAACAAGTGAAAAATTATACATTGGAGTGGAGAAGAAAGAGCAATCAAGATGACAAGAAGAGAAAAAAAAGATGATTTTGTGAAAACTCCTTGTGCACTTCTTGCACAAGTGTTGCCATCTAGGTCTTGAGAAGAAGAAAAGACTCAGGGGGTGTCTATTATGGTAATATATTTTACCCCTATGGAGTCTAGAATGAGGTATGGAAGCATGCATTTTCTATTGGTGGTATAAGAAGTAAAGAAATGGTTTGTAAATGCCAATATTTCATTATGCTTATTCTGATCGAGTTAATTATGAAGGGCTACATATGATTTTGGTAAATTTCAAGTTTGAAAGTACATTGATAGTTCTTTAGTGTGGTTACTACTTAGACCATGGGACATGATGATGGTTGTGTTTTTCTTTGAAGGCTTATTTGTATGATTGAGTAGAGTGATTTATTTTTGTTGACATGAACAAGATACATGTTGTATATGTTTACTAAGACTGCTTGAATGATTATTACTGAAAGTGATTATTGTTGGTGTGATGACTGTCTTGTTTTGAAATGCATACTTTCCAGTGAAGAGTAAACTTGTGAGAGAAGGGTGTAGACTTTATGTTCTATGATTGAAAGTCAGTTGAGGAAACATTTGGTTTAACAATATGTATGGACTGTGTTATACTGAGCTTAGACAAAGACAACACTTTTGATTATAAAATTACGAGAAAAATGTCATGGATCAAAAGGTAATAGTTGTTCAATGATTCAATTTGGCAGTAATAAGGACATTTGGTTGACCTTGGTTTCATTTTTGATAATACAATAATATTTGATTGAGGATTTATATGACAGTGTTACATGACTACTTGTTAGAGTTTGTGACTCTAATATTGGCAATTATTGATAGTTGTTGAGGCCTTGTGGTCTAAATGTCTTAACCTTTTGATATGGCTAACAAAGGTAATCATTCAGTTTGAAAGGTAATGAATGAATCTCTGCATTAAGGAATGTTTTTGCTTGGTCTAGTGGTTGAAATTTTTCAGAAGTTTTTGAAATGACAGTGCACTTTGATGCTTGGGTTTTGGAAATAATGGTATGTCTTGAAATAATCTTGTTGTAAAGCCTCTCAAATGTTCTTGATAGTGTTTCAATTGGATACTTGTGTTCCTATTCCTTGAAAAATGTCTGTTTGTGATGGTTGCAAACCATTTAGTACATGGCTTGCTTTTTGAAATTATGAAGTTCAATGTATCAGTGCTAATCAAAGCATCTTATACTTGTGAGCTGACAATGGAGGATGGAGTTTAACATGAAAAATAATGTGGTATGTTCAATTAACTGGTCTTCAATCATTGATGACAAAGAAAAAGGCCAAGGTAACATGTCTTCAATCATTAAGTATCAATTGGATTTGTTGCATTATAATATTATGGTACCTTTGCTTTGGCATTGATGATATGGACCGAGATTCTTGAAAAGGACATTGTTATTTTTTCTATGATATCAGCATGTTCATATGTTACATATATGGGTATATACACCTACTTGAGGCATTACACATTCTCTCTACCCTTTGCCCTTGATGCAAAAAGGGGGAGAGAGATTTTTGTTTTTCCATCAAGGACAAAGGGGGAGTTTGTTGTTCTAACCCCTCTGTTGTTTTTCCTTGATGAAAAAGTCACAAATGAATAATTTATGGTCCCATATACTTACATTGAATAATTGATGCACCTAACTAATGGAATTCATGGTATGTTGGTCATAATTCAGAGGTTATAGATTTTTGAGGCTACTTCACTTTCAGATATTCGTTTGCAGATGTTTATGATGATTCAAGTTTTTCATGTTGATATTACTCATGTGGCTTCTGATTCATATTTATGAATGCAATATATTTTGAGATGGTTATGGTTACTGATAGTGATGATAAGGCTTGGTTTAGTTTATTCAGACAGTGTTCATTGTGATAGGACTTTCTTCAGCTTTAGATTTATGAAATTGTTACCCTCACATGTTTAGGTATATTGATTCAAGGCATATGTAGATGATGGTAATGTTTATGGCAATATAGTTTCAGTTGGTATGACTTATTGTTGATAAACATATGGAACATATATTTGGTTAATTGCTTATTTATAGTGTGTTATCAAGCATTTACTCCATCTTAGGTATTTGGGTATGTGCAGGATCATGATGGGCCAAAAAGTGGCAATATGATGGGTATGTGGCTGATGACATTTATTAAACCCCAAATTGATGAAATGAAAAGGGATTTTAAAGGAGATTCTCAGGTTTCCACCAATATAAATTATGCTTTACTTTGAATTTAATAAGTAATTACTATTCATTTTCTATTCAAATTATGACTAAAGTATTGATTGATAGGCTAATTGAAAAAAATCTATAGATTTCAAATGGTAACACATTTTTTGAATCCAAAACATGCGTCACATTCTATGCTTCACATACTTTTGGATTAAAAAAAGGAAAAATGGATTTCATGAAGTTTTGACCAAGTTAAGGTGGTTAGACATATGAGTTTTTTATATTTTCTAAAAGTTGTAATAAAAAATTCATAATTAATTATTTACTGGAAAAAAATTACAAAAAAATATGCATCACATTGGGACATGAGTCCTCTACTTATATCTAAAATATTAAATAAAAATATTATCATTTTATTGTGGTTAGGGTGGTCAGACAGACACCTACTTATTTTTTCCTTGAAATTTAAGTACTATTGCATTGGAATTTAAAATTTTCACCTAATAGATTTATTTTCTTTTTAAACAAACCTAGTAGCTAGGAAACTACATTCAACTTTCTATAGATTCTATTCTTACATATTTTTGAAATAATTTTGATAACTTACTCAAATTTTTATGTCAAGTTGCCTAACTCTGATTTTTCTAAATTTTTTGCCACTTAAGGGCCTGTTTTTTCCATGATGAGCCTACACATACCCAGTTTGGTTATTGTTTCAATGGCTCCATGAAACTTGGATTAGTCACATCATTGCTCTCATGCCTCTAAAGCCATCTTGAACTCACATTTTGTTTGGAGGCATTGTATTCACCTTGGTTCTGGTATCTCACTTGTTTGATGGTTTTTATTGGCTCACATGGCATATAATTTTTATCATTTTTACTTGGAGTCTTCTATTATCAGGTCTTGACTCTTTAGTCAGCATCCAAAAGAAAGTGCTTATCTTTATTATTCAAATCCTTTTTCTTTTACATATGATATTCATTTTTCATTAGGAATGTTAATGTTTGAGGGGTCAACATCTTAATGGCATCAAACCCTATCGGGTTTCCCTAAGCCTTTAGTTGTCATTTTCATTGAGCATATAGAAATTGTAATTGGTCATATGTCACTTATTTGAATTGACTTCAAAAATTCATTGAGGTAACATCATTTGTGTCAGCATTTATGGTAAAACATTTTGACAACAAATTTAATCTCATCATGATGTTTTATCTATTTCATGTGAATTGATTTTTGTGGACTTCAAATCTCATTATGAAATTAAAAATTCATCAAATGACTTGGTGAAAGAATAGGGGAAAATAATATTGCATTTTTATTGTTTATGGGTTTGAAACCCTAGCAACGCCGCCCCCATGAAGGAAATGTAACTATTGTTTTTCATTTGATTCTTTGTAACTACTGTTACTCATTATTCTAGCTGCTTGTAATGGCTTTGTTAGGGATAAAATTACTGTGTTCAAGCAATGAAGGGTATGGCTGCTAAGTTTGGTGCATTACATTGGATGAGGGCTCAAGATGGAAATTTTTTTACTGTTGTTTCCTTCATTTGGGTTGGTAAATATCTTGGTAAATGCATTCTTCTTTTAGCTTTATGTATGATCAGGTATCTTTTCCATCATTTAATATTTATCTTACAAATGGAAGTTACTGATTTTGCTCGAATTAGGAAAAAAAATGGGCTCTCAATTATCTCTATTAGAAAAGCATCTTTTGATTTCAGTTATTCTTGATTGCATTATGGAAATTTTGAAAAATTGATTTATTGTTGGTATTTTGTGGAGATATGTGTTTAGTTCTCTGATAAATATTCTTCCAATCTGACTTTGGAGTGAAAGTTTATTATCATTGTATTTGATTTCTAAAATGTCTGTCTGCATTTCAGTTCTGAAGAAGTAAATGATGCCCTGATAGATTACTATTCTTGCAATGAGGGTTTTACTCTTAGTTGATGGGTAGTCATGCATTTTGAAAAAAAATTCAGTATCATTGTGGATTTAAATGGATTTATTGATACATTTCAAAAATGATGGTATTCTGGAAAAAGTGTTTTTCTAAAAATAGATTCATATGGCTATTTTGTTTATAATAAAGGAAATGATATTACTTGATCTGGATTTTGAAAAAATCTTGTAGTTTGAAAAGGAAGCTCTACTTGATTTATTACTGTTAGAATTTGAAATGCACTTCAGTACAAGCGTTACACATGATTATTCACCACCTATTGATCATCATTCTACTAGATCATTTTATAAACCAATATGGGGGTTTCAGATTCTTTTGAAAATGAAATCTATGAAGATTTTTTGTTGGCAAAGGTTCCCATATTTGAAAATATATAAATACAGTGTTTGACCACTGTGAGGATACTGATGTTATGGTATGATCTTATAACTTGTTGTTGTATCAAAAATGAAATGTTGAAAAAGGATATGTAATACAAAAATTAAAATATGTTACAGAGCTCATATGTAACCTTAATTTATTTAATATTTTAAGGATTCACTATGTTGAATCTTTAGGGTATTAGATAGATTAAGTTTGTGGGGTTCCATGAGCTTATTTGGAAACAAAGAGATCCTCTGATATTATTATTGTTCTGAAATTCATTAAGGGGTTGGTGTTCCTTTAGATTGGTGTCTCTAAATCAAGGGTTGGTGCTCCTTGAGTTGGTGCTAAAAAATTAGCCTATAAGGCATTGTAAGTTGTGGTTTTTGAAGTTAAGCTAGTGAGGCAGTTTAGGAGTGGTTTTTCTACCCCAAGAGGGTTTTCCACTCAAAAAATTCTTTGTCTTATGGTCTCATTGTTTTGATGTCATAATGCTTCTTAATTGTGATAATTTTGTGAGTAATTGTTCTTATTAGTCTGAGCATTATTGAATGTTAGCTTCCTCATCTCTGAAAATGGTTTTATCAAAATCTCTTGCACAAGTGTTCTTTCATTGTTGAAATTTATGATTCAATAGAAAGTATAAAAGTATTCATTGAATTCATTGCTCAAGAGTTATTACAATGTGCTAAAGGTTCTTGTTGTCTCATTACCTATCTTGTGTCATTTTTTTTCACTTTTATGAAGTATTTTATAAGTTCCACCTATACCGTCATCATGCTTTGATTGTTAAACAATGCCAATCATAATTATCATATAGGTGTAAGTTGTCTAATGGTATGAGTTAATGTTTTAAATAAAAAAGGGTATCAAAATTTAAAGTCTTGGTCGAAGTTCAAAAAATGTTTAGACACTGATTCAACCCCCCCTCTCAGTGTCTATCGATAACTCCAACAACAACTCCTCAAGAAATCACCAATATTTATAGAGCTCCAAGATTGATGCCTAAAATTTCCATGTGTCAACATCCTCTTCACTGTGTGCATGCAAAAATAAAAAGGATAGCATGCATGGCACCTACCTTGACCTTCTAATGCAAACTACAACCAATCTCAACAAGTAAGGTATTTTTCATAAATTTCTACGTCAAATTTCAATCCTCTCAACATGCATAGCACTAATGACATGCAAGACCAGAACCTGCCACATTTTCAATAGTAATGACTCTTACACTATCATATAGTTCAACTGTTACAATTTACGTAAAAATTCCACTAAAATATCTTTAGTGGTGCCCACAAAATGGGATACCTATGTCCATCAAATTAAGATGAATATCATTTTAGTCACCTTCCATGTAAGATTTCAACTCACTAAAATGGGTCCAACAAACTGACATCACAAGAATGATATAAAATAAATACGTAGACTAAAATATAAATAAATAAGTAATAATTAAGACTTGCAAAATATGATACACCTTGTTGGAGTAAATTAATTAATATTTAATCTAGTGCTTAATGCAAACTTAGGAAAAGGTCATCTAGTTTTGATTGTGAATGTTATTGCATTAATTATGAATTTCAATCAATCATGTGCTTTATTCTTTGTGTTGCACACAAGATAAAGTCACTTAATTGATTCATGCATTTTGTTATCTCACTCCTCTCTCAGTCATAACTCCATCATTCAGGGTCACATGTTGAGTTTGTCTGATTCTTCAAAAGAATATTCAATCCTTCAGTGTAATTACTTAATAATCAATAATCATTATTGGTTCACATATTTTGTTGTGTAATTTTGCATTTGTGTGTGACAGGTTTCTTTTTAGAATATCATCTAGGGCTTGTGGGATATTAATCACAAATTCTTTCATGGTATTAGAGCTCCATATCTGACGATCCTTGTTCACTTTTCTGAGGATTTTTTTGCATCAAAATCATTGTTGGGAGTCAATATGCACATCCATTCACAACAAAGAAGACAATTTGAATACCACTGTGTGTGCTTGGGCCACAATTTTTCTTTCTATAGGCCAAGTGACATTCAAATCTCATTTGAATGTATGAGGCATTGGTGATCTACACTAGAATGAGTCAATTTGCATTGAATGATTGGATCAACCATTTTCTACCATGGATTCGATGTTAAATCTCTGGTGTAGGCACAAATTTCCTCTTTTTGAGCCATGATTTGGTGTTTTTTGTGGAAATTTGGAGCCAACTTGGAGTCTCAAAGGTGTTGGAATGTTCATTCAATGTTGGAAATTTGGCTTCCTATGGCCCGCACTATTCACTACCGTCAAATTGAAGCAAAGGAAAAGTTGCATCATACTTGCGCTCCATTTGAAGTTCCCATCCAACACCTGTGTGATGTGCACATGCAAAGGAAACCATTGGAATCTATTTTGAGTCACATAATCAGTCTCTTAGAAAGGCACAATTTGGAGGCACTCTACCTAACCTCACATTCACTACAACAAAATATGTAGCTAATATTTTACAAATCGCCCAGTTTGGGGTGCACAAATTTTACAAACAAATCCTAAATTTGCAAAGCATTTGGAGGCTACAATTTTTTGAGAACTAACTTAGAGCTAAGTTTGACAGATTTCTATGAATATTTTCACCACAATGGAGGGAGATGTAAACCTTTTGTTTCTTGATGCATGCATTTTTCTTTCTGTAATTTTTTTTTGCATGCTCCTTGCTTTCTTCCGTGTTGATTCTTTAAACATTGTATGTGTTTTGCAAGAACCACATGATAAAGATCTGGGAAAATTTGGAGCTTTGTAAAAATTGAAGTTATATAAAGTTCCATTTGGAGGTTTCTACTTAAAGAATCTAGTATAGGTTTCTTTAATTTTTCTTATAAATAAACAAACTTAGAATATTAAAAGTTGCTAATTTACTATCAAGCTTCGTGCTATTCCTCCAATAGGCAACCAAAGGTGTTCTTCTCTTCTAATTTCTTGACTACATGAGCTTCTAGAGTCACATGATCCTCATGTGCTTATAGAGTTTCTTTCTAGTAGGACAATATTGAGCATTGGATAAATAATGGCATCATCCCAACCAAAGGGCATCTTTGCAATTCTTTAGCAGTTGCAGCTTTCTTCTTTAGTTTGAATAAATTGTTAGGAGTTTTTCCACCTAGATTTTCTCCTTTCCTCTTTGTTGATAGCCACATCATGATGTTGTCCCACCATCTTCATCGCCTTTGCAAATTGTTCTCTATTAGTATTCACGGGATCTTGGATCAACATAATCGCTTTCTGACATGTGGACAGGTGAGTAGTTTTCAGAGGCACACATCATCTAGATTTGGATTCCAAAATCAGCCATTCTTTTGGTTTGGCTTCTCAAATCACTAGTGGATCCTTTTCTTCCTAAGGAGAGAAATTTTGTTTGCAGGAAATGGATCATATTTTATCTTTCAAAATTCATCATTGGCATGGGAGCTCTTTCATTATGGGGGGATTCATATCTTCATTTTCTCTCTCCTATCAGGAGGTCCAAATATATTGTAATTGCATGATAAAAGCAGTCCTTGGGGGGTCACATTGAGTCCTCCTTCTATCCTTCTTTCTTTAGTAAAATCATTTCCTTTTCTCTTTTGGAGAGGATTTTTTCCCATGTGGTTTTCTCTTTTTCTCCAGCTATGAGAGATTTCATTAATTTTTCTTGGGCACCTTATCAGGCCTTGTAGTCGGGACCCATTTTGCATCCATCATTGCATTATTTTCCTTTATCAATATTTTTGCTTCTCCTCAGTTGCCATTCAAGGGGGATATCAGAGTAAATTAATTAATATTTACTCCAGTGCTTAATGCAAACTTAGGAAAAGGTCATCTAGTTCTTATTGTGATGTAGTGAAGTCTACCTATCCTAAGTGATGAAAAATAGAATGCAAGAAGATGGAAACAACACTAAAACACCTCAATCATTAGCCTAGTTGAACTTCAAACAAAATAAAATATGAAAAACAATAGATTTTACCTTTTTTCAAGTTGATATTTTGGTTGGCCCTTGGATTGTTGATAATGTGTGCTCCTTGATGGAAATATTTCTAAAAGTGGATGCAAAATGGTCTTGATCAAATGAAGATTCAAATGAGAGATGTGGGTATGTGAGAAAGTGAACAAAATGGATACAATGAAAGCTTGAAACTTCAACAATGGAGGATGGATGCAAGTGACTTAAGTTTCTTGAGAGATGAAGTTGTTGAAGGCCTGAATGTGATAATGCATAATGAGAGAATGAATATAAATCCTCTATATTTATGGGAGAATTCTTTAGAGAATTCAATGCTCAAGATTGAGCCAACATGGCCAAGATGGAGGGCTATGGTGAGTTGAGGACTCACAAGCCCTCACATATTGTCATATGGAAATGAGATGGAAAAAGGACATGGTGAGGTGGAAAGGGTACAAGTGAGGTGGAGGTACTTGCAAGTACCTTGGAAAGGGGAGAATATTTCCTCAAAAAAGGAAATTCTTGTCCCCATGTGGGAAGGATGTTGACATTAGAATTCCTCACACATCATCATGGGTAAGAGAGCAATGGTTGGGATAATAAATGTGAATTTTAAATTCACATGATTGGGAGCATCTTGTGGATAAGACAAGATTCCCAAAAAGTAGGACTTTGAACCATGTGAGTGATGCAACTTTTCAATGATCACATGGGGAAGAGGAGACTCCTTGGAAGGATAAAATGGAATTAAAAATTTTATTAGGAAGGGCATGGGGATAATAAAAGGAATTTAATATTCCTTGGGAGATGAGAGAGTTGAGTAAGGTACTGATTAGAGTAGCTAATCAATGATTAGAAGATAGTTAGTGACTAATGAAGATTAGGAGCCAACTTGAAAATTTTTGTGGATGTCACACATCATAATTATGGATTAGACATGTGCACATCCCTAATGATGGGATTAGGAGGTGGATTAGGGTTAAGAAAAAGTGATGGAGGATGTGACATGAGGAATTAAATAAATGTATTATTTATTTAATTCTTTTGAGGAAAAGGGGAATAAAGGGTAAGGTATTTAATTATTAACTAAATACCTTAGGGATTTAGAAGAATTATTGGTATTAATTAAATAATAGCAATATTACTTAATTAATGCAAATAAGAGTATATTTAAACGAAAAGGGAAAAAATTGGACAAATGTAAGTGTCCAAGTTTAGGTGTCTACATTTTTCCCCTTTTTGAGATGGTGCTATGAAGTAGCATCATTTCAAAGAAGATTAAAACATATAACCCATAATAAGATGGTTAGATTGAGAAATATGGCCCAATTATCAAAGGAGTGACTGGGAAGAAAGATGATGGGACTGAAGATGAAGAATAGGGATTGAGGATGCCCCCTCGAGAGGACATGCGGGTTCAAGAGAACATAGGTGTACTCTCAAAATGGATGAAATGATGAAAAGGGAGATGTGGAAGATGATGCAAGGTGATGGATAGAGAGAGGAGGATAAGCTAGAGGAGATTGGGAAGAACAAATAGATTCAAGGAAAAATGTGATGTTTGCCCAATCAAGCTACAAGCCAAAATGGGTTGATGATGGATGGAGTGTTGTCGATGAGGGAATGACATATCTAGAAACAAAACGAGGATAGGGAAGGATACATCTCGATGATGATGATGAAGGTGTTGTTGATGAGGGAAGGATACATCCCAAAACAACACCAAAGGATAGGGAAGGATAAATCCCAAAGATGATGACGATGATGATAATGATTAGATCAAGGCTTGTAGCAAGGCTAGGAACAAGACCAAGGGTGTGATTAGATGATTTGTGTGATATTGACTAGATGAGGATTGGATTGAGATGTGTGATGGATGAAAATAATGAAAATGATGAAGGAAAAGATGCTTAGAATAACAAATCTATATTATCCTAAGAAGATTGAAGAGATGATGATATGATGAGGATTGATGAGAAGATGGATGAGAAGAGATGGAAGATACATGCAATGCAATGGAATGGAAAATGAAATGCAATCCTAATGCAATTTGACATTTTCAGAGCACTAATTTTTTCTATAGCATAAGACACTAGGTCCCAGGGTATATGTAACCAGGGAAAATTAGTGTCTAATGCATAAAAAAAACACAACAGACAAGAATGCTATTCCAACACCCCAAAGTCACAAAGACCTTGGTAGGGCTAGGCATTGGAATAACCACAAGTGAAAAAGGATGCCCTAGAATAACACAAGACCACTTGGATCTTGGTGGGTGCAACATAGGACAACTAGGAAGACAACAACAAACAAAAGATCAAGATACGCCCCTATGTTTACCATTCAAAGCACACAATGATATGATGGATCAAGGTGAACTTGATGAGGTATGATAAGAAGCTCAAAAGATAAGCAAAAGCCAAAATCATCAAAAGATCACAATTAGTTTCAAACACTTTGCCATAGGATCAAGGGGATGGATGGGATTGATGGGGTTTATTAAGAAGGATACATAATGTTGAGACCAAAGATAAATACTAAACTAAAAAATGATATGATGTAGGATATTTGAAACAATTAGATCTCATGATACGAGTGGATCTCATTTGTTAAGAACTAGCTAGAGAAGGGAATAGCATGATGACATGACATAAGAAAGACAAGACACGAGATTGGAACACCCTAAAGACCTCGGGGCTCGGGGGCCAATCAAAGATTAGCCTTGCCTACATGAAAGTGCAGAGCCCTCATAGCTCGATAAAAGGCTGATGAATGACCCTAGATAAAAGTAGAAAGAGGACGATGGAGACCTCAATGGATGACAGGATCAAAAAAAGTGGAAAGAGTGCAATGGATACCTCTATGGATGATAGGATTGGACAAACAAATTCCCCAGGGGTAGATCAAATGATTGACTTTTCCTACGTGAAAGCATAGGGGCAATGTAGTTTGACAAAAGACTGACGACCAACCATGGATGAAGGATGATAAGATGACTAGGATAAGTAGATAAAAATATGGAACTGATATGATTAGATAAGACAAACCTAATGGATAAGATAGGATGATGGTGATCATGTGTAGCTTAGGGATGGGATAGTTATCCAAATCATCAAAATATGAATTGGGGTGATGATATGATAGTTAGATAAGCGATGAAAAGTGAGAGGAGATTGTCAAGATGTGTGAAAAAGGTGGGGTTTATGATAGTGAGAGAGATGGAATTGGGTTGCATGGGGGAAAGCCTATAGCTAGATAACAATGACAAGGGATTATGAGATGGGATGAGGATAGAGATAAATGGATAGGGAGATAAGGATGGTGGATGGAAGGGATGCTACGATGGATGGATAGGAAGATAAGGATGGGGGATGGAAATGATTCTATGATGGATGGATAAGAAGATAGGGATGGGGAGATGAAAGGGATGCTATGAGGGATAGATATGAAGATAAGGATGGGAAGATGGAAGGGATTGTTTGGATGGATGGGGAGATGGAAGGGATTGTTATGAGAGATGGAAAGGAAGATAAAGATGGGGAGATGGAAAGGAATGGATTGTCAATTTGATGGATGGTAAGATAAGGATGGGGAGATGGAAATGATTGTTTGGATGGATAGAGAGATAATGGTGAGGAGATGGAAGGGATTGTTTGGATAAATGATGTCTCCAAGGACTTATGTCAAAAAGGAAGGAGATGGCCCCACTCTAGATATAGGAGGGATGGGAGATAGAAGGATGGAAAAATAAAGGAGTGAGATGGGTATGGATAGGGTGCACAGATAAGGAAGGAAGATTGATGGTAGCATGATGGGTGAAAAGGAAGATAGATGGATGTGAATAAGGATTAAGAGAGTGTATGGATGAGGGAAATGTATGCCAAGAGGTTTCCACAACATGTTTATATGTTTACCCCTATCTATATCAAGATCACAAGGATGATGGAGGGATTGGGATAAATGGGATATGACAGGCATGATGTGTAAGATAGGTGGGATGGAGGAGATGGGTGAAGGGGATGCAATTAACCCCAATTGTGGAAGTAAGATAGACGGGGGATTTACACATGACACCTATTTTCTAGGTTGACATCACGATACTTATCCAAGGTTATTTTTTTCCAAGTTTTCACCATTGGACAAATTATTTCTCTTTACTATTTCTTGATTTATTTTTATTTTTGACAATTTTTTACTTTTTGGATAGCATGTAGATGGAGATGGAGAAGGATAGGGATGTGGATAAGTGGATTTAGAAGATATACAATAAGGAGATGGATGAAGGACTCAAGCATCAAGTTTCATATGAGGTATTAAGAGCCCATGTGTGAAGTGACTATTGGATGTTGGAACAACTTTATTGGGATAAATGGATTATGCAAGAGGATGAATTAGAGGGATTTGATGGGGGAGATATGTAGGATAATGGATGGGATGTTGGAAAGTATAGAAATGGAATGATGGGGTAGGTGTGTGATGGGGTGATGAGTTCAAGACCAACATTGGCACATATGGTAGTGCATGTGAAATGATAGAAGGATTAGTGGATGGATGATGTGGGGATAATGGAGGAGATGGGATAGTGAACTTTGGGATATAAGGACCCAAAATAGATTTAGGAGATGGAGGGTCCGTATGATCAACTTTTGATGTTGTTACAAATTTTTCATTTGAAGGCATTGCATCTTTTTTCTTTGGGATCCACATGGTGTTGATCTTTTCTTTGGTGGACCTTTTGTGGCTTGTGAGTTTTATTTGGATTTTGGATTTGATTTTGGATTTGATTTTTATTCTCTTCAAAATGTATTTTTAACGGGACATGAGGAGGTTTTGATTCATGTGGATGTTTATGCATTTCTACTTTTGTATCCAAAGTTCTTTTAATAGCAAGGGGATGGGTGCGAGGAGATTGATGATGTGGAGAGGATCTAGATGGAGTGATGGAGGTAGGATTTTGGGGATGATATGTGGATGAAGGATACATGTAGGTATGTTCCTTTGTTGATCCTGATTAGGGGACATGAGATTGGGATGTTTATGATGGGTGACATGAATAAGTGATTGGTGGATAAAAGGGTGAATAGGATGAGATGGAGAAGGTGATTTTGGGATATAAGGGCCCAAAATAGACTTATTAGCTGGAGGATGTGTGATGGTGGATGTAGGGACATAAGGACCCAAAATGGATTTAGAAGATGAAGGAGCAATATGGATGGTTGTTTTGAGGCCATACGATGGAGGGGGGATGACAACAAATGATTTGGTGGAACGATGGGAAGAGCCTATTATTCTTTTGGAGGAGGCTCATTGAGGACATATAGAGGTTGTACCAACATTTTTGGATTGTAATTCACAGGTAGTACATCCAAGACCTCATGTATAGGATTGTTCTTTGACTTGGATGGGCTCTAAATACCTTTCTCATGAAGGCCTAAATCTTTTCCTTGATATTTCATATTCTTGAGCATTTGATCCATGATAGGATTTTTGTTATTCTGGAAATAGGATGTGAGTCCATTATTAGGCGAAGGATGATGGGTGATATATATCCTTTTTTTTCTTCTACAAGGAGACCACCATGGAGGAATGTGAGAGTACCAAGGGGATATAAAAGCGGTGAGGGGATAGTAGGTTTAGGCAACGATGGAGGATCATGAGATGGAGATGATGGAATAGTAGCATCTGGATTGGGATGAGTGAGTGGTAAGGGATCAAGAGAGGGATTAGGTGATATGATAGGATCTAGATTTGTAGTGGTAGGTGATAGGAGCTCATGAGATGGAGCAATTGGATCTTGAGTGTCAAGGGAATCATGGGATGGGGTGGATGGAGGACAGTGATCTTGAGATGGACTAGATGGGACGACAATATCTTGATATGGAGAAGGGGATATGTTGGTATGCTTTGGATCAAGCTCTTGGTACAACTCATCATGTGTGGGAGGCATGGAAATGAAGGATTGGATAGACTTTTCAAGTGGGGGAGATGGAAGGATGGAGGATTCATGAAGCTCATGGGAATGGATTTTAGTGATACTAGAACTAGGAGGAGTGGATTGGATTTGGGTGTCTTCGACAGATTGGGTGGATCTAGGAGTAAGAGATGGGGGTTTAAGGAAATCCTATGGATGTGGAACAAACTTTCCTAATGTCCAAACTCAGAGAAGAATGCATATTTTTCTTTAATTTTTTAAAAATTATAGTTCATCAAGATACACATAAAAGGAATAATAGAATAGAGAAATAAACACAAACACAATTGACACTAGATTTACATGGGAAAAACCTTATAGGAGAAAACACCCACCACACCAAAGAAAATCACTTGTATTATAGTAATCAAAATTACATACAAGTTACAAACTCTCTTGGGTATGTGTAGGATCATGATGGACCCAAAAGTGGCGATATGATTGGTATGTGTAGGGTATGTGGTTGATGACTTTTTTCTTACCCAAAATTGATGAAACAAAAAGGCTTTTTAAAGGAGATTCCTAGATTTCCACCAATACAAATTTTGTTATGCTTTGAATTTAATAAATAATTATTATTCATTTTCTATTATAATTATGACTAAAGTCCTGATTGATAGGTTGATTGAAAAACATCTATAGCTTTCAAATGGTATCACATTTTTTGAATCTGAAACATGTGTCACATTTTATGCTTCGCATACTATAGGATTAAAAAAAGAAAAAATGAATTTCATGAAGTTTTGACCAAGTGAAGGTGGTTAGACATACAAGTTTTTATATTTTTTAAAAGTTATAATAAAAAAATCATAATTAATTATTTACTTAGAAACAAATTACAAAAAAATATGCATCACATTCAAACATGAGTCCTTTACTTATATTGAAAATATTATAAAAAAATATTATATTTTTATTATGGTTAGGGTGGTTAGACAGACACCTACTTATTTTTTCCCTGAAATTTAAGTACTACTGCATTGAAATTTCAAAATTTCACCAAATAGATTTTTTTCTTTTTTAAATAAACATAGTAGTTTATAAACTACATTCAATTTGCTACAGATTCTATTCTTACATAATTTTGAAATAATATAGATAACTTATTCAAATTTTTACGATAAGTTGCCTAACTTTGATTTTTCTGAATTTTTTGCTACTTAAGGGCCTATTTTTTTCATGATGATCCTACACATACCCTCTTTCTGGATGTCAATATTAGAGTAGCAACATTTCTGGGTAAGCCCACAATAGTGGGTTACAATTTTTTGAACAAAGAAAAATTAGAAATGCTGATCAAAAAATTTAAAATGGTTTACCCCTTATAATGAAGGGGGTTCGAATGAACCACCCCATTCTAATGAACCCCTCCTTGTAATGAACCCTCCCCCCTTCTAATAAACCCCCTTTTTTCACCTTCCCCTCCACCATTTCAAAATTTATGCAGTTTTTTTTACTACTGAAGCTTGGGAAGGAGGTGCAAATGGAGTCAACTTAATAAACCAAGTTGGATGATTGTAGTGATCAAAACATGCTTTCCAACAACTATAAATTTAATATATATTTTTTTTATTTTTTATTTTATTTTTTAGTTTTATTGTACATAGGTTTTTCACCGAATGTCAAGTTCGATAAAAAATCATAGTGGAAAAATAGTAAATTTGAGGAATTTTTTTTTGAAAAATATATATCCAATAGGTATTGGTGTCCTTGTTCTAATAAAAAAAGAAAAATTGAATTTCAATACATACCAAAAAAGTTATATGAGCCAAAGTGCACCTATGTTTAAGTCATAAATGTTTTGACTTCAAAACTTAATTAAAGAAAAATATTCAACAAAATGCTATGAAACAAATGAAAGAACTAGCTACTTGTGTTACCAACCTAAATTCAAAAGAATTATAATTTTATCCTTTGTAGCAAAAAAGTTATGTGAGACGAAGTACACACCACTTTTTAAAAATGTTGTTTACTATTAAAAACTAGTTATCAAAGGAGACAAAAAAATTACAATCTAATTTCATTTTTTTTTAAATACGTTTAAAATCTACAAACAAAATCTCACAAATAAATAGTTTACATCATTTTCAAATTCCTAATAGTTTACCTACTATAATAGTTAGAAAGTGAAGTTTTCTCTGAAATGTTGATTTCAATGTCAAGTTTGGCCAAAAAGTGTAACCCATTATTGTGGGATGACCCTTCCATGATCAATCTCATACAGAAAAACAATTTTACAATGCTCTCAAAACAACATACAGATTCATTCAATCATCCAACCATCAAACTCTCTAACCCCTTCATGGTTATAGTATGTTACTATGTATAGAAACAACGATGAATCAAAACATTCTCTATACAATTGATTCAATTCAACTTCCTCCATAGAGCAACTATTGAACTTCCCGAGCATTCAAATGACCACCTTTTGTTGGTATGTGGCGATTGATCATGCTATACTATATAGCCCATGGTATATTGTACACCCTTTCCCCTATCCTTTCCGGGGTCTAGGGTTGGGTCGGGCCCTGGGCGGGGGTTCGGTGGCGGCAGCCCCCGAGAAAAATTTTCCTCCTACTTTTTCGCATGATCACCGAAAAGGGGAAAAATCAATGGAAAAAGAAAATTCTGATTTTGTAGAACCCAAAAATATGGAAGCTTTTAAGCTTGGTAAAAGGGGGTTCGGATGGGGATTACTGTATGATGAAAAACGTGATTATTCGCAAGATTGTAATAGGTTTTCCATTGGATAATAAAAGTATTGGATGGTTGTGGTTTGGTGGATGTAGCCCAGATTGGGTGAACCACGTTAAATTCTGTGTTATGATTTATTCTGTGCATGTTTTAGTTTCTCTATTTTGTTTATTAAATCTGTATTTAATTGTTAGATCTGCCATCTCTAACCCTAACAAGTGGTATCAGAGTGGGTTGTGTTTCGATTATCGTCTATAGAAAAGATCTCACGGTTGAATGAGAGTCTCACAGTTGAGTGGGAGCAATGGCAGACGAGGGTAAGAAGGTTGAGAAGTTTAATGGGTAGAACTATCAGTTATGGAAGATGCAGATGGAGGACTATCTCTATCAGAAGGATTTATGGCGACCATTGGAAGGGAAAACCAAGAAACCTGCAGCAATGTCAGATGAGGACTGGGAGATCTTGGATAGAAAGGCTCTTGGCAGTATTTGTTTGTGCCTTGCACAAACAGTGGCGTTCAATATTACAAAAGTAAAGACAACTCAAGAGTTGATGGAAACCCTGGAAAAGTTATATGAAAATCCTTCTACTTCGAATAATGTATTTCTAATGAAGTTTTTATTTAATATGAAAATGGTAGAAGGTGGGTCAGTTACTGATCATTTAAATGAGTTTAATACGGTCACCAGTCAATTAACTTCTGTAAAAGTAAACTTTAATGAAGAAGTTAGGGCTCTTTTGATTCTGTGTTCTTTGCCTGAAAGATGGAATAGCTTGGCAATGGCTATTAGCAATTCTGTTTCTAGTTTGAATACATTAAAATTTGATGATGTTGTTGGTGTTATTTTGAGCGACGAAATCCGTAGGAAAAGCTCTGGTGGAACATCCACATCAGGCAGTGTTTTGAATGCAGAAAGCACAGGCAGAACAAAGGAGAGAGGAAACAATTATGGAAATCGTGGGAAGTCATGAGGAAAATCAAAGGACAAAAGGTCTCAATCTAGAGACAAGAGGGATTGTTGGTACTATGGTAAGCCGAGTCATCTGAAGAAAGATTGCTGGTCTCGAAAAAATAAAGAAGGAGACAAAAAGGAAGGAAGTACAGAGGAAAATGTGGTAAATAATAAATCTGATGAGGATGCTTTGATTCTTTCCCTTGATAATGTTGATGATTCTTGGGTGTTAGATTCAGGGGATTCACTTCATGCTACCCCCCATAGAAGTTATTTTATTGATTATGTCCAAGGGGATTTTGGGCTGGTTTATTTAGGAGATAACGAACCCTGTCAAATTGTTGGAAAAGGGAAGAATCAAGATTAAGTTGCATAATGGGAATCATTGGCTACTACGTGAGGTAAGGCATGTTCCAAATTTAAGCATAAATTTAATTTCAGCAGGGCAACTAGATGATGAAGGTTGTGTTGTTACATTTAGTGATAAAAATTGGAAGGTCACAAAGGGTGCCTTAGTAGTAGTAAAAGGTGTGAAAGTAGGCACCTTATATCTTTGTACAGGTCATACTGTTCCTTCTACTTTAATTGTTATAGAAAAAGGTCAATGTTTAGGAACAGTTGTTGTAGTTAAGCAGATAGAAGATCATACAGTTGTTATGGACTCTGAATCAGCACTGTGGCATAATAGACTTGGGCATATGAGTGCAAAAGGTATGAAAGTACTTCATTCAAATAATGTTTTACCAAGTCTAAAATGTGTTAATATGGATTTCTGTGAAAGTTGTGTGTATGGCAAACAAAAGAGAGTTAGTTTTTCAAGGATGGGAAGCAAAAGAAATATGAGAAATTGGAGTTTGTGCATATGGATGTATGGGGACTAGCTCAGGTATCTTCTTGATGGCTTTGTATTATGTTACATTCATTGATGATGCAACTAGAAAGGTATGGATTTATTTCCTTAGGCAGAAATCTGATGTATTCAAACTTTCAAAAAATGGAGAAGCTGGTTGAGAATGAGACGGTAAAAGATGTAATGTCTCGATCCTAAACGGTGGTGAGTATTGCAATAAAGATTTTGAAGATTATTGTTCCTCTAATGGTATTCAAGGTAGAAAAACAGTTTCAAGGACTCCACAGGAAAATGGAGCATGGACAGACTATGAGATTGCATGCTGGGCTGCCTTTAAAAATGTGGGCAAATACTGTAAACACTGTTGTTTATTTAATTAATAGAGGTCCCTCTAATCCTTTGGGTTGTGGTATTCTAGAGGAAGCATGGAAATGTAAGAAAGTGAGTTATTCTTTTCTCAAAACCTTCGGTTGTGAAGCATTTGCACATGTAGATTTTGAAAATAGAACCAAGCTTGATGCAAAATCAAAGAAATGTGTATTTGTTGGATATGGCATTGATGAACTTGGTTATAGGCTTTGGGATTTTGAAAATCAAAAAATTGTGAAATGCAGGGATGTCATATTCAATGAGAAAGTGTTGTACAAAGATTTGTTGTTTCAGCATGAGAAGAAAGAAAAAGATTATGTAGTGTTGGATGATATTCCCAACAATGATGTTTCAGTGGTTCCTCATGCTGGGCAACAACAGCAGCAAGAAATACCACAAACTCCTATTAGACGATCTTTAAGGTTAAGTAGACCTCCAAAAAGATTCTCTCCCTCTTTGTATACTATTCTGTTAACTGATGCTGGTGAACCAGAATATTATGATGAAGCTATGCAGGTGGATACCAAGGTTTAGTGGGAGCATGGAATGAAAGAAGAAATGGACTCCTTGCTAGAAAATCAGACTTGGGATTTATGCAAGTTGCCTGCAGGTAAAAAGGCTTTACCAAACAAATCAATTTACAAGGCTGAAAGAGGAGAATGGAGGTAAGAAAAGATTTAAAGCCAAATTAGTTGTAAAGGGATTTGCATAGAGAAAGGGTATTGATTTTGATGATATTTTTTCTCCTGTTGTTAAAATGACTTCTATTCGTATTGTTTTAAGTATTGTGGCTGTTGAAGATTTGCATTTAGAACAACTTGATGTTAAAACAACCTTTCTCCATGGTGATTTGGAAGAGGAAATATATATGGAACAACCACAAGGATTTGAGGTCAAAGGTAAGGAGAAACTAGTGTGCAGATTGAAGAAAAGTTTATATGGCTTGAAGCAAGCACCTCGGTAATAGTACTTGAAATTTGATAGTTTTATGGTCGAGCAAGGCTACAGTTGGTGTAATTCTGACCATTGTGTTTATTTTAAGAGGTTGGATAATGATAGCTACATTATTTTGTGTTTATATGTTGATGATATGCTTGTAGCTGGATCTAACATGGACCACATAAGAGAGTTGAAACAACAGTTAGCAAAGTCTTTTGCTATGAAGGATTTGGGGGCAGCAAAACAAATCCTTGGTATGAAAATTCATAGAGATAGGAAAAATAGAAAATTGTTTTTATCTCAGGCTAATTATGTTGAAAAGGTGTTGCAGAGATTTCATATGGAGAATGCAAAAGCTGTCAGCACACCTTTGCCTAGTCATGTTAAATTGACTAAGGATATGTGTCCAAAGACACACGAGGAGGAAGAAAAAATGTCCAAGGTACCATATGCTTCAGCTGTAGGTAGTTTAATGTATGCCATGGTATGCACTAGACTGGATATTGCACATGTTGTAGGAGTTGTTAGTAGGTATTTGAGTCATCCCGGAGTTGAGCATTGGAATGCAGTAAAATGGATTCTCAGGTATTTGAGAGGTACATCCAATAATTGTTTATATTTTGGGGGCTCTAATACTGATTTAAAAGGCTATGTTGACTCAGATTTAGCAGGGGATATAGATACCAGGTAGAGTACCACAGGTTATGTATTTACAGTTGATGGGACAGCAGTGAGTTGGATTTCTCCCTTGCAGAAGGTGGTTGCTTTATCCACCACAAAGGCAGAGTATGTTGCTGCAACAGAGGCAAAAAAGGAGATGATATGGCTGCAACTTTTCATGGAGGATTTGGGAAAACAACAAGCTGAAAATTACTTGTTTACAGATAGTCAGAGTGTTATACATCTTGCAAAGAATTCTGCCTTTCATTCTAAAACAAAACACATATAGTTGAGATATCATTTCATTAGGTCAGTGTTGGAGGATGGATAGGTTAAGCTAGACAAGATACATATAGATGTCAATCCAGTAGATATGTTTATGAAGGCGGTGACAAGGGAGAAGCTGAGCTCCTCTTCAGCTTCGGTTGGTCTTCAAGGTTGAATTCAAGTATAACAGAGCAGAAGGGTCCAAGGTACTTATTTCTAGTGGGAGTTGTAATTGCAATAGTGTCGTCCAGGATCAGTCTCCAAGGAGGAGGTTGTGTTGGTATGGAGCCTAATCAGTCTCCAAGTGGGAGATTGTTGGTATGTGGCGACTGATCATGCTATACTAAGCTTGGTAAAAAGGGGTTCAGATGGGGATTATTGTATGATGAAAAATGCGATTATTCACAAGATTGTAATAGGTTTTCCATTGGATAATAAAAGTATTGGATGGCTGTGGTTTGGTGGATGTAGCCTAGATTGGTTGAACCACGTTAAATTCTATGTTATGATTTATTCTATGCATGTTTTAGTTTCTCTGTTTTGTTTATTAAATATGCATTTAAATGTTAGATCTGCCATCTCTAACCCTAACACCTTCCAAGTCAGCAACATCATCCACTTAACGGCTTACACCTCAGCAGTCAACCAAGTCCACGTTATTTACCTTACACCACACTACCACTACGCAAACAATAGGTTCATGTGGGGTGGCAGTAACCATACTACCTCTAGATAGGTTGAGGGATTTTGAGGTATGGCAGTAAGTGCACTATTGCTAGATTGTTGATAGGCCTCCATGGTATGTCAAAATACACCGCACTATTGCTACACATTCGGTGACCTCCTGTGGCATGGTGGTCACCACACTACTGCACCCAAGTGTAAAGACACCTGTGGTATAGCAGTATCCACCACACTACCACTTGATAGCTGAGACCCTCCTGCATTGTGGCAGTAACCACTCTACCGCTCCTCAGCAAGAAGATACCCATGGTATAGAGGTATAGGCATAAACTTAACACTTACGAATTATTTGCTACTTTGTGACATTACCAGGGTTATACCAGTGAGTTTGAGACACATATTCTCAACAATCTCCCACATAACGAAGACCTCACTAAACCCTTCGTAATACTTGAATTCATTGAACATTCTATACCACAAGGCCCATCAAATTTCTGCACCATCTGAACTTATCTATTCTCACTAGCTTTGTCAAAGCATAAACAACATTCATCAGAGTATCCACCTTTTCCAAACAAGAATTTCCACCCTCCACCATATCTCGTACAAAATGGTACTGCACATCAATATGTTTCATCCTGGCATGGAAAGTAGGATTTTTCACTAGACAAATGGCACTTTGACTGTCACAACAAAAAAAACCCGCCTTTCATCAAAACCAATATCAAATAAAAATCTCCTAAGCCAAATGGCTTCCTTGCAAGCGTGAGTTTCTACCATATACTCAGCCTTTGTAGTGGATAAGCGACTACATCCTACCACTTTCTCATCCAACTAACTCCACCACCATTCATCATGAAACTATATCCATTGGTGGACCTTCTGTTGTCAATGTTCCCTACCCAATCAGAATCCACGAACCCACGAATGCTAAGTGTCCTATGTGATTCAACCAAATTACCATGGTAACACAAAGCACATTCTAAAGTGCCCTTTAGATATCTAAACACTCTTTTCATAGCATCCCAATGTGTCCTTCCTAGATTATCCATAAACTGACTAAGTACTCCCACTACTTGGGCAATGACTAGCCTTGTGTAGACCATTGCATACATTGAATTTCCAACTGCACTAGCATAAGGCACTTTGGTCATGCCATCCATCTTAGTAGGATATTTTTGACAATCTTCAATAGATAGCTTTGTTCCCTTACAATTTGTCATACAAAATCTCTCCAGAACAGTGTTAATATACTTACTCTGGGTAAGCCAAAGTTTTCTATTCTTCCTATCCCTGGTTATTTCCATTCCCAGAATATACCTAGCTTCACCAAGATCCTTCATTTTGAACTTTACAAAAAATTGATATTTTAGATCAGAAATCATAAACTTACTATTGCATAGGAACATCATATCATTAACATAGAGTGTAATAACAAGAACCTGATCATTTTTAGTCTTGAAGTACACACAATGATCTAATTTTGATTTTAAAAACCCAATGACAAAACAAACATGTCAAATTTATGGTACCACATTCTAGGTGACTATTTTAAACCATACAAAGATTTCTTTAACTTGAAAATTGTATTTTCTTTATGTTTTATCACAAAGTGCTCAGGCTGGGACATAAATTTCTTCTCTAGGATCACCATGAAGAAATGTTGTCTTCACATCCATCTATTCAAACTCTAAGTCATACTTTTCTATAGGAGAAAAAATTTCTCCATAATCAATTCTCTCTACCTAAGAATAACCCTTTGCAGCCAACCTCGCTTTATACTTATCAACACTGCTATCCAAACCAATTTTCTTTTTAAATACCCATTTTCAGCCCACTGGATTTCTACCTTCAGTCAATGGGACTAGATCCCAAGTATCACTCTTCTTCGATGATGCCATTTCTTCATTAATGGCTTCCAACTAGGAATCTAAATTAGTCATTTCAACTGCCTCTTTTATAGTCCTAGGCTCATCAATAATAGTAATCAAAGCATAGGCACAACTAGAATCCAAAATAGAGAATCAATACTTATCAAGTTGCTTCTTCTCACATGTAGACCTCCTCACATGCTAAGGATAAGGTTGTGGTTATTCTTTAGAACTCTCATAGCTACTTGAACTCTCCTTAGTTTCAGGTACACTATCAATGTGTTGTTCCTCTTTTTCAAGAGTTAGAGGTATTTCAACAACATCATATTCCTCTTTATTTTCTTTCATCCTTGACTACAGTTCCACTTAAGAAGGTTTCAGCTCTTGAAATATTATGCTTCTACTGTACACAACCTTTTCATTCACCAAATTCCAAAGCTTGTACCCTTTCACACCAATGTTGTAGCTAATGAAGGTACACTTAATAATTTATTTCTCCAATTTAGATCTCTTCACATCTGGCACATAAACATATGCTTCGTAGCCAAAGACACAAACATGTCTCATAGAGGGCTTCTTACTAGACCAAGCTTCCATAGGAATTTTATCAAGTGTTGAAGAAGAAGATCAATTTACCAAGTAACATGCTATAGCCATAGCCTCAGCCCAAAACTTCTGCTCCAGACCAGCATTGCTCAACATACTTCTTGCCTTCTCCGTCAACATCCTATTTATCCTTTCAACAACTCCATTTTACTATAGAGTGTAAGGTGTTGTTTTATGCCTCTTAATTCCATGGTCTTTGCAATACCTTTCAAATTTTGTAGAACAAAATTCACTACCATTATCTATCCTCAAGCATTTAATTTTCTTACCAGTTTCATTTTCAACCAACTTCTTGAACTCTTTAAACAGACTCAACACTTCTAATTTACTTTTAAGAAAATATACAAATGCCCTTCTCGAATAATCATTAATGAACGATACATAATATTTTGAATTCGACAATGAAGGAACATTTACTAGACCAAAAAAATCAAAGTGAATATAATCCAAATCACCATAAGATTTATGAGGACTAGAGTAAAATAAACATGATGATGTTTTCAATATATACAATGTTCACAAAATTCAGATTCAAGACTACAATCATCAAGCCCATTAACTAGGTTTTTGTTTTTCAAAGCTTTTAAGCCTTTGTCACCAATATTACCTAGCCTTTGATGCTAGAGCAGAGTCTTCTCTGCAGGAAGTTTAACTTCCAAATAATTAGCCCCTACAGGAAATTTAGTCTCTTTTGCATGTATAGTCTTTTGTTACTTTGTAGAGACACTATTACATTGAACAACAAGTGCATCCAACTTATACAAAGTTCCAATTCAGGAACCCCTAGCCAAAACCATTGACCATCTAGTCATTTTACAACCATTACTAGAGAACGAGACTTGTACTCCAACATCATTTAGCTTACTTACAAAAAGTAAGTTCTGAGCCAGAACTGGTATATGCATTACACCATCAATTCCCTTAATTCTTCCATCAAGAAACTGAATTCTGACTCTTCCATGACCAACTATTTCTTGAGATGAATCACTTGCCAGGTACACCTTTCCATCATTGTATTTTTCATACTTTGTGTTAGCTATGAAAAAAGTAGGTTTAAACAACGAGAGGTTGCCAAGATCTCACAACGTTTCAGGGTAACAGACAAGGCCAAATGATTTGAACCTTCTTCTCTTTAGGTGCTACTAGACCTAGGCGGGTATACCCATTTGAATAAAGAAGACTTGACCTTTGTTCATTTCCTAAAGCAATTTACCCACACTAGAAAATGGGAGTGGATAAATGAGTTTTATTTTGGTATAAATTGTATAAGCAATATCAAGGCTCAATCTAATGTGTTCATATGCCAAAAATGAATGAAATTAAACAATGAAATAGTAGAGACTAGTGCCTTATTGGGTGTATGGAGTCAAATGAAAATCTGAAATGAGTATCTTCTTTATGGAAAAAAATCAAATTGTTTGGAATACAGGTTTAAGTTTATAACTTGTATAAACATGTAGGAATGTGATTACCAAGCTCTTCTTAATGATCCAAATGATATTCCCTAATTACTATGATTGACTAAAAGGATTTAATCTCTCCTTGAAAGAACCAATTAATCCAACCATATAGATACAACAAGTGTGCACTGATAAACTGAAAAAATATCTTTGATATATTAGTTTAAATAATTAGAAAACATCAACCTTGGAGACAACTTCAAAAATACTTTCAATTAACACAATAGACAATTGATACCAAAAAAATGTCACCACGTCAAATGAATTGAATTGAAATCTCCATAGTTTCAAACATGCATCATAGTCTCAAAATTGTAACATTATGTGATCTATTGTATTTTTATTCACTAACCCTCTCTCTTCTTTTCTCAATAAAAAATGAATAGTTATACATTAGTATAATTTGAAAGGATGTGTCCTTTCGTATTCAAATTCTAGGCAATCCATCTATTCAGGCTTTTACTAATGTTCATCAGACACCCACAAAGACATCATGTAGTTCTACTGACGCCTTGAGTCTCTCTGACTACCACAAACTATATATCACTTTGATGTCTTGCAATTTGACCGACATTCTAAGTCTCACTGATAGCCTATCTGTATCTTCGCTTCTATCGCCAAGTTGACTTGTAGTTGTACTGATGTTATGAGTCTCCCAGACATTTTATCCCTTTAGTCTTAAGAATATCTCAGTAACTCTCGCCGATGCAAACCTATCTTAGAGACACTATAAGTCGGGAAAACCTTCCTCCGCTTACATCGTTTCTTCTCAAGATATTACCTTCAAACTATTTTCTTCATCAATTTTGATTGCCAAGTCATAACAATTCTCCTGCCGATGGGAAAACACGTAGTGTGACCTTCCTAGCTCTCTCCGACAAAGCCTGTCTCACCGATGAATATTCCCTCTAAACATATTGCTAAGTCATTACCAATGTAATCCCATTGATGTCACATAGGTGGTTGGTAAGGATCCCTAACTTCATCCCGATGACAACAATGAAATCTACCATTTCTTTATTGGCAAGAGTGAATGAATGCTTTAGAACATTACTCCAATGGCTCTTGTCTCACCAACAGTCAATTTATGCCTTGATCGGTAAGACACAAATGAGCTCGATATGACTTATTCTGATGAACATTATCTTGCCGATAGGATCACATTGTTGCTGATACTGTGAACTACATCATGCCGATATTAATCCTCAACTAAAATCTCATCGGTAAGACATTCTCGATGTCTTACCGATAGACTACAAAAAGACATACATTAGTATAAAATGCTTTATGGATTGGTGAGACCTGCATCATGTTATGCCGATATGGTTTACACATTCAAATGTTCAGGGCAAGGTGAATTCTATGGGACCAAATGATGAAAACAAACTAAAGCATGGGAAAACATGATATGCAAAGCGGATTCTTGTACTCATGGTATGATAATTTTTGGGAACTAACGGGTATGTGCAACCATGAAATTTTCAAAATTTTATAGTTCTAATAGTGGCTCCATCTGGGGATGAATGATTTTGAGATCATTGCAACGATCTAGATTTCTGGGTGAACAGACCAAACTCAAGGTGATGGACTAGTGAGCAAAATGGAATGAATGGAAATGGAGATGAACATGACCCTATACTACTGTACATGGAAAGATTTATTTAATGAAGGAATTTTAGGATTGTCCATGTATTGGCAATTCCTATTCCTTTTATTTCCTAGACTACTATGCATGCAAGAGAAATTTTTTAGAGGATTGTCAAGAGTTGTCCATGCACTGGCAACCCTTAATCCTCTATATTCCTTTGGCAACAAAATCAGTCTTCATTTCGGTAAATGATGGCTCAAGGCTACCGAAAAGAAAGGCCCATACTTTCCTTTGTCATAAATTTTATTTTGATTTGAACTAAGTGAACTTCTCTTGAAAGCACTCATGTCATCCTCCTTGCTACTCTTGCTATCATAAAGATACTTGCAACTCTTTCCCCCATTTTGTTTTGGGTCGTGCATCATGAAATGATATCCCTACTGATTTAAAAATTGAAAACATTTTTTATTCATCATATAACTAAGATTAAATTGTAGAGGAAATTTGCAATCATAATGCAACCAAGGAATACAACTTTCATGTACATGAGGAGGGAAAAACTAATGATCATCTATATCACTCATCTCAAGATTTGAATGCTTCTCACACAAATCTAAATGCTCTGTCATATCAACACTGTTTGAGATAAATAAATCTAAAACAATTTGCACATCTTCCATATCACCATTTGACATTGAAATATGATTCATATCCTCAATATCATGCATATCTGAACGAATCAAGGTAGGAATCCTATCATCCTTGGTATGCAAATAAATGTCTTCTCTACATGAGTTAGAAATTTCTAAATCACATACCTCTTCTTGAATGGATATAGATTTTTGATCAACTTCAAAGGTTTCTCCATCATTTCAAGAAATGCACTGGGAGTCATATGAATCATTACACAAAGAAATTTCACTGTTAAAAAAAATGTAAGCTGGACAAAGGACTTCAGAATCACCTTCATGTGCACATCTCCGGTATTCAAGAGTTACAATATCTGAAATTTTCTCACTACTAAGTGAACACGTTTCTTCTTTCATATCTTCCATTATTTCTCCCTCTTCTTGATCTCCATAAGAGCTGAAAATATCTCCTTGTTGTAGATCATTATTCACATGATTGTCCCCAAACTCTTCCTCATTGTGGCATGATACATCCTCATCATGGAGTGAATTCAAAAACTAGAGAAATCATTCTCTTTATTATCAATTGTGTCCCTATAGTTCTCAACTGCAGCTGGAGGTGTTATTTGTGAAATGGACCCACATTTTCCATTGCTTCTTCTTCTTGATCACCACAAGAACTGCAAGAATCACCCCATTGTAAGTCAAAATCCACAGGTTCATCTTCACAATCTGAATATTCATTGGATCCCTCATAACATGTACTACTTTCCCTGTAACAATCTATTATGCAAGAGAGATCTCTTGTATCTTCATCTTCATCATGCAGGCTATCATATGACTCATTTTAACCTACACATGTCTCATCTTCTATTGGCTGCATAGTTTGATCAATTTATCTATACTCATTTGAAATACAACTATTGGATTCAACATTGCTAGTTTTCTCATACCTTATCCTCTCCATGGCATCAATAAATTTATTCACTCTATCAAAGGCATGCTTTATTGATGATTCTAGTTAATAAGTTGATTCAGGTTTCCAAACTCTTGTGAATTGTGCAACAAAAAGGGGTCTTGTAGGCTTACAATTAGGAGGTAATTGCATACATATATTTATCATCCTATTATATAGAGAGCTTTCATCTTCTCCATCATGTCTCCTTATGTTAAGAAACACATCAAAGGGGTAAATTCTACATTTTGATTTTGTGATGGAATCTTGGCTTTGAGTATGTACATACTCATCTTCTTCCTCCTCAAATTGCTGATTTGGATATACATTTCATTGCAACTTTTGATTGACACCTTCATGTGGGATGGAATTGTATTGATCATATTGATAGTCTTGATAGCTTACCACTAGCCTTTGTCTAGGAGGGACTGGATAAGCATTTAATTTCTTTAATGGTTGTCATGAATGAATTTTCTACTGTGCATGATATGCATTTCTTCCATTGTGAAGACTCCCAATTTTATTATGAGGCACTTGAGGGGTCCAACCCCTGCCTGCATTTATGTATTCATTCTTATTGCAAAATTCTCTTGATTGTAACAGTTGTTGGTTCAATTGTAGTGTTTCTTTGTCCAATTGCAGTTGTTTCTTTTTCAATTCTTTAAATTCTCTTATCAACTATTGCCTTCTAAAATATTCTTTTGTTCCATACACAAATTGTCTATCCACCCTTCATCAAGTTTTTTACCAGAGTCAGCACCTACTTTTCAAAAAGTAGGAAAATGATTCTTTTAAATTAATTTTTTATTTTCCCCAGTGGAATCACTTTTTTCTAAAACTTCAAAAATTATGAATATTTCTTCAATGACTCTATATGATGATCTTCAACATGATATCCTGCAATAATTCCCCAACAGATTCGCTAATTTGTTAAGTGCGTGACTCGAATGGTGAGTGCAAATGAAACAATTATGAACCTTTGGTTAAAGATCAATTTTAGAAATGTATTGACTCTATGGATGGATAGGTTAGAACTAGATTTTCTAATGTTTGTCCCTAGCTGAGTTGCTAATTTGTTAGCTGTAAAAAATGCAAGTTTGAACCACGAGAGGTTGCCAAGTTCTCACAATGTTTCAGGGTAACAGACAAGGCCAAATGATTTGAACCTTCTTCTCTGTAGGTGCTACTAGACTTAGGCGGGTATACCTATTTGAATAAAGCAAACATGACCTTTGTTCATTTTCTAAATCAATTTACACACACTGGAAAATGGGAGTGGATAAATGAGTTTTATTTCGGTATAAATTGTATAAGAAATATCAAGGTTGAATCTAATGTGGTCATATGTAAAAATGAATGAAATTAAACAATGAAATAGTAGAGACTAGTGCGTTATTGGGTGTATGGATTCAAATGAAAATCTGAAATGAGTAACTTCTTTCTGGAAGAAACTCAAATTATTTGGCATATAGGTTTAATTTTATAACTTGTATAAACATGCAACAATGTGATTACCAAGCTCTTCTTAATGATCCAAATGATATTCCCTAATTACTATGATTGAATAAAAGGATTTAATCTCTCCTTGAAAGAACCAATTAATCCAATCATACATATACAACAAGTGTGCACTGATTAACTGAAAAAATATCCTTGATATATTAGTTTAAATAATTAGAAAACATCAACCTTGGAGAAAACTTCAACAATACTTTCAATTAACACAACAGACAATTGATACCAAAAAAATGCCACCACATCAAATGAATTCAATTGAAATCTCCACTGTTTCAAACATACATCATAGTCTCAAAATTGTAACATTTTGTGATCTACTGTATTTTTATTCGATGCCCCACCTCTCTCCTTTTCTCAATAAAAAATGAACATTTATACATCAGTATTTGAAAGGACGTGTCCTTTCGTATTCAAATCCTAGGTGATCCATCTATTCGGGCTTTTATTAACATTCATGAGACACTCGCAAAGACATCATGTAGTTTTGTTGAAGCCTTGAGTCTCTCTGATTACCACAAACTATATATTGCTTTGATGTCCTACAATTTGACTGACGTTCTAAGTCTCACCGATAGCCTATCTATATCTTCGCTTCTATCACCAAGTTGTCTTGTAGTTATACTGATATTATGAGTCTCCCCAATGTTTTATCCCTTCGGTCTTAAGAATATCTCAGTCCCTCTCACCGATGCAAACCTATCGCTGTGACACTATAAGTCAGGCAAATGTTCCTCTGCTTACATCGTGTCTTCTTGAGATATTACCTTCAGACTGTTTTCTTCATCAATTTTGATTACCATGTCATAACAATTCTCCTGCCAATGGAAAAATACCCAGTGTGACCTTTGTAGCTCTCTCCGAAAAATCCTGTTTCACTAATGAATATTCCATCCAAACATACTACTAAGTCATTACCAATGTAATCATGTCGATGTGACATAGGGAGTCAACAAGACTCCCTAACTTCATCTTGATGAAAATGATGAAATCTACCATTGCTTTATCGACAAGACTGAATGAATGCTTCAAGACGTTACTCTGATGGCTCTTGTCTCAACGACAGTCAATTTATGCCTTGATCGGTAAGACACAAATGAGCTTGATATGACTTGTTTCGATGAACATTATCTTGCTGATAGGATCACATTGCCACTAAGACTATGAACTGCATCATGCCGATATGAATCCTCAACTGAAATCTCATCGGTAAGCCATTCTCGATGTCTTGCTGATAGACTACAAAAAGACATACATTAGTATAAAATGCTTTATGGATCGATGAGACCTGTATCATGTTACGCCGATATGGTTTACACATTCAAATGCTCAGGGCCAAGTGAATTCTATGGGACCAAATGATGAAAAAAAACTAAAGCATGGGCAAACATGATATGAAAAGTGGATTCTTGTACTCGTGGTATGGGAATTTTTGGGAACTAACGGGTATGTGTGGCCATGAAATTTTCAAAATTTTACAATTCTAGCACTTTGTAAACCTGTTTCTATGATATTTAATGTGGAAAGATGCTCCAAAATCAGTCAGCCCGACATCATTTGATGCCTATGTTTCCAAAGTTGCAATGAAGGCATCTACATCGCTCTGAGAAGAATCATTGTTAGAAGAGTTCTTCTTTTTCTCCTCTTTGCAATCCTTTCAAACATGACTAGGTTTCCCACAATTCTAGCACTTCACCTTAGAATTCTTTCCAGGAGACTTTGTTCTCCCTTATGATTTTTATTTGGACTTCTTTTCCTTCTTCTTTCCTTTTTCTTTCAATCTACCTCGAACAACAAGAGCCTCCTTTTCCATCTCATAAGATTTCCTTCCATTTCTTCTAACAACAAAGAAGAAACCACATCTTCCATCTTGAAAGTGGTTTTCATTCTCCTAATCACCATTGCTAGATGATCCCAAGAGTTGGGAAAATAATGCAACAAAAGTATACAACGATCTTCATCATCAATTTTCATGCTCACAAATGTTAACTGAGCAATCAACATGTTAAACGTATTCAGATGATCAGCCACAGATGCCCCTTCCTCCATATTCAAAGAGTATAACTTCTTCCTTAAGAAAAAATTATTCACCAAGGACTTACCCTCATAGATATCTCCAAGCTTCTTCCACAAAGAAGATGCATTCTTTTCTTCATGAACGTTCAGGAGAACAAAGTCTTCCAAATAGAGTCTTATCAACCCTTTCTATTTTCTGTCTATGAGGTTCCAATCTTCTTACTTCATGCCAGAGGGTTTGGTTCTAGACAGAGCAAGAAAAATATCTTGATCCACCGACAGGTCTTCTATTTTAAGTTTCCACAACTCAAAATTTCTGCCATTGAATTTCTCAATTTGAATCTTTCCTGATGTGCTTGACATCTTAATCTGTAATTTAAATTACTAGAATTCTACAAGACTCCCACTGAACATAATTGACACAAAAAACCCAATCTACCCACAAGGATAACACAACTAACTAGGCTCTAATACCACTTATAAGGAAAGCCTATGGATGTAGAACAAACTTTCCTAATGTCAAAACTTATAGAAGAATGCAAATTTGTCTTTAAATTTTTACAATTACAGTTCATCAAGATACACATAAAAGGAATAACATAATAGAGAAATAAACACAAACACAATTGACACCAGATTCACGTGGGAAAACCCTTACATGGGAAAAAAATCCACCACACCAAAGAAAATCACTTGTATTACAGTAATCAAAATCACATACAAGTTACAGACTCTCCTTCCAGATGTCAATATTACAGCATCAACATTTCCCTGATCAATCTTGTACAGAACAATATTGTTAAAATTCTCTCAAAACAACATACAGATTCATTCAATCATCCAACCATCAAACTCTCTAACCCCTTCAAGGTTGCAGTATCTTACTATGTATAGAAACAACAATGAATCAAAACATTCTTTATACAATCGATTCAGTTCAAATTCCTCCACATAGCAACTGCCAAACTTCCTAGGAATTCAAACGGCCACCTTCCAAGTCAGCAACGTCCTCCACTTAATGGCTTACACTTCAACAATCAACCAAGTCTTCATTATTCACCTTATATTGTGCTACCACTATGCAAACAATAGGCTCCCATAAGGTGGTGGTAACCACGCTACCTCCAGATAGGTCGAGGGCTTCTGAGGTATGGTGGAAATTGTAGTACCACTAGACTGTTGATAGGCCTTCACAGTATGGTGGTATACACCGCACTACCACTACACATTTGGTGACCTCCTATGGTATGATGGTAGCCATGCTACTTCACCCAAGTGTAAAGACACCCACAGTGTAGCAGTATCCACCACACTACTGCTCGACAGCTGAGATGCTCCCACGGTATGGCGATAACTGCTCTACTACTCCTTAGCAAGAAGATACCAATGGTATAGAGGTATAGGCATAAACATAACACTTACAAATTATTTGTTGCTTTGTGATAGAACTAGGGTGATACTAGTGAGTTTGAGACACATATTCTCAACAGGAGTTTCAGTGGATTCAGTGGGTGTGATGGGTTCAATAGTTTGAGTGGTGCTAGGGGTGGCAACATCAATGATAGGTGTGCTATGGAGAAGGGTCTCATCACTAGTGACCGTGGATGATGGATTAGGGTAGTATGGTTCCACAACTTGAGGATGTGTAGGTGGGGAAGTCTTCTTTGTCATAAGTCCTTGGAGAAATTTTTTGAGTGAGAATCATGCATTCTCTAGGCTTGGCGATGGAAATAGACAAAGGATTAGGGATTGGTGGAGGACTGAGATTATGGATTGGTGGACTAGGATTAGATGGGGGAATGGGATTGGATATAGGACTAGGAGTAGATGGAGGGTTAGGATAGGATGGATGTTTAAGGTAGGGATATTGGAATGGTGAATTAGGATAGGAGGACATGGAAGATGGATTAGGACAAGAGGATACAACTAGTGGATTGTAATAAATGTATTAGGATGGTGGATGGAAAGATTGAGATGACAGATTGATATAGGAGGACACAAATGATGGATCGGGATAGGAAGATGTGGATGTTGGATTAAGATAGGTTGATGGGGGTGTAGGATTAAGATAAAAAGGTGTGGACATAGGATTAGGATGGACAGATTGGTAAGGAGGATTAGGATAGGGGGACATAGATGGCATATTATAGTAGGAGTAATGGGATGGTAGATGAGGATGAGAAGATTGAGATAGTAAATTGGGATATGAGGATGTGGCTTTTGGATAAGAGAAAGATGTAGATGTAGAATATGATGAATATGTGGATGGGGAAGATACTAGATATCCCTTGTCAAAGGTAGCATAAGAAGCATTATAAGGTGTGGATAAAGACATAATGAGATAGTTTGGAGGAGTGATTGGACTGTGAAAAGCGGTTGGGGAAATCTTACTAGAAATGATGGCATCAATAGGATCTATGTCATATACTTCTTGATCAACAAGACTCTCGTTATTGGCATCAACATAATTAGGGTTTCCCTTGACTATTGTTGATGGAGGATAAGGATTTGAATGATGTCAAATTATATGGATATAAAATATGGGAATAAACGATTAGAAGGAAAGAAGAGATGATGAAAAGATAAATAGGATAGATCAAAATATTTTGGATGGAATTGTACTAAAGCTCAGATTGGGATTGGATCAAAGCTCAGATTAGGATGATTGGATGATGTGATGGGATTGACTCTAAACCAAGTTTAGAGGTTCGATGGGATTAGATTACCAAGGATGATTACGACCCTGAATCTACCTCAAGATGGAAGTAGATTGATTGGGTTATCAGATAGGTATGTGGTTGGATCAAATTGGATAAGGTCGATTGATGAAATGATTGATAATATTGAATGATGGATTAGATAGGATGATGAAAGGGATTCTAAACCACGTTCAAAGATTACCCTAGGTAACTTAGGGTGTTGATTGATCGAATTAAAGGATAAATAGATGCTTTTGGCACCAAATCCACCTTGAGATTGAAAGTGGATTGATTGGGCCGACAACAATGTTTGACTTAGGACAGATGATTCTCCTAAGAAGATGTGGATGATGATGATCATATTCAGACACCTAGGTCAATTTGGATAATAACTTCAAGCAAAGTTCAGAGGATCTGGATTGAGAAATGATGAGTGGTATGCAACCTAGAGAGGCTTTCAGATGATGTACCTATATGAGTTAGATGATGAACCAATAATCTGTAGATGGATAGAAATGTAGACAAAATGGTTGGATGAAGGTTAGGTTCGCCTATGGAAGGGCAAGTTTTCCTATCTACTTTCAAACCCTTGGAATAGGGAAATAAATGATCAGAATGAGGGGAAAAACTCTTAGAATGGGGAGACAGATGCACTGAATGGATGAATGGATGCTCAAAATGAGGAAAAGGATGCCTGAAAGGGGAGATTGAGTCTCAGAACAAGGAGACAGATGCTCAGAGTGGATGAACAGATACTTAGAATGAGTAAACGGATGATTGAAATGGATGAATAGATGCTCGAAAGGAGTAAATGATTTCTTAGAATGAGTAAATGATTTCTTAGAAGGGGATACTTACTCTCAGAACGAGGAGGTAGATTCTCATAATGGATGAACAAGTGCTTGAAGCGAGGAAATGAATGCTCGGAATGGGAGACTGACTCTCAGAACAAGGAGATGAATGCTCAAAACAGATGAATAGATGCTCAGAATGAGTAAATGATAGCTCAAAAGAGATGAATGATTCTCAGAACAAGGAGACAAAAGCTTAGAATGGATGAACGAGTGTTCGAAATGAGGAAAAAAATGCTCAGAATGGATGAACGGTTGGTCAAAACTAATAAACAAAGGCTTGAAATGAGGAAACGATAGCTCAGAAGAGATGAACGACTCTAAGAACAAGGAGATGAAATCTCAGAATGGATGAATAATTGATCAAATGAGGAAACAAATGCTCATAATGAGGAGAAGGATGCTCGAAATGGGGAAGCAGATGTTTGGAATGACTAAACAGGGGATGAAATTAGTTATTTAGAGGGAAGGTTCACCCAGCTTGGGGCAAGTTCACCCAAGTTGAGGTCAATGTTTCCTATTCAATGAAAGATAGGTCAGAAATGGATGTTTAGAACAAGTAAATAGGTGCTCGGATCAAGGAGACAAATGCTCAGATCGAGGGGAAAAATGCTCAAAATAGGGAATGGATACTCAAAATGAGGAGACATGTGCTCGAAATGAGGAGATGGATGGTTGGAATGAGAAAATGAGTGTTCAGAACAAGCAAATGGGTGCTCGAAATGACTGAATGAAAGGTGAAAATGGTTGTTTGGGTTGCAAGTTTGCCCAAGTTAGGGAAGATTCACCCAAGTAAGGGTAGGTTCACCCAAGTATAGGTCAAGTTCGCCCAAGTTAGGGTAGGTTCGCTCAAGTAAAGGCATGTTCGCCCCTATGTAGGACAGGGTTGCCCAACAGTGGGCTGGGTCTTCTCTCTACAACCTAAACCTACAAAATGTCAAACAATAAAAAATTTAAAAGTAAGTGGACCCATTTGTGGGTCCAACTGGATGTACCAAAAATGTGATGTAGTCAATTCTACCTATCCTAAGTGATGCAAAACATAATGCAAGATGGAAATAACACTAAAACACCTCAATCATTAGCCTTGTTGAAATTTAAACAAAAGAAAAGATGAAAAACAACAGATTTTACTTTTGTTCAAGTTGATCTTTTGGTTGTCCCTTGGATTGTTGATAATGTGTGCTCTTTGATGGCAAGAGTGCTAAAATTGGATGCAAAATGATCTTGATGAAATGAAGATTCGAATGAGAGATGTGGGTATGTGAGAAAGTGAACAAAATGGATACAAGGAAAGCTAGAAGCTTCAACAATGGAGGATGGATGCAAGTGATTGAAGTTGCTTGAGAGATGAAGTTGTTAAAGGCTTGAATGTGATAATGCATAATGAGAGAATGAATAGAAATCCTCTCTATTTAGGGGAGAATTATCTAGAGAATTCAATAGTCAAGATTGAGCCAACATGGCCAAGATGGAGGGCTATGGTGAGTTGAGAACTGGCAAGCCCTCACATCTTTCCATGTGGAAATGAGATGGAAAAATGACATGGTGAGGTGGAGAGCGTACAAATGAGGTGGAGGTACTTGCAAGTACCTTGGAAAGGGGAAAATATTTTCTCAAAACGGAAATTCTTGTCCCCATGTGGGAAGGATATTGACATGTGAGTAATTTTAGAATTCGTCACACATCATCATGGGGAAGAGAAATGGTTCGAATAATAAATGTGAATTTTAAATTCACATGATTGAGAGCATCTTGTGGATAAGAAAAGATTTCCAAAAATTAGGACTTTGGCCCATGTGAGTGATGTGAGTTTTCAATGATCACATGTGGAAGAGAAGAGTCCTTGGAAGAATAAAATAGAATTTAAAATTCCATTAGGAAGGACATGGGGATAATAAAAGAAATTTAATATTTCTTGGGAGATGAGAGAGTTGACTAAGGTACTGATTAGAGTAGCTAATCAATGATTAGAAGATAGTTAGTGGCTAATGAAGATTAGGATCGAACTTGCAAAAGTTGGAGGATGTGACACATCCTAATTATGGATTAGACATTGTGCGAACCCTTTTTCTAGTACCTGCAAAACAACATAAATAAATGAGTTAGACAAGGAATTACAAGCTAAAAAAAGGATTCCCCATGAAATCCATTTACAAATAAAACTAGGAATGAAAATATTGAAGAACACAATGCAAATGATAAAAACAAGATAAAATCCTAATTAGATATGCAAACTCTCAATCCCATGGGGGAATTGGTGCTAATTTGATGTGAAATTTTGGCCTTTTCCCAATCCCTAAGATGCAAGATTCGAATGTTGAAGAGATTGATGATCTACTTTTGATGAAATGGTGAGAGCTCCAAACAAAATCTGCAATAACCTAGCTAAGAACTCAAGATGGATGAATGGAAATGGCTAAGTATTTTAGCATGGTAACTTTTTGGATTGTGGATGATAAAATGAGGAGAGGAGCTCTTCATTTATAGGATTTCAAGATGGATGAATGCCCAAATTTGAGCAATGTGGGACTAACATTCATCCAATGATATGGTGCCACTTGTCAAGCTATGAATGGATGATGGTTGTGCAAGATTTGGGGTTTGTGCCAATAAATGCCAATATTTGAAATTCAAATTTGTTGAAATGACATGTAAGAGGGAAGGGAAAATGCAATAAATTCCACTTGGCTCAAGAAAAGGACATGTAAGAGGTTTTAAATGCCTTGTTGGATGTACATGTTGACTTGAAATTTTGAATTCAAATTAAGAGAATATTCCAAAAGATGCCTTGTGAGGAAAATAGAGATTTAATAAATGAATTAAATCTATTTTCATGTGCAACTTGCATTATCTAGAGGATGTGACATGAGATGAGGTTAAATTAATCAAGGGTTTAATTAATTTAACGGAGATTAGATGATGTGACTTATTTGACTTAGATTTATGGATTTATTTAAATCAGATAAGAGAGGAATATGGTAAGAGGCTAATTAAATAAAGATTTTGATTTATTTAATTAAAAGGGATGGTGTTAGATTAAATCAAATAATGTTTTAATTTGTTTAATTTAATGGACAGACTTTAAGGATTTAATCAAAAAAATTGATTATTTAATTAAATAGGGATAATTAGATCATATAAATTGATTTAATTAACATGAGATTGACTTGATTAGATAAAATGATTTATTTAATTAAGAGATGAATATTGATGAATTTAATCAGATAAGGGAATTTGATTAAATGGTTAGACCAAGGAATGATTCAGGGAGAAATGGTGTTAGTAAGTCGGGATCAGGTGCACGATGTTAAATCAATATATTTTTGATGTCTAAAGACATGTGCACAATCCTAATGATGGGATGAGGAGGTGCATTAGGGTTAAGAAAAAGTGATGGAGGATGTGAGGAATACATTTGTTTAATTCTTTTGAGGAAAAAGGGAATAAAGGGTAAAGTATTTAATTATTAACTAAATACCTTAGGGATTTAGAAGAATTAAGGGTATTAATTAAATAATAGCAATATTACTTAATTAATGCAAATAAGAGGATATTTAGGCAAAAAGAGACAAATTTGGACAAATGTAAATGTTCAAATTTAGGTGTCCACTTATTGCAAGTGTTATTGCATTAATTATACATTTCAATCCATCATGGGCTTTATTCTTTGTGTTGCACACAAGATAAAGTCACTTAATTAATTCATGAGTTATATTTTATCATTCCTCTCTCAGTCAAAACTCCATCATTCAGGGTCACATGTTGAGTTTGCCTGAGCCTTCATAAGGATATTCAATCCTTCATTGTAATTATATAGTAATCAATAATCATTATTGTTTCACATATTTTGTTGTGTAATTTCTCATTTGTGTGTGACGGGTTTCTCTTCAGAATATCATCCAGAGCTTGTGGGATCTCAATCATAGATTATTTCACACCTCAATTCCAATACTAACTGAATAATTTGATAAGCATTAATTTTATATCATTATTTGTAACACCATTTTGTTTTCCTTTCATAAAGATAGCTTTTGATGTTCATGTTTATAAAATTATATTGGACAATAAATTATAATTTATTCATAATTGAACAAAAATCACTTACCTTAAAATATTATTACTTTTACCTATAACAACACATAACATACACATCCTTGACATTGCAATTTTCTTTCTAAATTTTATTGCATTTAAGTTTGAAGTGGCTCCATCATGCTTGTTCTATAAACATTATATATTACAGGGAAATATGTAAAGGAAATAGTGTTTCTAATGCAGGCTAATTATTCCTTATTGTATTTTGTATAAATATATATCTGTCTATAACAAGCTGATCTTTAAGTACAGTATTAATTATGTACATATTGTCTTTATATGTATGTATAAAGATTTTTTAAAAAATTTTGTATATACGAAGAGTATATAAGCTTAACAGCACTTTGTATTATTACTCAGTGAAGTTCAAGATCAGTTGCAACAACTACAGTATTCTGACTTGAATATTGTTGAGATTACATAGTTGTGTCTTCTAGATTCTGTACATCGCCATTACCAAATGTCTCCAGCGCTTTTCTACTTGTTTGTCCTTCAATTTGCTCTATCTAACAAAGAAAGTCAATGATTAGTTTTCTCTCAGTAATATGAAAGAATAAGTTGACCACATATACATATACTGCTAATAAACACTCATACAAAATTCAGAACATTGTGATACCTTCCTCCTGAGAAACTGGTTATGAGCAAGTAAGAGGCATTCCTGCATCCATTTTGATAAACAATAGAGGTCAATTAACTATAGTAATGTTATTGATAGGAGTGTTTTACAAAATAATTTTTTGATAGGAGTGTTCTACAGAATAATTTGATAAAGTCTATGAAAAGTTGGACTTCAATGAATGAAATAAATATTATATTTATTCAACTGTTTTATATTCTTCTTTTTAGATTTTCAATCTCCCCAAATAGCTTTTCATGCTTTTGAAAGAAAAGAAATCAGGTTTATCTGTAAAGAGATTTGAATTAGAAGCTCTTTCACTGTTCATGGCATTCAATTACTGGACTTCTGAGGAAAAGAGCATATTTGATTTCTTCCAGAATTGTGGGTATTTTTACAATGTACAGTTTATCGAAGACTGCCAAATAATTGATATATTGAATATTGGATAACTGTTTGATTATGAGGAATTTGATTGTGGAAAAAGAAAATTGGATGTTATTTTGGGTTTTAAATTTTTCCTTATCCTTTAGATCATTTATGTTTATCTTTGCATGGAATGTGTAAAACCATTTTGAATGTTTCTATTTCATTCACATGTTTAAAAAGAAGCAAGAAAGATTCCAAAATGATTAAATTTTTATAATAGTCAAATATTTTATTATATTGAGTTTTAACAAAAATTAAAGATAAAATTTGTATATTGTGGTTGCTTCAATTTATTATATTATTATTTCAAATTAAATATACACTAATTCAATGAATTTTTTTCTATTCATTAAATAAGTGTAATGAATCTTTTTATCATAAAAATTTACATATTTTTCACATATTAAAACTGAACAATGAAAAAAGATATAATTTTTATTATAACATTTTTTATTCTTAAATTTTACTTAAATAAACATTTTTAATTAGAAAATAACGGAGGGAAAAGGGAACTCGCCTGCTTACAAAGACGCATGGAAAAAACTGCTAGAATAAGTCAATAACTGAATCGCTGCCACCAACTCTGTTTTGATAAGTTTGTTTTCAAATATTCTACTGCCAAGCCAAAGCCTATAATAAGAAAGGAGCCTGTTGCAGCCTTTCAACCAAGGCTGAAGTTAAGCTTCTCTTATGTATGTCTATAAAGGATTCAATTATCCCTCAGTGATATTACTATCTTTGTTGGTGCGTGGACAGTTCTAAAAGGTTTGTATGAAACTACAAACACAAACAGAAATATGTTTTCAAAAGCAAATTCAAGAAAATGAAAGTATTAGTGATTATTTATTCAAATTTAAATAATTAAAAAATAAATCAATTAATATTGATAAAAAACATTTTAAATAATGATTTGGTTATTGTTAAGTTTTGAATGGAATAATGAATGATTATCAAACTATTATTACTAGTCTGGCAGTAGGAGAAAATGCACTTTCTTTGGAAAATTTACTAGGTATCTTTTTACAAGAAAAGGAAAGGAAGAAGCATGTGGACAGTAAGCTTCGGACTACAAACTTAGCTTTGATGGCCAGGGATAAGAAGCCATTTATCCAAAGGAAAGCAATGGAAAAAGAACAAAGGAAGTAAATTTGATAACAAAAGATGAACATGTTTGAAATTATCAAGATGTGACATTATCAAAACCAAATTCTAATAAAAAACTATGGAAATTGTAAATATTATGGTAAATTTGAACACTTTGTATATGAATGTTAGAAAAAGAAGTTCAATGAGTTCAAAAATAATAAATATGAAGATAAATTTATGAATGACGAGGATGAGATAAGTGATGATCTTCGTAATCTAAAATTGTTTATTTTAGATGATGCTTTTTCTATTGAAACAAGTGATTGTAATGCTTGGTTTATAAATTCAAGGGCATAGATTCATATGCCATGTCATAAAGATTGGTTTTAGATATTTCATAAGAAAAATTATGGTATTAAGATCTCTTTAGGAGATAAGTTTCATGACATAAAAGGATATAGTGATATAAGTGTACCATTTTCTAATGGAAATGTAAAACAACTTGCAAAGTTGATGCATGCTCTAGGAACTAAAAAGAAATAATCATTTTCAGTAATTAATAATCAAAACTTAAGAGTCAAGAGTTCTCAAAGACAAGTTGCCTAGTGAAGTATATGAAAGATCACTATAAAGTGATTGTTGAAGGAATTAAAACAAAAAGTTCCTACAAACTTGATGTAGTAAAAATTCATCATGCAATGACTTCATCATCGTGTGTATCAACTGAAGAACTATGGTATATGAGCCATGACCACTTAAATCTTAGAGATCATATTTCTCTCAAAGAAAAGAGATGGGGCAAGGTCTTCTAGTTTTTAAGAATGAACAAATTAATTGTGATGCTTGTGCATTAAGTAAACAACATAAGAATGAATTTATAATAAGGAAAAATCATTAACAAAGAAACATTCTTAAACTAGTACATATAGATGTGTGTGGTTTGATGCAAATCAAGTCACTCAAGGGAGCCTAACACTTTCTTATATTTCTTGATGATAGCACTAAATATACTTGGGTCTATTTCTTAAGAAATAAGAGTGAATTTTTTTAATGCTTCAAATAATTTAAAACTATCAAAAAAAGCAATCAGCTCATGATATTAAGATTCTTAGATCAAGAGAGGGAATACACTTCAATTTTTTGTGAAGTATTGTAAATAAAATGACATTATTAAGAAATATAGTTCCTCATAGTCTAGAACAAAATAGTGTTCCTAAGAGGAGAAATAGAACAATAGTTGAGTGTACTAAGAGTGTGCTCAAAGGAAAGAATCTCCCTAATAATTTATGGATTGAAGTGGTTAGTACAGCTTTTCATTTTTTGATTAGAAACCAACAAAGTATCTATAAAATAAAAGTCCTTTTGAAGCTTTTATTGGTATTAAACCTATTTAAGTCATTCGAAAATTTTTGCAAGTAAGAAATTTTGTCATATTTCAAAAAGAAGGAACAAAATTTGTACTAAGTGAATCAAATATATCTTCAATGATTATTATTTGATTAAAGGTCTAAAAAACATAATATTACTACTCATAATGTGTTCACTACCAAAGATGTTAGATTTCATGAATATGTAAATGATATTCAAGAGAGAAAAGGAAGAACACACTACTTCATGGGAAATATTTGAAAAAGATAGTAAGAGTTTAGGTATTGGAGATCAAAAAATTCATGCTCAAAGTGGGTATAAAACAAGACAAAGTGAAGGTAATCCATCTAGCAATGAAGCATTAAGAAGATCAATGTGAAAAATCAAGGAACCAACCAAGTATAATGAGCATGTTCTAATAGCTCAAATAACAAGTATAACTGAACCTCAAAATTTTGAAGAAGATAAAAATCATAAATGATGAATGAATGATATGCAAGAAGAACATGATTCAATTATCAATAATGAAACTTGGAACTAATTGAATTACGCACAAATAAAATTCATATAGGCTATAAATGGTTGTTCAAAGCTAAGTTTAAAGCTGATGGTACTATTGATAGATTCAAGGCTAGATTGGTTACAAAAAATTATTCACAAAAGGAAGGAATATATTATGAAGATACATTTGCACCTGTAGTTAAAATAAGTACTATTAGACTCATGATTGCACTTTCTACTAAGTTTAACTTGTATCTACATCAAATGGATGCTAAGTTAACATTATTGAATGGTAATTTAAAAGAAAAAATATATCTTGCTCAACTTGAAAGATTTGTAAGGAAGGAAGAAGAATTTTTTGTATGTAGGTGAAAGAAAGTACAACATGGTTTTAAATGGTCACCAAGGTCATGGTGTAAGAAGATTGATCAATTGTTCTTTCGACAAGGATTTATCATGAGTATAAATGATTCAAAATTGTACATAGAGAAATATAAACATAGGAATGTTGTTTTGATTTCATTTTATGTGGATGACTTAATCATAATATCATGATTCAAATAATTATTCAAATTTAATGAAGAACATTTTGTATGTAGGCTAAAGAAAGTATTGCATGGTCTAAAAAAATCACCAAGGTCGTGGTATAAGAAAATTGATTAATTCTTCTTTCGACAAATATTTATCAATTGTACAAATGATTCAAATTTGTACATAGAGAAATATAAACATAGGAATGATGTTTAGATTTCATTATATGTGGATGACTTCATTACAGTAGGAAGTGTTATAGAGTTGATTGATGAAACCAAAAGAGATTTATCATAGGCATTTGAAAATGAAAGGCCTTTTTTATTGTTTAGGAATTGAAATATGGAGACAAGATGGTAAGACTTTGATTACTCAAAGTAAGTATGAAAATAAATTAATTGAAAGGTTTAATAGGAAAAATTGTAAAGAAATGTCTACTCAATTAACATAGAATGTGAAGTTTTCTAGTGATAATGGTACTACAAAATTTAATGGGACTTTGTATTGTCAAATGGTGGGAAGTTTGAACTACTTGATGACCACTACAAGGCTTGATATTGCATATTCAATTAGCATACTTAGTCAATTAATAGTTAAGCCTTTTGAGCCTCACTAGAAAGCTACAAAGATCTATATTGGTACTATCTACTCCTTTTGAGTCGTTCAATACGTACAAGGTACCATAGATTTTGGTATTGAATATACTAACCATTTGAATGTTGGGTTGACAAGTTATTCATATTTTATTTGGAAAAGTGATATAGATGATAAACCCACAATTGGCTCTGCATTTAGCATAGGTTTAGGCACTATATCTTGAATCAGTAAGAAGCAACCAACCATTTCCTTATCATTTATTGAAGCTGAGTGCAAAGCATTGTGCAATACTACTTGTGAAGCTAATTGGCTAGGGTATATAATTGAAGATATGAGACACAAGAAAGAAGGACCAACTTCAATCAAGTGTAACAATACAGTTTAATCAAATTGACAAACAAATCCAGTTTATCATGCAAGATCAAAGCACATTGAAACTCAACATCATTTTGTAAGACAAGATTCAACCACATGAGATAGAGCTGCAATATTGTAACATAAATGATTACACGGCTGACATATTCATTAAGCCATTGAACAAGATAAAGTTTGTATCATATAAAGACATGCCAAGAGTCTAACATTCCCTTATTCCGTAAGGGGTAGTGTTAGAATAAGTCAATAAGTGAATTTTACTCATGTTAGATGTGTCAATAAGAAATTTTTGTTGTATTGTGAAGCCAGATCAGTCTCGGATACTTAATTTTCCCCACTTTTGTTGGCACATTTTCCCCCAAAATATTTGATGGGAGAATGCAAGGGGGACAGCGTCCCTCTTGTGGGGTTCAAGGGGTATTATCCCTCCGGTGGGGGCCCGGGGGCAACGCCCCTCCCGGAAGCAAAAAAATGGCTATATTTTATTAAAGAAATTCGCTGCCAATTCATATTAAAATTTTAGTTCAAAGGCAGTTAGAAAACAGTCCAGATTTGAATGGTTTTTGGTTGCACGTTGGAAACCAACAGTGACGTGTGGATTACCAACAACCATGGCGCGTGTGGGAAGTGAAAAGTCGTGTGGAAATGGTGTAGAAGCTTCTAGGCATGAGTTACAGAGCATGGTATTGCTGCAGGTCGTGTAAGCAACAAAATAGAGGGTCATGGATTTGTGACAGGTCTGTGTTGTAGGCGCACGAAACAAAAGTGCGTGGTAAAAATCAGCAGTGGGAAATGTTGAAAACGTTGCAGCAAGTTGTAACATTTGCTGCAAGTTATTTGTAAATCATTTTGCTGGAAGTAAATAATAAAACGGATTCTGGTTTTGTGGATATAGCTCAAAGTTGGGTGAACCACGTTCATTCTGTGTTGTCTTCTTTCGCTGCAAATTATTTCTGCAATTAATTTCTGCCCGCAAAAACTCACTTGATTGTAGAAAACAGTACCTGTATCATTATCACACTCCAAGCTACCGCAATAGGAATCAAAGTTATCAGACAACAAATCGTCGAGCCCGTCCCACTGGAGGGGATTAATAGAAATAAGGTTCTCGCCATTACAAAATACGCTTGCATCAAAGTTGGCAAGATGATTAGCAGAAGGGTTTATTTCCATGTAGTAATGACTAAAAGAAATAGAGTTGAAATGACCCTCGAGAGTAATGAATCTCCTCCACCAAGTTTCATTCCAGCGGATGTGGTTAGACCTATTCCTCGAGGTTATTGATGATAAGATCAATAGCAAAATTTGGTGGCCTTCCAGAGAAATGAATCTCCTCCTCCATGTTTCAAAGTAAGGCTTATTCATCGCATTGATGACTTAGGTTATCGATGTTAAGATCAATAGCCTCTTTGATGCCGTATATGTATGGATCAAATTTTCAAAATATATTATTGGTAAGATCATGAACATTAACAACATAATTTAGAACGAAGCAATCAAGATGATTAGTAATAACACATTCAACTTTTAAAATATTACGATTATCTTTAGGGGCTCTAATGAAGTTGAGTTTAAATCAATCTCTCTTTGGTATCGACCACTTTGATAGCTTCCATTTCTCAAAAGAATAAGAAGAGAAGCATTATATTTATGCAGGAGATCCTAGTAAATGATTATATGCCTTTTCTCACCAGTTTTTTTTAATTTCTAAATTGGAACTTTATTTCTGAAGAGTTATTAAAAGCTTACGTAAAGTTTTCAAGATAAACTTTCTTCAAACAAATGACATCCCTTAAAATATTGCTATTTCTCTTTCCAAAGCTTCCAAATTATTATATTATGCATCATTTGCCACAACTTGTCAATTTGGTCCCTTATATCTTCAAACTAGCAAGTAAACATAGCTTGAATGGAGCATACATAGACGCACTAAACTTTCAATATTTTGAAGAACAAAGCACAAACCCACCAAGAAAAAGATCAGTGGAGGAAAAGATGAGTCAAATCTTCTTCCAAATAGTTACAAAGTACACATCACAAGTGACAAGAGAAGCCAACTTGATGAAAATAATCACAAGTATGGGATTCATTTTTAATCACCATCCACATGGAATCATTAGCTTTTAGATAAATATAGGATTCCAAACTTTATGAAAAGGCCAATCAACATCCACCTTAACTTTCAAAAGTTCAACACAATCATTTGTCATTGAGAAGTAACTCAAAGTGTCATTCTTCAATTTTATCTTCTTCCCCTCCATAGAATTTCTCCAAAGATGAGATTGAAGAAACTCTTGGTAAGAATTAAGAATATCATCCTTATGGGGAGCTCCCACTACTCTATGGTCTTTCTAGCATCTAACACAACTCCAAACTTAATAAATGATAGCCCAATAGTTCTCCAATTTACTATCCCAACCTAAAGAAAATAATGGTTCCAAGAGATGAAAAATATAGATGAACATTAAGAGGACACTTCTAGATTGACAGTTATTCCAAATGTCAACATTTTTTCAAATTCTTAAATTGCAACAAAGAGAATTGAAAACAAGGTAGTTGTATTTACTTAATACATTATAAATGTGAACACTTGATCTATCCATTGGTCAAAATTAGTTCAGAGGGATCAATAGAGTCAAAATATATTTTTCTATAGCTATGTAATTCAAAAAAATGTCCTCTATTGAAAGCATGCAAAAATATTTTGGTACCAAAGGAAATGCCTACATTGATCAAGTATTTTAATGCCACATCTAGCTTATGAATATGGTGTAGAGTAGGGGGATCTATCACTCCTAGGACTCTAGGTCATGGAAGAGTCCTAAGGAACGAACTACCCTAAACTACCTCGGGTTGACTAGACATGTTTGAAAGGATGAAATACTGAGGCTGAACAGGAAGGGCAAGCAATGCATTGGTTTCCTTCTACTAAACTAGGTGTTTACAAAATTAGAAGAGCCAACTATAGAGGTTTTGGTCTACTACCTAGACAACTCATTTTCTAAGGATGGCAACATGGATCTCTAACCCTAGCATGGTGTGTGAGCATCTCAAGGATGCACTAGCATCTTGTACGGATAAAGTTCTAAAAATAAAATAGAAAATACTACGAGCCTACTAGCTATCTGACTGGTTATGTTTTGTAGTTTGACAAAAAGTATAGAAAATGTAGAAAACAAACTAATTGAAAGGAAACTATTCAAAATGAACTATTCTTGAAATGATGAAGAGAGGATAGGAAAGGGTATTATGCTTCCCACAACTTGATTCTTCGGTTAGCTCCACTAGAATGTGCCTACAGAAAAAAAGACAAGAAAAATGTTGGGTTGTATTTGAGGTTTTCCTTAATCAGACCCCCGTTTTGGAGTTCCCACCTCCACAGACAACCAAGATGCCACAAGATATGGAAATCAATAAAGAAAGTAGAAAGGAAGTAGTACAACTAGATAGAAAGCAAAAAAATGGAATGTTATCCAATAAGCAAGATGATGCAACTAATTAGATAAATATAGTGTTACCTTCCCAACTACAAGCTCTCAAGGCCAATAGCAAAAGGAATAAAGAGACACTACCATGTAGAGAAAATGAAGCTTGATGATCCTTTAATGGTGATAGTGTTTCAACAAGAACATGTTGTTGGAGCCAAGTAGGAAGCTTGCAACAAGAAGAACAATGGTATAGAAGCAAGAGTGAAGTGAGCAAGAATGAGAGAATTAGGGTTAGAATGTGTGAGAGAGCATAAAGGAATGAAGGAATGAGAATGAACTTAGTTTGAATTGGTAAAATGGAGGAAAAAGGTCCATTTTCATTGGTTAAAGAAGGAAAGAGACATTACCTTTTGCATCCAATGGAAAGTGTAATGTTTCTATAGATTCGAGAGGAATGAATCCTATTAGGATAGTAGCATGACATGTGGACATCCGTGTGGGGTGTGTGCATCCATGACACATATTCCTCTACCAATGCAAAAATAAGTGGCTAGGTGGATGGGACAAGGTGGTGGTGGGGGATTTTGGATCATCAAATTTACATTTTCTAAGGTAAGGGTTAAAATTACTTGGGGAATTTTACTAGAGTGTGAATTTGTGCCATTACATTTTTGCTACTTTAGCAAGCATACATGTCAATGCAGATGCAAGGTAAAGTAGAAAGAGATTGAAGAGAGTATACCTTAATTTTCCAGGAAGCAGATCTTTGATCTGACACACCTAGACATGAAGGAGGTAGCTCCATAGGTTATCAGTCCCTTAGAGCAACCTTGAATTGAAATAGGGAGGGATGGTTGATGCAGGAGCATCCGGGTGAATGAGTAATCAACATCAACCAAAAAATAAGTGTTTTATTTTCATGTTTATTTATTTTTTTATTTTGGAGTGGTTTGGAGCTTCAAGAGCATCTTGTGTTGTGTTTGAAGGATAAAATCCTCATTTACCAATACTTGGATTTTCATTTAAAAAATCAAAGGCAAACAGTGCGATTTTTAAATTATTCTATTAGTTCAAGGTTTGAAGGGTTTAAGGGGTGCATTGGAATATTAAATGGAACTTGAAAATAATAATAAATATTTATTTTATCATTTTTTAATTCCTATAGAAGTTTTCATAAGGAAAGTGACCTTTTGCATTCCATTCTTATCTTATAGGGTGCTTAAAATGGAGGGAAAAGATAGTGGTTTTTGGAAAATTAATGAATGACTCTTCAATTACTAAAGGAGCAGGACTTGGTTTTGTAGTTTCTTCAATTTCGAAAGACATATATATAGCATCAAACCATTTGATATGGTGAAGAAACATTAACAACACATTTTGGAAGAAAAAATATGTGTTTATTTCATTATTTGTGAAGGAATTTCAAAGGTCAAGTTGAGGGAAATGAAAGAATAGATTTGTGTACCAACTTTTAGTAATTTGAAAGGGTTTAAGAGTATATAAAATACATCTTTTAATGGTGTGTAAAGGAATAAAACAACAAAAAAAAGGTTGGAGAAAGAACTTGCAGGTTGCTCATGAGAGTTGCACAAGAAGGAGTGCAGCAAATCAGCTTGTGAAGAGGAGAATTAAACAAAGATAAAAGGGATTTTGCAGGTGTTCAAGGTAGCCATGAGAGCTGCATAATGAGGAGAAAAATCAGGTTTCAAAAGTTGAGTGAATCCAATAAGCTTGCATACATGAGGACTCTTGAAGACACAGATGCAGATGTCTAAAAGCTTCTTGTAATTTTTTGAATTTTATGTAATAAGTTGAATCTTCCATATATGTAATTAATTTTGGAGGAAATTTCATATGTATGAATGTGTATATTTGCAAGTTTTATGTTGTGTACTAGAGACCCTTTTCATCATTTGCATCAGAGCAGGAGATCTTGAGAGTGGAGAGAATCCACTAGGACCTGCGGGTAGAGTAGAGGATAGAAGGTGGTAAAGAAGAGCTCATGTGAGGATTGTTGCAGGTAAAGAGAAGCCTTGAGCAATCAAGAGCTAGGGAGCCACGAAAAGAAGTGTGAGAGTTGTGAAAGATTGTAGCAAATGAGATGGGTATAGTCATAAGGAAGAGGCCCGTGATTTGGGAAGCATGGAGATGGTATAAAGAAACCAAGACATGGAGGGTGATCAAAAATATGTCATGATTGATAAGTTGGAAAAATAGCCGAAAGTGGAACAAAAGATATGAGAAAAAAGAAGATGAGGATAGAGTGTAAAACGGTTGTTCCACAATGAGAAAGAGGAGAAAAATGAATATGTAGTGATGGAATACAAAGAGGTTGCAGTGAAAGATGAGGATGAGGATGACTTTTTGTCGCAGATTTTGGTGGTAGAGAATGAATGGTTGGAAAAGATTACAATGATTGAAAGTAAGAAGACAAGCATCATAGAAAATGAGGTAGAAGTTAATGATTCATTCTATGGTGAATTTGAAGCTACTAATAAAGATGAGGTAACCGGGCCTGGTATGTGCAAGGGATCATCATGGAAAACACAGCCCCTTGAGTGGTAAATTCAAAAAATCGTGAGTTAGGCAACTTAACATAAAAATTTGAATAGGTTATCTATATTATTTAAAAAAATGGAAGAATAGAATTTGTAGAAAATTGAATGTAGTTTCTAAACTACTAGGTTTGTTTAGAAAATAAGAATATATTTGGTGAAAATTTGAAATTTCAACACAATAGTACTTAAATTTCATGGAAAAAATAAGAAGTAGGTTTCTCACTGACCAATCTCTAACTGCAATAAAATGATAATATTTTTTTTATAATATTTTAGATATAAGTAGAGGACTCCATGTCCCGATGTGATGCATATTTTTTATAATTTTTTCCAAGTAAATTAATTATGAATTTTTATTACAAATTTTAAAAATATAAAAACTTGTATGTCTGACACCTTAACTTTGTCAAAAATTCATGAAATTCAATTTTTATTTTTAATCCTATAGTATGCAAAGTATAGAATATGACACATATTTTGGATTAAAAAATGAAATATCATTTGAAAGCTATAGATTTTTTCAATCACCCTATCAATTAGGACTTTAAATTCAAAGTACAACATAATCTATATTGGTGGAAAGTTGAGAATCTCCTTTAAAAACCCTTTTTATTTCATCAATTTTGGATAAAAAGAAAGTTGTTAGCCACATACCTATCATATTGCCACTTTTTTGCCCATCATGATCCTGTAGGTACCCATTTTTATGATGTTATTTTACTTTTAGATAAGATGGTAGAAGGGGAGATGGATAGAGAGCAAGAGCATGTTGTAGATATTGTGTGGTTCTGTGTAGAAATGGTAGAGGATGTTGATGCTCATTTGATTACTAGGAGTACTTCATCTACCATTGCAATAGTGAAGTTAGCACTTCATGATAGACTTGATATGGCAGACTTGGGTTTATTGTAATATTTCCTTGGCCTTGAGATTTCATAGTCCAATTCAGTGATCAATCTATTATATGAATGGAAAGGGGAATGAAAGTGTTGTCATTGATGTCAACCAGTCAACTAGTTATCCACTAGTCACTCTTGAATGTATATGTTGAGGATATTGATAAAATTGTATTAAAAGAAGATTACAGGTACTTAGTTGTTGAGGATGATGATCTGACACTTGTGAACTATGATTTTTTGTGTTCTGGCCGAGGTCCAGGAGAATTGTTGCTGGTCCATATTTCTCTTTGATGAAGTATTATGACTTTTGGTTCTAGAGTTGTGTTGCCCTAGTTCTATTGAAGATGGTTTTGACATTTGTAAGTATCAAGCTTAATTGATCTATGTGTTTTACACTGGTTTGGTCGACTATGTCAAGCACTATATTTTAAGTTGAATAAGCATGTTGGATCTATTATGGGTCCCAGTGAAGCGTGTGTTTGGGTCACCTTCATTGTAATTCCACCCTAGGATGTTTGGAAGCGACCTAATTTGAATTTGAAGTTGGATGGCCGACTTTGTATCTTTTCAAGGTTGGAGATAGTATAAATATAGAATGTGCTAGCAATGAAAATTTTACATAAGACAAGAAGGAAGATAAGTGAAAGAGCAGACATGAATTTGATGCTATTCTGAAAGTGTGTGAGTTATGTGTGTGCTTGATTAGTGTGAAGCTTAATGCTGAGTTTTCAGATGTGGTGAGCACAACGTGAACTCTATCATTCATGCAAGTTGATCAGTGATTGTGGTGGAATCCTCCTTGTCATTGGGATTGTTGTCTCTCTATAAAAATTCTTCTTTGTCTTCTTTCTATCTCTATAGAAGTGAACCCTCCGGGTTGTAGCCTTGTGGACAATGAGTCATTATTTTAGGAAGTGAGCCTTTTTGTAATCATTTTTGATATTATCTATAGTGTGAGTTAATCCTCTTTTTCCCTCATTGGGTTTTCCACGTAAATATGGTGTTATTGTGTTTTTGCATTGGCATTTGATGGTTAATCACTTAATCAATTTATGTGTTAGTTCTGGTAATTGAATTTAATGTTATAATCTGTGATGGCTGATTCACCCCCCCTCTTAGTTCTCTTATCCGAAAATTGGTGTTAGATATCAGTTCCTTGGTGAAGAGCTTAATTGCTTGATGAAGGTCCGGGATGGCTAGCAAAATGGTCTTTGATTATCCGAGGTTTGATGGAACTAATTATTGTATATGGAAGGTACTGATGGAAGAATATTTGGAGTATTGTGGATATGATGTAGAGAAAGATTATAAGAATCCATACACTCCTCCTGCTAATGTTCCAAGTAGACCTAAAGAAATTAGAGCACATGAAGCAAATAATAAGGAAAATTTCATCTTGTAGAATAGTTTGGTACATTTCGAGTTGATTAAGGTTCATAATTTGAAGACAACTAAGGAAGTCTAGGATGCTTTAGAAAGAGCACACGATGGTGATGAGAGGGTGAAAGAGGTAAAATTACAAAATTTGGAAATACAATTTGATCTTATACATATGTTGGAAGATGAATGTTAAAGCCTATGTATGGAGATTGGATGAGGTAGTGGTTGGAATACAATCTCTTGGTACTACTATAGATGAAACTAGAATTGTAAAGAAGATTCTCATAACTCTTCCTAATGCTTATAGTGAAAAGGTGAGTGTTATTGAGTAGACTATAGATTATAAGACTTGTACTAAGGATCTACTACTAGGATTTTTGACATCTTATGAGATGAAGAAGTTGAATCTAAGAAGTGGAGGAAAAATAGAGACTACTTTTAAAGCTACAAAAAATGAAGATCTCGATGAAATTTTTTTTTTATGAAATCGAAGCTAACTTTGTAAGAATAATGAGAAAAGGCTCTAGTAAATGTGAAGGTAAATTTCCCTTTAAGTGCTTTAGTTGTGGAGAAATTGGTCACTATGCTGCAAAATGTCTGAAAAGAGCTAAAAGGAATAAACAAAGATATGAGAAAGAAAAGAAAGGAAAAAAGGTTAACAAAGCTTACTACGTTAATGAGAATGCTAGTATTTCTGATGAAGATTTAGAATATGAAGATCCAGATGACAATGAATGCTAGTTCTTGGCAATTAAGGATGAACATACTTTTACTAATTTAGAAAAATTGTCAAAGGAAAGTCCTCCAGAGAAGAAGAAGGAGAAAAATGAAGGTACACTTATCTTTTCCCTACATGTTGAATAGGAAAATATTTTTTGGGTAGTTGATAGTGGTCTCTCACATCATATGACTAGTGACAAGAGTAAGTTTTTGAAACTTGAGAAATATGATGGAGGTCTAGTTATCTTTGGAGATGATATTGGTGCTAAATTATGTGGGATAGGTTCAATAAGTTTTGATGACAAGCATCATACTAACAAAATTTACTATGTTAAGGGTTTAAGGAATGATCTATTGAGAATTGGTCAAATGTGTAGAAAAGGATATGATCTTGTGTTTAAGGATAAGAAATGTGAGATTTGGAAAGGATCCAAAACATTGATTGCTACATGAAAGAAATTTGAAGGGAATATTTATTAGCTTAAAGGTGCTGATGGACAATGTTTTATGACTTAGATAAATGACAATTGGTTATGGCATAGGAGAATGTGTCACATGAATTTTGATAACTTGTCAAGGATCAATATTGTTTAGGCTATGAGAGATCTACTAAGAATTACAATGCCTGTAAATGCTATGTGTAGGAATTGCTAGTTCGAGAAGCAAATAAGAAATCATTACATATCAAGAGAACAATCTACTACTAGATTACTAGATCTGGTTAATACATATCTTTGTGGTCCCATGAGAGTGTGAAGTCTACTTGGTGAAAGGCACTTTATACTTTTAATTGATGATTATTCTAGATATACATGGGTTGCATTTATAAGAGAAAAATAAGATGCATTAGAAAGATTCAAGGCATTCAAGGCTATGGTTGAAAATGAAGTGAATTTCAAGATAAAATTCTTGAGATCTGACAGAGGTGGAGATTCACCTCCCATGAGTTCAAAATTTTTTGTGAAGTGCATGGAATAAAAGAGACAGTTATCTACTCCAATAACCCCTCAACAAAATAGAGTTGTTGAAAGGAAAAATAGAACAATTCAAGAAGTTGCTATGTCAATGATCACTGAAGCCGGATTATCAAAAGTTTACTAGAAATAAGCTATCCACAATGTTGTATATGTATTCAATCGAGTTCAAGAAAGAGAAAACATTACAAAGACTCCCTATGAGCTATGGCATAAAAGAATTCCTATAGTCAAATATTTCATGGTATTCAGAAGCAAATGCTATATCAGAAGAGATGAGGAAACTTTGGAAAAGTTTGATGCAAGAAGTGATCAAGGAATATTTAATGGATACTCTACTAAAAGCAAGGCATACAAAATTTTCAACAAAATATTGAGGAAAGTTGTAGAAAGCTCAAATATGAAGGTTAATGAAATAGTGAAGAATTCTATTGATATTGATGGATATGTGTTTGATGAATAGGAATGTGCAAGAATAGAAGAAAGTATAGAAGAACAAGATAAAGATGAGAAAAAAAAGTAGAATGAACAAAATGAAAGAGAAGAAGATGCTTCGATGATTTCCCCTAGGACACCAAAATATGTACAAAGGAATCATTTAGAAAGTCAGATTATTGGAGACAAGACAAAAGGTGTGTTAACTAGAAGCAAAGATATTGCTGAAGTAAATTTGTGCTTATTCTCTAAGACTGAACCGAAGTCAGTAAGTGAAGCCTGTGAGGATGAAATTTGGAAGGAAGCAATGAAAGAAGAAATTTTAAAAATTGAGAAGAATCAAACTTGGGAATTGGTCCCAAGAGTGGCAGACAAAAATATCATTGGATCAAAATGGGTATTTAGAAATAAGCTAGATGAGAATGGGAAGGTTGTTAGAAATAAAGCAAGGCTTGTGTGTAAAGGCCACTCACAAGTGGAAGGTATATATTTTCATGAGACTTTTCCCCTAGTAGCAAGAATGGAAGCTATAAGGATGTTCTTGGCATTAGCTTCTTATAAATATTTCAAAGTCTATCAGATGGATGTCAAGTCAACATTTTTGAATGGTGAACTAGATTAAGAGGTACATGCACGGAACAACCAGAAGGATTTTAGTTAGCAAATCAACCAGATATGGTGTGCAGATTGAATAAATATTTATATGGATTGAAGTAAGCTCCTAGAGCCTAGTATACAAGGATAGTTAATTATTTGAGTTAGCAAGGATTTAACAAAGGTACGAAAGACAGTAATTTATATTACAAGACTGAAAATTACAAAATATTGATTGTAGTTGTATATGTTGATGACGTTATCTTTGTAGGAAATGAAAAGATGTGCAAGATATTTGCAGAAGAAATGCATAAATAATTTGAAATGTCTATGTTTGGTGAGATGAATGTCTTTCTTGGGCTACCGATTAATCAAAGTTCAGGAATTTTCATTTCATAATCTAAGTATGTGAGAGAGATGTTGAAAAAAATTGGGATGGACGGTTCCAAACTAGTAAGTACTCCTATGGTGACTAGTTACAAGTTGGGTAAAGATGATGATTCACATAAGGCTTATCAGAGCAATTATAGATCTATGATTGGTGGACTAGTGTATTTGACTACTATTAGACTAGATATTATGCATGTGGTTTGTCTTGTAGCTAGGTTTCAAGAAGATCTAAAGGAAACACTTGTTACTATACTTAAAAGAATATTCTGATATTTGAATGGCACTTTGGATTATGGATTATGGTATCCTAAAGACACTAACTTTACACCTAATGCTTATATAGATACAGATTGGGATGGAAGTATAGATGACAAAAAGAGTACAAGTGGTGGTTCATTCTTTCTTGGATGTAGATTGGTAACATGGTTGAGTAAGAAGCAAGATTCATTCTCTTTGTCTATTTCTAAAGCTAAGTATATTGTTGTTGCATCTTGCTGCATACAAGTTTTATGGATGAAACAAACATTAAAGGATATCACAGTGTTATATGATGACCCTATTTCTATCTTCTGTGATAATACAAGTGAAATTAACATTTTGAAGAATCCTATAATGTACTCGAGACCAAGGCATATATCTATCAGGTATCATTTCTTAAGAGTGAAGGTCATGGACAATGGTGTAAAGCTTGAGTATGTTTTGACAAAGGATCAGATTATGGATATATTTACAAAGGATCTTCCTAAAGATACTTTTGTGTATCTCCAGGAGAAGCTAGGGGTTATTGCCCCTCCTTTTACAAACTAAGATGCATTTGGAGATGGATTAGTTTGGTGGATTCATGATTCTATCTTTTTGGACTGATGTTTTTGGTGGCTACCTCTCAGGGGGAGCAGGTGGTTTTTTCATGTCAAAGGAAGTTTCAATGAACATATATTTTGTGTTTTCCATTGATTTCAAAGGGGGAGAGAGAAATCATGTGAAAAAGAGAGAGGGATAGAGGGCATATGAAAAAGAAAAGAGAGAGAGCATGTGGAAAGGAAAAGAAAGCGAATAAGAGAAAGCGGGTAATGAGGAAGATGATCTTCTAAAGGGGAGAAGCAAAAAGAAAAATCTTGAGAAGAATTTTCAGAACTGGTATGGTTTCTTTGATGGTTTTTCACATCATGTTTTGCCATTAATGACAAAGGGGGAGATTGTTACAAGAATGGAAACATGAATGAAAGTGTTGCCTTTGATGTCAACCGGTTAGTTGGTTATCCACTAGTCCTTGTTGGCTGTATACATTAAGAATATTGAGAATATTGTATTAAAAGAAGATTATAGGTATTCAGTTGTTGAGGATGATGATTTGGTACTTGTGAACTATTCTTTTTCTATGTTCTGGCTGAGGTCTAAGAGAATTGTTGTTGGTCTAGATTTCTCTTTGATGAAGTCTTATGACTTGTGGTTCTAGAGTTGTGTTTCTCTGGTTCTATTGAAGATGGTTTCGACATTTGGAAGTATCGAGCTTAATTGATGTATGTTTTACACTGGTTTGGTCGACCTTGTGTCAAGCACTATCTTTGAAGTTGGTGAAGCATGTTGGATCTATTATGGGTCTCAGTGAAGCATGTGTTTGGGTCACCCTAATTCTAATTCCACCCTAGGATATTTGGCACCAACCTAATTTTAATTTGAAGTTGGATGGCTGACTTTGTATCTTTTCAAGGTTGGAGATAGTATAAATAAAAAATGTGCTATCAATGAAAATTGTATATAAGAAAAGAAGGGAGATAAGTGAAAGAGTAGATGTAAATTTGATGCTATTCTAAAAATGTGTGAGTTATGTGCATGGTTAATCAGTGCAAAGCTTAATGCTAAGTTTCTGGATGTAGTGAGCAGAAGGTGAACTCTATCATTCATGCAAAATGATCAGTGATTGTGGTGGAATCCTTTGTTGCATTGGGGTTTTTATCACTCTGTAACAATTTGTCTTTGTCTTCTGTGTATCTCTACGGCAGTGAGCCCTCTAGGTTGTAGCCCTGTGGATAGTGAGTTCAGATAGTATGTCCTTATTTTAGGAAGTGAGCCTTATTTTGGGTAGTGATACTTTTTGTAATTGGTGTTGATATTCTCTATAGTGTGAGTTAATCCTTTTCCCCTCATTAGGTTTTCCACATAAATCTAGTGTTATTGTATTTGTGCATTGGCATTTGATGGTTAATCACTTAATTATAAATGTGTTAGTTTCGATAATTGAATTTAAGGTTATAATCTATGACAACTGATTCACCCCCCCCCCTCAATTTTCCTATCCAACACAATCTTGCACAACCTAAGTATACTCTTGATTTACTTACATGGTTTCACATGACTACTTGTAAACCATCTTTGAATCCCTTTATATCTAGAGTAAAGGTTGAGACTTCCTGTACAACATCGTTGGTTGATGTACTTAGTATTGACAACTTGTTGGTAGTCTTATATTCTTGACTCATACCAGGCTAGATATTTCATATGTAGTTGGCATGGTTTCAAGATTTATGTAGGAACCTCACTAGCTACAATGAAAAGCAACTAAGAGGATCCTTCATTACCTTCATGTTACTCTTGGGTTTGGAATTCTTTATACAGTTGGTTCACTAGTTATCTTGGTTGGTTTTAGAGAGTTTGATTGGGCTAGTGATATGAGCATTGCAAGTCCACTTTAGGTTATAGTTTTTCCCTTGGTTTAGGTCCTATCAGTTGGTCTAGCAAGAAGCATAATTCTATTGCTATGTAATCAACATAGGAAGAGTTTATGGTGTTGTTAACTCAACTACTAATGCTATATGGCTTGAGGACATTCTTTCTGAATTTGGTATTCCTTTTAAGTAGCCCATGGTCATTTATTATGATAACCAAAGTACCATTCAAATATGTAGGAATTGGGCTCAACATCAATGAACCAAACACATAGAGATTCATATGCAATATATTTGAGAGATTATTCATGGGAAGATCCTTGACTTAGTATTTTGCTAGTCTTCAGAGCATGTTGGTAGAATTTTCACCAAACTATTTACTGAGAGCAAGTTCATTCATCTACGAGCTCTTCTTGGTGTGCATTCGACATCTGCATCAACATCAACTTTAGGGGGGGTGAGGGCATTCTATCCTTCTCTTCGTATCTCTCTTTTGGAGGATAGTTTTTTCCCACTTGGTTTTCTATATTTCTCTGTTTATGAGAGATTGCATTGTACATGGGTACCTTACCATGCCTCATAGTTGGGACCCATTTCTTTTGTACCCACCTAAGATATGATTAAGGGGGGTTTTTAGTGTATATTTTACATACACTTAGGCCATAGTTAGGTGTCCCTTGGTGCTTTCCTTTATGAGGTGTGAAGTTAATTAGGAGGTTTTAGAGGCTTCAACTCACTTTCAATACCTCATGCTACTTTCATGGTAAGAAAATCACCACCACTCCATGAGTGAGGAGTATTGTCCCCATTTCATGGAGGTTAGGTTCCTTCCTTCTTCCTTTATATACACACCTATTTGGCTAATACAATTGGATCCAATTTATACATATTTGGTATTGTTCACTTGTACTTGTTATTGACCTACATTGTTGTTGGTTCTAATAGCCTTTGATAGAAGAGGATGGCATATGTGGAATAATACAATATGCATTATCTCTACATATAGGAAAATTCACTTGCACATGAATGCATAGAAGAGCATTGGAAAAATCATGGAATTAGTACACAACAAAATAAATGAGTCAATAGAAACTCCTAAAATAGAGTTGGGTCTCTATTTTTCTAATTGCTAAATATAATCTTAACATTGAAATCATGTTAAATTTGAATGAGTTTAGCTAACATTCATAGTTAATTATAACATAGAAGAATCATGTGCCAGAAAAGAGATTAGGTCTAAAACAGTTAAACAAATCATGTATTAAAGTCCAAGTAGCCTGAGTACATGGATAAAATAAAAGAACACTCTGGATAATGGAGATTAAAGATATTTAGATGCATCAAGGGTGATCCCATAATAGTGGGGTACACTTTTTGGCTGAACTTAATATTGGAATGAACATTTTGAAAAAAATCTTCACTTTCAAACACCTATAGTTGCTAAACCTAGAGGAATTTGAAGATGATGCAAACTAGTGATTTGTGAAATTTTTTCTGTAGATTCTAAACATATTTTTTTTGTAATTTTTGGAATCAAATTGCACTTTTTTCCATCTCCTTTGATAACTAGAATTTAGTAGTAAACACCATTTTTAAAGAGTGATGTGTACTATAAACTACATAACTTTTTAATATAAAAAAGGTGCAATGCACCCATATTATTAGGGGTAAACGCTTTTGACCGAAGCTATGAACTGGGTACAAGAAACCACAAGAAACTACCAAACCCATGAGCACAATGGCCCAAAAAAGACACAAGGCCTACGAGATCTTTGGCCCAATGAGGGTTTGAACCTTGACGGCCATCACTACAACCAAACGACTTCACCACTGAAGCACACCCTTATCAACAACATAATTTTTTTCTATGAAAGATAAAATTCTATTTTTTTCAAATTTAGATTTGTAACTACAATATCTAGAGGAATTATTTGGTTTCATAATGTTTTATTGAATATATTTTTTAATTAAGTTTTGAAGTCAAACCAATTACAATTTAGACATAGGTGTACTATTAAGAGCATAGTTTTTTTTGTATGTATCAGAATTCAATTTTTTTATTTTTTGTTGGAATAAGGACATCAATACCTAGAGGACATGTATTTATTAGGATTTTTTTCCCTTTTTTCCTATTTTTTTGTATGTGTGAAACAAAGACCTTGGTGTTCATTGAAAAACCTGCATTCACAAGAAATAAAAAATAAATATAATAATCAAATTAAATATATTTAAAATTATATTTTTTGGGAAACTTATAATAAAGACTACATACTTAAAAAATATAAATTTTAAATGAATTCATTTCATCCCCCAAGAAGTAAACCAAAAGTGGGTTTTTATTAGCATTTGATAGGTGTAGAGGAGACTTCATTATAGATATGGTTTAAAACTAGTGGGGTTCTATCTAAGGGAATTTGATAAAACCACCTTAAGTTAAAATCCTTATCACTGTAAATTGTCCATGGATTACAAATTCCATCTATTATTGAGCATTTGAATCATAAGAAAATATGAAGAAAGCCTTGAGTAGCTTTGACAAGGCTTTTTTTTATGGAAAGGTGTATTTAGATATTGTTTCCAAGTTTCTAAAGGGTTTGGTGCATCAAATCCCAACATGTGAAACATTTCTAAATGAACTCACTCAATAATAATTTGACAAGAATTAAAAGCTTTAATTTAAGCTTGACTTTAATCCAAGATAACTAATTTCTGATAGTTCTAAAAAAATATCTAAGATGAATCAAATCCCTCTATTATTTTTTTCTTGAACAAGAATCCAAAGGAATTTGGCTAAAGGTTAATCCTAATAGGAGATGACAAGATAGTACCAAAGGGATTACTAGTTACAATACAAAACTCAGGTCTGTAAAGTCATGTATGTGTTGGAAGGAAACTTCTAATTTCTCCCTCTGTAGTTTCTGACATTAGAATCTGCCAAATCTTCTATTGTGTTGTTTTAGTTATTTCCTTTGTGGTTTGTATGCAAGATTAGAAGTTTATTTTTGCAATCATTGTTGACAGTTTTGTTTGCATCTATTCAAGCAGTTGTTGTAGCCATTTTGGCATTAATCAAGTTTATGAATAAAGTTTTTTTTCTATTACATAGCAATATGGTTTTGTTTTATTTTTGTCTTTGATCTTTCTATCATATTGGTATCAAATCTAGATGGTTAGGGATGAAGATTTCAAAGGTTGAAAGCTGCTAACAAAGATAAGGCAAATGTGTGATCATTGTTGTAGTTGTTGTGTGTGTTAAAGCTGCTAAGTATTGGAGTCATTTATATGTCATTTTGTATTTTATATAAAGAAATGAATTGAAAGGTTTTTTTATTGAAAAAAAAGATAAGTACAGATCAAGAAGGGTAGATAACATTATGGCATCTAGTAGTAATTTAATTCAACCCCAAATTCCAATATTTACAAGTAAAAATTATGATGCATGGGCAATAAAAATGATGACATTGTTTTGTTCACAAGATTTATGGGAGTTTGTTCAAAATGGGTTTGTAGAACCTCAAGATTTGTCTACTTTGTCACAAACACAAAAGGATGATCTTAAGGAAAAGAAAAAGAAAGATTCTAAAGCTTTGTTTCTTATTCAACAAGTAATGGATGAACCCTTTTTTTCTAGAATTTCTAATGTGACTAGTTCTAAGGAAGCTTGGGAAATCTTAGAAAATTCATACCAAGGGAAAACTAAACTAAAAGTTGCAAAATTACAGATTTTAAGGAGGAATTTCGAAAATATTAAAATGAGTTCATCAAAATCTATAGATCAATTTTTTATTAATGTAATGAATATTGTAAGTCAAATGAAGATGCATGGTGAAAATATATCTAATCAAAAGGTGATAGAAAAGGTTCTTAGAAGCCTTCTAACAAATTTGATGCAATAGTTGTTCCAATTGAAGAATCAAAAGATTTATCTCAAATTTCAATAGATGAATTGATGGGATCTTTTCTTTCGCATGAAACTAGAATGAATCGAAATAACAATTCTTCTTTGGAGAGTGCTTTTAGAACATACGTGTCATTTGGAAGAGGAAGAGGTAGAGGAAGATCAAACTTCAGAGGAAGAGGAAGAGGAAGAAGTGAACTCACAAGTTCAAATCAAGGAGAAAGAAGCAATTTTTTCTATCAAAATTTCAACAATAGAGGATGTGGAAGAAATCAATTTCAATCATCAAGGTATGATAAGTCCCACATATAGTGTCACTATTGTAAGAAATTTGGTCATTTTGCAAATGAATGTAGAATCAAACAAGTTGAAGTGGATAAGAAAAAGGAAGATTACAAAGATGTATCTAGTAGTAATTTTGGAAGTTTACTCATAACTTGTAATGTGTCTCAAGAAAGCTCTAATGATGTATAGTTTTTAGACAGTGGTTGTAGCAACCATATGAGAAGAAACGAAGAATTATTTTCTAGTTTGGATGATTTTCTAAAATCAAAAGTAAAATTGGGAAATGATAGTAGAGTATCTGTAACTGGGAAAGGAATCATTAATATCATGACTAAGAATGGTGAAAATATACATATTGATGATATTTTCTTTGTACTTGGTTTAAAACATAATTTGTTGAGTGTTGGTCAATTAATGCAAAAAGGGTACATAATTGTGCCGTAGAAAAAAAGTACCCTTTGCTTGACATGGGATTAATTCATGATAAATTGGACTTAATGAGGCCTTGATTCAATTGTTGTGAGGCATTTTATGCATCCACACTAGGTCTTGGACCCTTATAAATTGAATAACATGCTTTTAACAACATATTGTAAATGTGTTGTAAAGTGTTGTAAGATACTTTCATGCTTTTGTAGACTTAAGGAACCTATTTCTCCCTAATTCAACATTATAAAATATGTTTAATAATATTATTACATCAATCTAGAAGGTTTTTGAAATAAACTTAATGATAAACTAGTGTTGTAATTTGTCTTGCACATTCACATTGGTTCTTGTGCCTTTCTAGGCTGTGTGGACCTCATTTTAGTGTTGTAAAGTGTACTTAATCACACTTTCACATTGAATTTTGTGTCCCAATCCCCAATTGACTTTTATATCATCACTAATAGGCCCCTATTAATCCATATTGTGCATCCCAAGGCATAATTTGATCAAATAAACAACATAGTCATCATATAAACCTGATTTTCTTACTTCTTGGTATTCCAACTAGCAAAAATGGCCCCTATGGGACCCATTCGCTATTAGTGTCAAATGAGTCCCATTTGAGCCATTTTTGGGGTATGAGCAGGAAAAATTGGGGTTTTTATTCAATTTTTCTTCATGTCAGCCTTTGGGGTCCAATTTACAGGAAAATAAGGTGAATTGCCTATAAATGCAACCTCCAAAACCCTAATTGATCATAAATTAACTTCATTCATCATTTTTCTTCCATCTCAAGTCAAGCAAGCTAGGGTTTTGTGATTCTAAGTCACCAAGGTAGTACTTTTCGGACATTCAAGGGTAGAATCTTCATGTTTTGTTGTAGAGATTCAAGTTCAATCATCATGGAAAGGTAAAAAATCCATTGTTTCATCATTTATTACAATTTTTTTATCATTTTGGTTTAATTATCTAAAAAGGGGTTTGATCAAGGCAAACCCCTATGCCCTAACATTCACCGTTTCTTTCTCTTTCATTATGTGTTTGTAGAGTTAGGTGCTTGGATGGCTTAGACATGATTGAAGATTAGGTTGTAAACTTTCTAAAGTAATCTCCACTTTTGCAAGGCCAAAATCTACACAAAAATTCATTTATAGCTTCAGAAATCAAGGTTTTAGATCTAGGTACCTAGAGGTGTAGATTGAGCATACCAAGAGCTCCAAATTCTATCTTTGAGTTTTCAAAAAGTCCAAAGTGGGATAATTCAACAATAATGGTGAATGAGTCCCCCTATACATTTTTTTTGAATATTTTTGTAGATTCAGACACCCATTTGGCTAAAATGGGCCCTGGTATAGTTTTCCAGAATTGGGACTTATTCACCCAGAATGGTGAATGAGTTCCACCAGGGCTAAATTTCAATATCAATAGCATTCTAGAATTAATTTCTAGTCCTCATTGATAACCTTAGGTGCACACTTTTAGTTTGGTTCATTTCTGTTAAGTTTTGCATTCATTTGTAGGTCATTATTGAATTACACAATGCATTTTCAAACTTCAATTTTTTCTTAGATTTTTCATTCATAATCAATCAATTTGTTCATATAATAACATTTGGATCATTACATTTAGTATTAAATTCATCATACATAACATAATTTGAATGAACCATTTAGCATTTTTGGCCGTACTCTCTCCTTTTAGGTGAAAACACCTATAAGAGTTAGAGAGTCCTAGGATGCCAAAAATCTACAATTCATTTTGGTGAACCTCCTTTTTGAATGCTTTATTGATTGATTTGGAGTCCTTTCATCATCATAGATCTATCTTGCATTAGGGTTTGCATGATTCATTTGCATGCTAGTTGTTAAATTTTGCATTCATAAAAAAATGGCATTTTGCTTGCATTGTTGGAATCTATTTTAAGGTAACTTTTCTGAATTTATAAATTTTTCATTTAGTTATGCATCATAGTGCTTAGAATCCATAAAAATACCTTATAAATTTATTAAAAAAAGTCCATACTGGGACTCATTCACCAACCTGGGCGAATCAAACCCTTTTGACCCCTAAATCTACATTTTATAGAACTCAGAACTCTGCTTTTACGCTTTTGTTTGGTACATTAACCTACCTATGTAATTTAGTTACATTTTTGTAGCATGCATTTCACTAGATCTCACTTAAAATATCTCATTTCATGCATTGTTTCATTTTTCATTTACATTTTTCATGTCATTTTCCAATTGGTGCATAGTGTAATCAGAACATTCCCTTGTTTCATATCTGAAAATTGCATTTCCTTTTAAGTAATTACATTGCACTTTATTTAATTTCTCATGTTAGTATGTGTTCTATTAAAGAATTCCATGTTTTTACAATAGCAAGTGGCTTGTATGATTCTATTTTTTATGAACATAATCTAGGACAACAAAGTAAAACATTTGATAAGCATTTTGCATACCCTCCTAGTACCTATCAGATTTTCAAGAACATAATAACACAAGAGGATGCAAGTGTAGATAATCATGACCCTCATACTTGTTCTTCTCCCAATACCTCTCCTATTAGTGACAAAGGTATTTTGGTGAAAGGAGCTACAAGCACTGTGAGTCTTGATTGTCCCTCTCCTCTTCAACTTTTGGAAGACATTAGAAAACAAGAAGATGAAATCCTCAATACCACCTTACCTAATCTCCATAACCATGAAAATCAAACTTTTCCATCTCCTAATATCCCCCCTCGATGTCAAGAGGATAGGTTGGTATTAGAAGACATCCCTATTAAGCGTCATGAGAATCTTGACCCTCCCTTCCCTAATTCTCCTTCCCTTTGGGATAATCTATTTGAAAACCATAGTGATCCTTATCTTGATGCCTCCCTCACTTGTCATGAAGCTACTTTACACACTTCAAACCTAGATGAACATATTACAAGCTCTCCTAGTTGGGTAGAAAACATAGCACAAGAGAATGAGACCTTAATGACAATCCACATTCAACTAACACCTTCTCCTAATCATCCCCCTCTTGACACTACCATCATTGATCATTCCCCTATTAGCGATGAAGTCATTTTGGAAGAAACTAGCCCTACTTGTCAAGAATATGTGGCTTGTTTTTCTCCTAAATTCTCTCCTTCTAGGGAGATTATCATGGTGCTTGAAAATGACAACAATAATAATGTATCTTCCTTAGATAAAATGGTGACTCCCGATTGCCCTTCCTTAGGGATACATCAAACCAAGACCACTGAGGTTATGAATACACAAGTGTCCATTCGATCCACCTCACTCAATGGACCTCATACATACCCTGTGGGACATCCTAACAACCCTCTAATTTTCTACTCCGCTTTCCACAAACAAAAAACTCAAAACAAACCTCAACTCATCCTCTACCCACCTAATAATAATGTATCACAACAATCGAGTTATAATATTGTTGCTCATACATATAACACTCAAATAATCCACAACCACCACTACCAACCCCAATCCCTTTACCTTTACCCAATCTGCCTAGTGCTCCTCATTACATCCCACACATCAAGGAGTATGATCTTGTTGAACAATTAAAGAATACTCCTACAAAAATTTCCCTTTGGGATTTACTTCCAAACTCACCAAAGTACCACACTATTCTTCAAACAACCTTACAACAAATTGGAGTTCCTCCTAGTACAACTCTGAATGATGTGGCAACTTTAATTCATAGCACGAATCTTGACATTACTTTCCACCAACATGAGCTCCCTCCTTTAGAGTTGTGTAACCGAAATGAAGGTTTCGTGATCATCGCTGAATACCACACAACATGCATAAAGATAACTCTTGTAGATAATGGTTTTTTTCTTAATGTGTATAGTGTGAGTCTTTTGGATAGGCTTGGCATTCATAGATCCACCATTTGACCTGATCCTCTATCTATTAAGGAATTTGAAAATGTTGAAAAGAAACCGATCAAGGTAATCATTATGCCTCTTATTGCTGGAATGATCACCTTGAATACAACAATCCATGTCATGCCTTATGAGATTCCATGTAATCTTATCTTAGGTAGATAGTAGATTCATGCCATGAATGGTGTGCCCTCCACTCTTCATTGCAAAATGAAATACATTTACAACAACAAAGTATACACCCTTAATGTTGACCCTGAACCTTATAGTGTCTTACAACTTGAAAAAACCAAAGAGAACCCCTTTACCACATTAACACCAACCACACAAGTGGAACCTACACAACAAAAAAAACACATTGAACATTACACAACATTATTGGATGAAAATTGGGGTTCCTTGGATTTTTAGGGAAAAGACACAACAATAATGTCAACACCAACTTCAGATGACCTTTTGAAAGCATCCACTTCACCCACTTTAGACAAAGACACAAACTATACAAAAACCTTTGATGAACACAATAATGAACATCCACCTGGTCCAAGATCAATGAAAAATATTTATGGAAAAGGTTATGAACTCATGAAACAATAGGGATATGGTGGAAAAGGATGTGGTACTCGAGAACAAGGTATCTTCAACCCTATAAAGCTTAACACACAAAAAATGACTCATGGTCTTGGTTATTGTCTTTTTTTTGAGATCAACAAACCTTCACTCAACATCAATAATCTCACAAAACATACTCCTAAATCAACCTTAAATATCATCCATCCTGAACCCATTGATAATAGTGGTCTTGAACATCATCCTTTACAAAATATGACACAAACAACTACACCACTTAATGTCAATGTCATCTCGCAAAACACTCATGATTTAAATTCATTAGATTTTATATCCTCCTATGGAGAGAACAAAATCTCACAATCTAAAGAGTCTTGCATAAGTATGACATCTACTACTAAGCAATATGTATCTTTGACACCAACAACAAAACCACCTTCTACCATTGATCAGGAGAGTATCTTGTCGAGACTCCTCCAAGATCACTTGATCACCCCCCCTTCAAGAACTTGAAAGAAATGTTATTACAAGACTTCATTATGTGCCTATCATAGAGTTCATGGTCACTCCACTAATGAATGTAATGCTTTGAGTCGTTTAATCCAACATTTGAAGGAGTTTGGCATGCTTCCCTATCTGGGGGAACCTAATTCCTCTAATTGATACTAATTTTCACTCTAGCATGCATTTTATTAATCATTTTGGCTCACCCTTGTCCTCCACTCAGTGGAGGCAAGGTTTTATGTAGCCTTTTCCTCATATGTCACTTGTGGTTTCCTCCTTTGGTGAGTCATTAACCTTTCATGAACACATACGAGCAAGCTTGGGATGTGGACAACATGCCTTAAGTTGGCTCACATATGAAATACTTCCCTTTTCCATGATGTAGCTTATAAAAAATGTATGACTTGGAGTAGGGCTTTCCAAATAAGCTCTCATGTATTCTTCTATCTTCTTCTACTTTAAAGAAATTGCTCATAGTACAGGTGCTCGCAATCACTTTAAAGTGGGGGCATACATCACCATTCACATTTCATTGTGTGATTTTCATTTTCTTGTGACTTCCTCTCTTGGAAGCATTAGGTACAATGTTACCCAGGATGAGACCTTGTACTTGTCCTCTCTTGGAAACAAGATGAGATTGTTTTCATGTATCCTTTCTTGGAGACATTGAGCATGATTCTCCCTAAGATGAGACATTGCACGAACAAAGAAAAATCCCTTTGAACAATCCTTACACTATTTTTCATTAACAATGTCTATGAGTGTCAAGAATATGAATTTTTCCTTACTTCATAGAGCTCAAAAATTATTTTCCTTTGTGGCTCCTTATTAAAGTTATCAAGAGGTATAACTTTGATATAGTTGAGTGGGAAGCCCATCTAGCAATATGACTTTCCCCATAGCCACCTTTGTGTTTGTGAGTGCATACCAACTAGCATATGTTTCTCACCCTTTGGCCTTCTCACCTAGTGGAAAACCAAGAAGTTCCATCGGCCCAGAGAGACTACACATTTACTTTTCCAAGCAAACACCCTATATCTAATCCACAACTAGCTAGACAAATGATCGAAGCTTGATCCATCTTTCCATTTTCATCTTTCTCTATCTTGCCATTACATGATTTTGTATCTTGATATTTTTATTTAGGATCTTAGATCCTGGGGGCTTGCACAACCTCTTTGATCTTTGTTATTCTTTGTCATCTACATCTATACATGAGGATTTCTCTTGAATGTCTACTTAGTGTGAGTTTGAAGCAAGTTCATCCTCTCACTAAAGTGGGGGCTAAATGTGCCATAGAAAAAAAGTACCCTATGCTTGACATGGGATTAATTCATGATAAATTGGACTTAATGAGGCCTTGATTTAGGTGTTGTGAGGCATTTTATGCATCCACACTAGGTCTTGGACCCTTATAAATTGAATAACATGCTTTTAACGATGTCTTGTAAAGGTGTTGTAAAGTGTTGTAAGATACTTTCACGCTTTTCTAGAATTAAGGAACCTATTTATCCCTAATTCAACATTATAAAATGTGTTTATAATATTAATACATCAATCTAGAAGGTTTTTGAAATAAACTTAATGATAAACTAGTTTTGTATTGTGTCTTGCACATTAACATTGGTTCTTGTGCCTTTCTAGGTTGTGTGGATCTCATTTTAGTGTTATAAAATGTACTTAATCACACTTTCATATTAAATTTTGTGTCCCAAGCCCCAATTTACTTTTACATCATCCCTAATAGGCCTGTAGTAACCCATATTGTGCATCCTGAGGCATAATTTGATCAAATAACCAACAAAGTCATCATATAAACTTGATTTTCTTACTTCTTGGCATTCCAGCTAGAAAAAGTGGCCCTTGTGGGACCCATTAGGAATTACTGATGAATTAATCCCATCTAAGTGGGACCCATACACCATTAGTGGAGAATGAGTCCCATTTGAGCCATTTTGTAGGGTATGAGTGGGAAAAATTAGGGTTTTTATTCAATGTTTCTTCATGTCCACCTTTGGGGTCCAATTTACAAGAAAATGAGGTGAATTTCCTAAAAATACAACCTTAAAAACCCCAATTCATTATTTGTCTTCCATCTCAAGTAAAGCAAGTTAGGGTTTTGTCATTCTAAGTCACCAAGGTAGTACTTTTAAGACATTCAAGGGAAAAAACTTCATGTTTTTTTGCATACATTTAAGTTCAATCATCATGGAAAGGTAACAACTCTATTGTTTCATGCTTCATTACAACTTTTCATCATTTTGGTTTAATTACCTAAAAAAGGGTTTCATCAAGGCAAACCCCTATGCCCTAACATTCACCGTTTCTTTCTCTTTCATTGTCTGTTTGTAGATTTAGGTGATTGGATGGCTTGGAAATGATTGAAGATTAGGTTGAAAACTTGTTAAAGTCATCTCCACTTTTGAAAGGCCAAAATATATGCAAAAAGTCATTTAAAACTTTGAAAATCAAGGTTTTAGATCTAGGTACCTAGAGGTGCAGATTGAGCAGACTAGGAGCCCCAGATTCTATCTTTGAGTTTTAGAAAGTCCAAAGTGGACTAATTCACCATTAGTGGTGAATGAGTTCCCATATACATGTTTGTTGAATATTTTTGTAGATTCGAACACCCATTTGGGTAAAACGGGCCCTGGTACAGTTTTTTAGAATTGGGACTGATTTGCCTAGAATGGTGAATGAGTCCCACCAGGCCTAAATTTAAACATCAGGATAATTCCAAAAGTCATTTCTAGTCCTCATCCATATCTCAGGTGCAAACTTTCAGATTGGTTCATTTCTGTTAAGTTTTGCATTCATTTCTAGTTCATTGTTGAATTACACAATGTGTTTTCAAACATACTTTGTTTCTTAGATTTTTCATCATAATCAATCAATTAGTTCATATAATAGCATTTGGATCATTTCATTTAGTCTTAACTTCATCATACATAACATAATTTGAATGAACCGTTTAGCACTTTTGGTCGTACTCTCTCATTTTAGATGAAAAACCCTATAAGAGTTAGAGAGTCCTAGGGTGCCAAAAATCTATGGTTCAATAATTCACTTTAAAAATGATGAATGCATAATTTTGGATAGAAATACTAATGATAGATTAATTGCAAGGGTCAAAATGACACAAAAGAGAATGTTCCCTCTTCAAATTAATTGTATTCAAGGAAAGGACGGAATTGATTACAAAATAGTGTACTTAGATCAGACATGGCTTTGGAATTTTAGGTATGGCCACCTTCATTTTGAGGGTTGTAGTTTATTGCAAAAGAAAAATATGGTGAGAGGTTTACCAGTTATAGATCATCTAGCTAGTACATGTGAATTTTTTATCTTAGCAAAACAACATAGAGAAAGTTTTCCAGTAAAAAGTTCATACAGAGCAAAGACAACATTAGAGTCAGTTCACACTGATATATGTGGGCCAATGTACACTCCATATCTAGGAGGAAATTTATATTTCCTAACATTTATTAATGATTTCAGTAGGAACACATGGATATACTTTCTCAAGCAGAAGTTTGAAGCATTTGATAAATTCAAGGAGTTTAAAGCTTTGATATAAAAACAAAGTGGACTCTACAATAAGGTACTCAGATCTAATAGAGGTGGTGAGTTTAATTCTAATGAATTTTTTGATTTTTGTAGATATCATGGAATTACGAAATAGTTTAAAGTGAGATATACACCACAACAGAATGGAGTAGCCGAAAAGAAGAACATAACTATAATGGATATGGCCAAGAGCATGATGAAGGCCAAAAATTTATCCAATGATTTGTGGGTAGAAGTAGTGTCATGTGCAATGTATATTTTGAATAGGAGTCCTACAAAGAGCGTGAGGTATAAAATCCCCCAAGAAGCATGGTATGGTAAGAAGCACATAGTCTCTCATTTTAGAGTTTTTGGGTGTGTTTCTTATTCTCTTGTTCCATCTTAATTAAGAAGGAAATTAAATGATAAAAGTGAAAAATGTATTTTTATTGGTTATGATGGGCAATCAAAAGCTTACCGGTTGTATAATCCAATTACAAAGAAATTGATCATTAGTAGAGATGTTGAATTTAAGGAAGAAGAATCATGGGATTCAAATGTTGACAAAATTGTCATAGGTGGAGCACCTATACATGACAGTGAGGAGGAGCCAAAAGAAAAAGGTGGTCAAACACCACCAAGTACTCCACCAAGAAATATTGTGCAAGGTATATCATCATCCCATCCAAATATTTCTAATCCAAATTCAAATTTAAGTGATGAATCAGATCCAACACTCACTTCGTTAAGAAATAGGTGCAAAGGAAAGAAAACAAAAAGCTTAAAAGAAATCTATGATAAAGGAGATGAAAATGTGAATTCAAATTTTGCTTTATTTGCTAGTGATCATGTTTATTTTGAAGAAGCAGTAAAAGATGATAATTGGATTAAGGAAATGGATGAAATAGACTCTATTGAAAGAAATAAAACATGGGAGTTAGTAGATTTACTTGAAGGTAAAGATTGCATAGGATTTAAATGGGTTTATAAAACCAAATTTAATGTTGAAGGCCAAATTGTAAAACATAAAGCAAGATTAGTTGCAAAAGGGTTTTCATAGTAGTATGGGATTGACTATAATGAAACTTTAGCTGTAGTTGCAAGGTTAGACACAATTAGAACTTTTCTAGCAATAGATGCACATAATAATTGAAATATTTTTCAAATGGATGTGAAATCAACTTTCTTAAATGGTTTTATTGATGAAGAGGTTTATGTTTTACAACCCCTTGGTTAAGAAGTGCATGGTCATGAAAATAAATTTTATAAATTAGAAAAGGAACTTTATGGATTGAAACGGGCGCCCAAGGCTTGGTATAGTAGAATTGATTCATATTTGATAAGTAATGGATTCAAAAGAAGCAATAGTGAGCCTACATTGTATATCAAGACTAATGATGAAGGCTAAATTTTGATTGTATCTCTGTATGTTGGTAATTTGATTTTCAGTGGAAATTTTTTTTGTGGACATGTTTAAGTCAGATATGATGAAAAAGTTTGAAATGACAGATTTAGGCTTGATGAGATACTTTTTGGGTATTGAAGTTGTTCAAAAAGATAAGGAAATTTTTATTTGTCAGTCCAAATATGCCAAGGATGTACTAAGAAGATTTAAAATATTGAATTGTAATCCTGCATCAACTCTAGTTGTCACAGGAACAAAGTTGGGCAAAGAGGATAAGGGGTCAAATGTTCATCCAACCAGATTTAAAAAGCTTGTAGGTAGTTTAATGTATCTTATAGCTACAAGGCCTAATATCGTGTATGGTGTAAGTTTGATTTCAAGGTTCATGGATTCAGCTCAGAATTCTCACTGGCAAGTTGGGAAGAGAATACTCAGATATGTTGCAGGAACAACAAGATATGAAATTCTACATTCCAAAACTAACAATTTTGATTTGGTTGGTTAATAGTGATTTTGCAAGTAGTGTAGATGACATGAAAAAGTACATCAGGACATATATTTCATATTGGATCAGAAGCTGTCTCATGGGCATCAAAGAAGCAACCTATAGTGACAATTTCTTTAGTCAAAGTAGAATATGTAGTCGCAACTGCTGCAGCATGTCAAGCAATCTGGATGTGCTTAATTTTGTCAGATTTGTTGCATAATCAAGATGAACCAACACCAATCTTTTGTGATAACAAGTCAGCCATTGCTTTGTCCAAGAATCATGTATTTCACAAAAGGAGCAAGCATATTGATATGAGATACCACTTCATCAGAGAATTGGTCAACAATGGTGAAATCTGTCTTGAATTTTGTAGATCTGAAGATTAGCTTGCAGACATTTTTACTAGGGCATTACCAAAGGATAGCATTGAATATCTAAGACAAAATTTGGGAGTTGTTGATTGGCGAAATTAAGGGGGGGTGTTGGAAGGAAACTTCTAATTTCTCCCTCAGTAGTTTCTGACATTAGAATCTGCAAAATCTTCTATTGTGTTGTTTTAGTTATTTCCTTTGTGGCCTGTTCGCAAGATTAGAAGTTTTTTTTTTACTGTCATTGTTGGCAGTTTGTTTGCATCTATTTAAGCAGCTGCTATAGCCATTTTGGCATGAATCAAGTTTATGAATAAAGTTTGTTTTCTGCTGTAGCAATCTGGTTTTGTTTCATTTTTGTCTTTGCTCTTTCTCTCAATATGTTCCAGAAAAACTAAGGTTTAATAACGTCCCAAACTTTCCATAAGCTTTTTAGCAACAAATGTGGTATAGATTTCGCAAGACCTTCCTAACGAATTGCAATGAAAAACTAGCATTTTCCAAACCTGTCTGTTATTAAAAAAACCCAGAAAAAATACATCCACAACAAGATGTCCCAGGCCTTATTCCCTGTTAATATTAAACAAAAATAAACAAGGGACTAGTGGAAATTCCTACCGTTCTCATGACGTACCTTCTTTGATCTTACACAACTAAGAGCCTTCTCCAACCTATTTTCAAGCTGCTCGAGATCACAAATCTTCGACGATGGAAAGGATTCTCCGGTTAGTTGCCTGTCAGAAATCTCCCTTTTAACCATATGTTTTGTTTTAATATTTGTAAGAATCAAGACTGTAGATAGTTTTTAGTAATCAATTTAAGAGTTATAACTACATATTTATCTATAAAAGTGAATTTCAAGGTAAACCCACAGCCAAACCTGATTGAATTTGTTAGACTGTCCCTCTGTTGTCTGAGCCTAGTAGCCTCCTCTTTCCAATGCTTTTCAGATTAACCACATATAATTAGAGTATGCCAAGCAAAATGGCGGAACTGTTCACAAAGATTGGCACAACATAGCTTCACTGGTTTATTGACATGATTCAAATGTTTACCTCAAGGTCACCATCTTTAGAAAGAGTCTGTAGCTTCAGCGATTTCTTATCATGACTTTCGACGTACCTGTGAATTGTTTTCTCCACGCTAATAACAGTAAGAAACAGAAACATTACCATCAGTGTTATATAATATGTAAGACATGAATCAGTAACGCAATAGATATGCAAGACCTTACAGGTAATATTACTATTTATCTTTTACAGTCTCAGTTTTGTTTCCAGGAGAGATTAACTTTCATGTATTTTAAAATCTCAGTCAAATAAATATCCGTCATTTTATTTTCGCTCTTTCTGCAACTGTGCTATTCAATATTTCGGATATTGACTTAAATATAGCTGAGAGCCATGCCTTTTTCTATCATTGTGAGAGTTACAAAACATTAAAGGAAGAAAAGAAAGGAAAGGAGAAAGAAAAAAAGGAACAAAATGCTAATAGATAAACACAACCAAGAACTGCATAAGGATTACAAACAGCTTGCATGCATGATTAAAGTCAGTTAACTCTTCTATGCACGTCAACTGATCATTAATTATTTCACTTGAAAGATGAGTTGCATATTTCTTTAAGCAATTGGAAGAGTAATTAATACCATTTTTTATCCTAAAGGAACCAAATTGAACCTTTAAGTAACAGTCCCAATAGTGAATCCACATAGATCATTAAAATAAGCATAGCTTTCTGTAATAGTCATTTATATCGATTGCACAGAATGTTGGAGAATATAATTCATAATTGAATTGTACGTCAGATATTTTTGAGTCTCAATTCGTGGTCATTTTTCTTTCAATTACTTGCCAATAATATTGAGTTAATTGCCGATCATTATAACTTGCTGGAGACAATTTCAGTTTGCTGTCGAATGAGTTAGCATGGTTACAGGAAGTCGTTGAAATTTTTGCAACTATATATTTGCATTTTCTACTAATGAACAAATATGTGAGTTTTTGTATGTTTCAATTTTTCATTTCGTATCGGAGCCCGCGGTGCCTCTTTACCTGACTAGAGAAAGCTGCTGCCAGCGTGTATGACAGTATAAATTTGCTGCTGCATGGAACTGTGGTGGAGGACATTGATTGGTTGGAACATTAGACACCAGAGAGAGCTACAATTGGTTAAGGTGCAGTGCAGAAGGAAAAAGAACAATTTTCTCTGCAAGATCAAACAATGAAATGTTTCTGGAAAAATTTAATGGTCATAATTTTCACATATGCAAGGTGAAAATATAAATGCATTTGATGAACAAAAATTAATGTAGTATCTAGACATGTTCAAAGAAATATTTTAATCGAAAAGTATAGATGAAAAAGTCAAATCCATTATCTTGGTTTTTAGATCTGAATTTAAAATATGTTGCTTTAGAAAAATTATAAAAAAATTAATAGGATGAATTAAATAAGTTGTTTGGAACAAAAGAAATAAGTACAAAGTTCTATTTGAAATTGCAATTATTTAGATTCAAGATATTTGATGAAATTACTATGTCTTGTATAAACAATCCGAGATCTCTCATCAAACAAATACCTGAAGTCAATATTGTTGTAGATAAAGAGAATGCCAAAGCCATTTTGTTAAATAGCTTTCCTTTGTCATTTTTAATCAGTCAAGTTTCTTTACAAACTTTATAAGACATGACTTATGTGCCCTTAGTTGAATAAAAGAGAATAGTTGCAAGAGATTCAAGAGGAGATACTCAATAAGAGCTTGCATTATATTAAAAAAATTTATGGGAAAGAAAATGTTAGGTAAGAGTGAGATCGAATGTTAGTACTTAGAAAAGTAGGTCATACAACAATTAGTTGTAAAATCCATGTCTAAGTGATCTTCTAAAAAAAACTTAAAGAATTAGTAAATATAACCATTTTTAAAGAACCTCAAGATATTGATAGTGATGATGACTTCATTGATGATGAGATACTTGTCCTATTTTGAGGATGCCAATGCTTTGAAGACAAGAAGGGATTCAACAAAGAATAGATAGATATTCAATAGTTTGAGGTGCTTGTCGATTAGAGAAACTATATCTCATTGGATTTATGGGACATATATGTGAAGATTGATGTCCGATAATTCAAGGGAGATCTAAAATCTGGAAGTTCAATATCATACATTTTTTAAGGTCAAGAGACACTTCATGTGCAAATGGTGTCCAATGATGTTGGAAACTTGGATTATAACTAGGTGACTATACTTGTAATTGGAAGCAGCTTGAAGAAGTCTTACTAGTCAGAGAACTATTTTCAAAGAGCAACTTTTATATAATGTATTTTCTATTTTTTCTTTGTGTTATTAATCAATTTAATTCCCAATTGTTACTATGTAGAAATATGTCAGGATTCCACTAAATTAAGTTATTTATTAAAGAGGAACAAGACAATATAATTCATAGCTGAATAATACTTGTGTACATGTCATCAAATATTGTAGAGATTCTCAGTTCATTGTCATTTGTCTCTCAATTAATTGTCAATAAATTTCAGTCAGTCAGTTATTCTGCTTTGTATTCGAGAATGAGAGCTCCCTTTTTTTGAAGAATTATCCAATTGTCAGTTGTCTCAATTTTTTAATATCTCTTGCCCTAGTGTTGTTGATATTGTGCAATCTTTTAAATTAAGGGAAGAAATAGTGTGCCTAAAAGCACCTACACTACTGTTTCCCTCTCAAGTCCTTTCAATATTTTTATCTAATAGTTTGGAGTTCTTGCAATCATATGAAATGTTGCAAATTGTGGTCTAGGAGGCGGTGCATCCAGGGCTTCTATGTGATGTTGAATTGTTTCAATGTGTTTAATAATATGATTTTGACAAAGGAAAAGGTTATGTGGGGCGTTTATTCCCCAAATATTTCCTTATGCACAAACAAGCATATGCAGTGGTGTATGATGAAATAAAAATTGGCCTCAAACAGAACAATTCTCATGAGTTATATGGACTCTTACATAAACATACAAAAGTGTTAGGGTTGGAATTGGTCAATAGGATAAAAGAATGATATTTAGCAATATATTTCCTACTGACTAATCACAGGCACCATAATATATTTCCTCACAGTCACAGCGACTCTGATATCAATTGGGGACATAATGAAAATTCAATGAATGTAGCTACAAATGTTGATGCAATGGATGCATGAGGAGATTTTGCAATAAAGTTATGAAGATCGACAAGTACAAAGTCTACCCTTTTGGTAATGCTTCTCTTATGCTTCCTTATAGTTGCAACAGCTAAATCCCAATTGAAAGTATGTCGACTTGCTCTAAAGTGTGTTGGCCCGCTTTCCCCGCTTCCCTGCTAGCTCTTTTGTTGGTAGCTTTCGCATGCAACATGTAAAAATTATTACTACCAGCATACACGTTTTGCTTTTTGAAAAATTTAAAGTATAAAGGAAAAGGTACAAATGTGTTTTCCAGATTACACGTTTTGTTTCTCCCCACTTCCCTGCTATCTCCTTTGCTGACATCACTAAAGTGCAGCGGGGTAGTCAGGAAACTTTGTTACTACCACCCCACACGCTTTGCTCTTCTCCACACTTCCCCGCTATCTTTCTTGCTGACATCACTGACGTGTAGCGGGGTAGCAGGAAAACATGTCCGTCAGCGACTGCGCATGTACAAATGCAGTATATAATATCATATGCATCAGCGGTGTATGTAGCATAATTTTTTGATCTATGTTCACTCTGGATCTGTGTATACATTTTGGGTCTGTATAAAGTGTTGAACACGTGAAGCAAATGAAAGGTGCTGATAGAAGAAGCTCCATCAAACTGTATTTAATGTGGAAACTTCTACCACCTAAGTTCACCAAAACAAAGTGCTTAGGTCAACAAAATTATTTAAAATATAAGCTTCTCTTTTCCACCGACAGTCTAATCTCTCCTCCTCCATTTTATGCATGTTTTTTAAGTGTAAAGTTCTTTTTGGAGAATTCTAAAACTTCTATTTATAGAGGCATTTGTAATCATTTTTGTGAGCAGAAAGAAAGAAGGAAGAAAAAAAAGCTTTGTTTATTATGCAGCAATAGAAAGAGTTTGGGATCTTCTCTTATATATATTGTTCTCTTATATATATTGTTGTGTGTTGATAGTGCCTTGTTTATTCTTGGTTTCATGAGCATCTTTTATGTACTATATTTTGCTCTGTTTCCCCCTCTCTTTTTTTGTGATTATTTCCATTGTTGTATAGTTTACTATCACTATTATCACACACATTCTCTGTTCAAGTCCTAACAACTGGTATCAGAGCCAGGCTAGTGGAAGGTTTGGCGTGTGTAGGGCTTTGTTCAACGGGAATGGAGGCAGCAATAGTGAGCGATATAGAGAAGTTAAATGGGGCTAATTTTTCCATATGGAAATCCCAAATGGAAGATATATTGATTCTGAAGGATCAATATTTTCCAATTGAGGGAATATCAAAGAAACCCACAACAATGGTGGATGAAGATTGAAATAAGTTGGATAGAAAGGCGATTGCAACCATCTGTCAATATCTAGCTAAATATATGTATTTTAATGTTGCTAGAGAGAACATGACAACAAAACTATGGAAAAAGCTACATGATTTGTATGAGAAAAACACAGCTTCAAATAAGGTTTTCTTGATGAAGAAATTATATAATCTTAAGATGAAGGAGGATGATTCGGTTGTAGAACATTTAAATGAATTAATATCATTATTAGCCAACTTTCCTCTATTAAAATTTGAACCATAGATTTTAGGAACTTGAAATGCTTAGCTCTCTTCCTAGGGTTTTCACCTAGAAAGAGAGAGATTAAAGGATTCTAAAATGCTTGTGTTTCATTCAAATTAGGATGTGTGCAATGTGATGTTATGTAAATGAAATAATCTAAATGAAATTGATTGATTAAAATGATCTAGAATGAATGCAAAAATGAAATTTAAGCTATCTTTGAAAACACAGTGTGATATGAAAACAACTATGGTATATGAAGAAATTGAAAGAAATATGTAGAACAAAATGTACAGGGTCAAATATGAGTGCACCTAGATGATGTGTGATATTTCTGGAATGTCTAGAATGCTAATGAAAATTTTTGATTTTTCATAGTGGAACTCATTCACGAAGGTTGGCGAATAAGTCCTCGGACTCGTGAAAAGTGTCAGAATCTAATTTATGATAGGCGAGAATTGATTTCTGAAAAAATTTAGATTTCTAGATTTTAGGTGGGATTCATTCACTAAGGGTGGCGAATTAGTCCTCCCCAAGATTTCTGAAAAGTCAAAGGTCAACACTACTTCTCCAGATTTGGAAATGACTGAATATCAGGTTGTCGGGGTCAATTCTGTAGAAAATGGGTTGAAAGTCACTCAAATTACTTGAATAGATGATGAATTGATTTGAAGAGCCTAGTTGACTTGAAATCCACTTTTCAACACCTTTAAACCTGTCAAATATGCAAAACAAAGGTTGCAAAGACACATGCAAAGGGGAAAAATGTTGGTGGGTTAGTGAATAGGGGTTTGGCTTGGTCAAACCCCACTTTGGTAATCAAACCCAAGAGAAATGAATAAAATGCAAAGGAAATGATAAATGAATAGCATGAAGTATTACAAACTTACCACATCCTTGATCTTGTAAATCTGAAGTGATGTCACTGGTTGCTCCAAAGTGCTTGAAAGTGCTGGAGTTGATGATGCAAAATGCTTGATTGCTTGAATGGATATGAAATTGAATGCTTGAATGTGTAGATATGGTTGGAGATGTAAAATGTGGTTAAAATCACATATTTATACAAATCTTATGCCTTAGTATCTGTTCATACCTCATCATAGGCCGACATGAAGTGAATTTGAGTAAAATCCTAAAAGAAATTTTGAAATATTTTGAATTTAGGGCCAAGGGGGACTCATTCACCACCCTTGGCGAATGAGTCCCACTTGGGAACCATAGCCAAGTTTTGGAAATAAAGTTGTGTTTAATGTTTTTTGTCGGGATAGGACCCAAAAATACACTTAATATAAGCACATGAGGGCATAAAAAGATAAAATAAAGCATGAGAAGGGTGTAAATAGTGAAATTATGCCTAGAAAAGTGTGAAATCTTGTTTCAATACTTTACAACACTTCAAAATAGGACTTGTTAATGAATGAAAAGGTGGTTTTTAGGTGAATTGCATTAAATAGAGTCTAGAAGAATGTAGAAATGTCTTACAACACTTCACAAAACCTTCACAAGACATCGTTCTTTAAATTTTCTCACCGAAATAAGAATGTTCAACCCAAGATACATCATAAAATCAAAGCAACATAGCTCCAACACTATGAAACAAGACCTAAAAGTCCATGAAAATGGGAAGGGTCCATTTTTTCAATGGTACATTTAGCCCCCACTTTAGTGAGAGAAACTTGCTTTCTCACACTAAAGTAGCCATGAACATCGAGAAGAGGGTTCAAATGCACTTACTTTAGCAAGATGGAATACAACAAACAAGAAGGATGATCAAGCCCCCAAGATGAAGAGCCCATGGTAAACCAAGCATAAGGACAAATGAACACACAAGTGTTGAAAAGAATTTGAGTGAAGCTTCGATCATGAATCCAATTAGTTGTGAAAAGAGATCTAGGCTGATTGTTTGAAAAAGAGATTGTGTACTAACTCTAGGGCCACATAACTAGTTGTCGGCTGGGTGAGAAAGCCCAAGAAGTAAGATACATACGCTAGTTGGTATGCACTCACAAACAAACAAAAAAGTGGCTATACCCATTCGATAACTTTAACAAGGAACCAAAAAGCCAAAGAAAATGCAAATGTTGGTTTAAGTTTCAAAAATAGGATGGCACCACAGGCATGTAAGTTGTGTTATGCAAGGTGGCCAAACAACTAAGACAACTCCACAGGCATGCAAGTTGTGTTATGCAAGGTGCCTGAATAAGAATGTTATGTGTAAAAATGTCATGTGTAATATGTTTGAAGGATTCTTGTTCAATTTATGTAAGGTCAGTCACTTAGGGAACATCATGTCTAATGTCTCCAAAAGAGGACCAATCAAAGAATAGTATATTCACAACTTAGGGGATGCAGTGCATCACATCAAACCACCAAGAGGAATGCAATATGCCAAGAAAGATCACACTTATGAAGGACACCACACCCAATGTCATCCACAAAGTGACAAACGCATCACGTAAACGACAAGGCTTCACTAAGAATGCAAATATAATAATGGTAATGTATGCCCCCCACTTTAAAGATATTATTACACATCGTTTTGTGAGCAATTACTTGAAAGTAGAGAAGAGGAAGAAAGAAAAACATGAAAGCTAACTTGGAAAGCTCTATGCCAAGTCATATGTTTCAAAGTTAAGTTGCATCATGTCAAGATGAAAGAGAAAGGCAAGGAAAGAAGGGAGTTTCCCCCCAGAAAAGAAAGCACACCAAACACATAAGGGATCTATGGATTTGGGGTTAGTATGTTTGTTGCTACAATGTATTTTTATGAAAGAGCTTGAAACTTTCATCATTCCCCAAAACAAATAGAACTAGAAGAATGACACAAAGAGAGAGAAAGAAAAGGAAAAAAAAGAGTTCATTTTGAGTCAACATGGAAGAGACATTGCATTATCAACACTTTGCATCGTCCCCAAAATGAAAACACAAGCAAAAAGACCAAAAAGAAGAGTGAAAAATCTTTTGGGTCAACATGAAGGAGACATTTCGGTCTCAATTCCTTGCATCATCCCCAAAAGGAAAACACAAGAAAAGGAAAAAGGAAAAGAAAAAGAGGGTTTTGGGTCAACATGGAAGAGATAAAAGGTTTCTCAATGCTTTGCGTCATCCCCAAAGGAAAACACAAAACTGAAATGAAAAAGACAAGGACCACTTGGGTCAACATGGAAGAGACTTAGGGAATCTGTACACTTTATGTCATCCCCAAAGGAAAACACAAAAAAAAAGTGAAAATTAAAAAGCATGACAAATAGAAGAATAGAGATACACATAGAAGAAGTGTACAAAGAGAAGGAAACATCAAATGCACGATATGGGGCAATACGATATGCACATGGAAAGAAAAAGGAAAATGAATTGGAAGAAAAGATTAAGTAGGCAAATGCAAGTCATCCATCAAGTCATCTGCCTCCCAATCATGTTCAGTGGAATGCAAAGGTGATTGACTATCCAAAGGAGGAATCACAAGTGCCAAACTAGGAGTTGTACCAGGTTCTTCACTTGGTGGAGAGGATTTATCATTTAAGCTCATTATAGATGAAAATAAAGAGTTCAATTCATTGTTTATAGTTTCATCTATGTTAGCAATCACCACATCTCCATCATCATCATCAAGATTAATAATGACAGGAGGACGAAGGGTGATTTCTAAGGATGGATGCATCAAGAGTGTGGGTTGTTGAATATGTTTGTTTTGGTTTAATGGTGGTATAGGACTATCATGTGGCTGCTCAGGAAGGCAATCATCTATTGCTTCTGTCAAGGGTATAGGTTGATTTTCTTTATTGTCTGTGAGGAAAGATTGACGAGCAAGGAGATGACAATGTCTTCATTCCCTAGCACCACAATTGTGTTTAATTCGGTTCTACAATTGTTGAGGTGTAAGAGCGGATTGAGTTAGTATAGGTTTCTCTACTTCTGAAAGGGAAAGAGCAAGAGAAACCAAAGAGGAAGGATCAATCACTTTCTCTTTCACTTTATACACTTGTTTAATATGAGGGAGTGAGGTAGGAGTTATTTCTCGGTCTCTTGGTCATTTAGAGGATGGCTAGGAAGATTGTTTAGAGGGTGCAATGGTTTGTACAATATCAGATTAAGGTGTAATCATGGTTTCATTGAGGATAGGATGAGTACGCGGAGATGTGTTACGAAGAGATAATTCAACAATCTTTTTAGCTTAAAACTTTTGATAAGCAACATGTAAAAGAAGTCCTTTCGAGGGGTGTAGGCCAAAAGGCTTGTAATGAAAAGTTACCTTTGGAAGATAAAGGATTAAAGGCACTATGGTGTACTATAAATACCTCATTGCCATGTGGAAACTTTAAGCACTTCTGAATGACTAATGGGATTGCTTTCATTGAGCGAAGCCAAGGAAGGCCTAGCTATAAAAAAAATTGGTCGGATTGTGGAATAATAGAAAATTTTACCTCCAAAGTCTTAGGTCATATATTTAAAGGTAACACAATTGATCCAATCATAGGGAATGCAAAACCATGATGTGTTTTAATCCATGCAGTCGGTGGATTATAGTTATCTTGATATAGATCATGTAATACTAGAAATTATTTTGTGATCACATTCTCACCACAAGCAAGATCTATTAATATACCATTAGTAGGTTTATCATAGATTCTACCGGCTAGGTAGAGAGGACCATCAAGAAGATTTGATAGTATGTCTTTAACAAAAAAAGTAATATCAAGTGATTGAGTAGTTGGGCCCTTGCGAGGGATAACGTCTATTGTGGTGACAATTTAATCCATAGGACAAGCTTGGGGCACAAGAGGAGATGTATCAGGTTGTTCACTGTGTGCATCAACAGTCATTACATCAAGCTTTGAAGGTTCACTAGCCTTGACGAATGAGGTACTGTGTTTAGGCATAGGGTTGGTGAAGATTTGGAGCTTTTGGTTAGGGGGTGCAATAGACTTATTGCCTTGATCATTAACACCCATAATGATCGATTGACCTGAATCAATGAGGTCTTGAACTAGATGTTTAAGACGCTCGCAATGTTCAGTGTCGTGGTAATTTTGATGATGAAAATGACAATAAGTGTTAGGCTTGAAGGTAGGAGGTAGGGCTTGATTAGGATCAAGCAATTGAATAGGTGGTAAGGTAAGAATGTGTTTTTGGATGAGTTGGTTCATTATCTAGTGGAGGGTGTTAGGTAAAGGAGTGAAATGTCGGTTTGGATCACCATAATGATAAGGAACAGTTGTCTTAGATGAGGCCATTGAATTATGAACTTGTGAAGTTGGCTGTGGTTGTGGTGGAGGAGGTGAACTAAATTGTAAGAAATATTGGTTAGGTTTGCAGAAATTTTGTGTGTTATTTTGGTGTTGATTGTTATTTTCAGTTTTGTCAATTCGGCTTGAAGCAGATTTTGACTCGCGACTTGAAACCAAATTTTGATACTCACATAAGGTTGTACAAAAATGCATGAATAGAGGGAATTTCATCATCATAAGCTTATCTTGAAGGTTAGTGTGAAAATTATCACTAAACATCTTCTGTAGATGTGCATCTAGAATTTGGACATCAACTTGAGCATAGAAGGACTCGTAACTAGAGATGAAATCAATTACTTTTTCATTAGTGTTTTGTCTACATCGCATAAGGTCAACCATTGTCTTTTTAGGTGTTATGTGCACTTGAAAGTGATTAATGAAAGCTTTTTCCAATTCATTAAATGAATGGATGAAATGATTAGGCAATTGGAAAAACCATTCTAAGGCAGTATCTTTCAAGGTCCTTGGAAAGAGTTTTGCTAAGAATTTATCGTCAAGGACAAAGTCACAACACGAGGTAGTAAAAGCATTGATATAGTTGATAGGATATCTTTTTCCTCCATATTTCTCAAACCTCAGAATTTCTATCCCTTGTGGCATTGAGGTATGTAAAATTTCTAATGATAAGGGGCTGATACGAACAAGATATGTGGGTGGAGTGGCTTGAGCTTGAGTAATGGTGGCAAGTTGGTGTTGCATGGATGAAATAATGTTAAGGATTTGTGTCATAAAGGGATCAGGATAATGGGGTTGAGGTGGAAGGGAAAATGGTGGTGGAGTGTAGGTGATGTTAGGAAAAGTGGAAGGAATAGTGAGGGGTGTGAAAGTGGTGGAAGGAGGTTGCGATGCCACAAAAGGAGGAATGATAGTGGAAGTTAGGAAAGAAGTACCAACATAATTGGATTGATGTAAAGTTATATGGACTTGTGGATTGGTATAAGTTGGTATGGAAGCTATGGTTGAAGGAGGAGGAACTTGAAATGTTCCTTGGGTGATAGGAATGTTTGTTGATGTAGTATGGGAAGAGGCATATTTATTGTAAATCTCGGCTATTTTTTTGAACAATAGAAATCCATCATCACTTTCAATTAAGTGATGAAGGTTCTCAATAGCAGGGATAGCAGTGGTGGAAATGTTTTCAAGGGACAAGTCTTGTTGTAAATGTGCAAAGTCCTCACGAATGTTAGTAACCTTTTCTTGCGGGAGAGATTTGTTTTGATTTTCAACATGCATATAGAATGGAAAAGAAGGCATGGAAGTGGTATTTTCAGGGGCTAATGCACCATTGTCCACACTAGGAGTAGGAGAACATGAGATCCCAAGGTCCACAACGAAAGTGCTATCACGAGATGCCATGAGTCTAGAAGTTCTTCTCACTAAAGTATTATCAATAGGGCACCAAACACTGATGCAAGTACCACAAGGGAAGGGTGGATGGAAATGAAAGCTATTCTAAGAATGTAAAATGAAAATAATAGAAGATATACTAACTGTAAAGGAGATATGAATACGAGAAACAAAAATGAAAAAAAATGCTAAAAATAGTGCACAATTAATGTCTAAAATATGCAAAGGGAATGATTCGCCCTAGGTGGCGAATGAGTCCCAGGATGTAATTTTTTCGTATTTTTCAGAATTTTATGAATGAGTTAAATGTTTTTTAGAATGCAAAGATAGGCACAAAATGTATAATTTCAGTTTTTTCAATGAAATGGAATACAAGAATGAAAACTAAATGAGTTTTTCACTAATGCAAAATGAAAGATCCTAGAATGCAATAACCAATTCAATGTCCTAATTGAATTGCAATGCAAATGAAAACTAGGATACAAGATATGAATGCAATCAGAAGTGTAAAAATGTACAAAAGTTGGGTTCACCAAAATGAACCATAGATTTTAGGAACTCGAAATGCTTAACTCTCTTCGTAGGGTTTTCACCTAGAAACAGAGAGATTAAAGGCTCCTAAAATGCTTATTTTTCATTAAAATTAGGATGTGTGCAATGTGATGTTATGTAAATGAACTAATAGAAGTGCAATTGATTGACTAAAATGATCTAGAATGCATGCAAAAGTGTAATTTAAGCTATGTTTGAAAACATAGTGTGATATGCAAACAACTATGAAATATGAATAAATTGAAAGAAATATGTAGAACATAAAGTACAAGGTCAAATTTGAGTGCACCTGGATGATGTGTGAGCTTTCTGGAATGTTTGGAATGCTGATGAAATTTTTTAATTTTTGACAATGGGACTCATTCACCAAGGGTGGTGAATCAGTCCTTCAACTAGTGAAAAAGTGTCAGAATCTAATTTCTGACAACCAGGAGTTGATTTCAAACAAAATGCAGATTTCCAGATTTTAGGTGGGACTCATTCACCAAGTGTGGAAAATCAGTCCTCCCCAAGATTTATGAAAAGTCAAAGGTCAACACTACTTCTCCAGATCTGGAAATGACTGAATATCAAGTTATCTGGGTCAATTCTGTAGAAAATGGGTTGAAAGTCACTCAAATTACTTGAATAGATGATGAATTGATTTGAAGAGCCTAGCTGACTTTAAATCCACTTTTCAACACCTTTAAACCTATCAAATCTGTAAAACAAAGGTTGCAAAGACACATGAAAAGGGGAAAAATGTTGGTGGGTTAGTGAATAGGGGTTTTCCTTGGTCAAACCCCACTTTGGTAATCAAACCCAATAGAAATGAATAAAATGATAAATAAATGATAAATAAATAACATGAAGTATTACAAACTTACCATATCCTTGGTCTTGTAAATCTAAAGTGATGTCAATGGCTGCTCCAAAGTGCTTGAGTTGATGATGAAAAATGCTTGATTGCTTGAATGGATATGAAATTGAATGCTTGAATGTGTAGATATGGTTGGAAATGTAAAATGAGGTTAAAATCACATATGTATACAAATCTTGTGCCTTAGTATCCATTCATACCTCATCATAGGCTGACATGAAGTGAATTTGAGTAAATCCTGAAAGAAATTTTAAAATATCTTGAATTTAGGGCCAAGGGGGACTCATTCGCCACCCTTGGCGAATGAGTCCCACTTGGGACCCATAACGAATTGTCAGAAATAAAGTTGTGTTTAATATTGTTTGTCAGGATAGGACCCAAAAATACACTTAATATAAGCATATGAGGGCATAAAAAAGACAAAATAAAGCATGAGAAGGGTGTAAATAGTGAAAATGTGCCTAGAAAAGTGTGAAATCTTGTTACAAGTCTTTACACCACTTCAAAATAGGACTTGCTAATGAATGAAAAGGTGGTTTTTAGGTGGATTGCATTAAATAGAGTCTAGAAGAATGTAGAAATGTCTTATAGCACTTCACAACACCTTCACAAGATGTTGTTCTTTTAATTTTAGCGCCGAAATAAGCATGTTCAAGTCAAGATACATCATAAAATTAGAGCAACATAGCTCTGACACTATGAAACAAGACCTAAAAGTCCATGTAAATGGGAAGGGTCCATTTTTTGATGGTACAAAATTGTTTTGGATGATGAAATTAGATCTATTTTACTAATGTGTTCTATGCCAGACAATTGGAAAAATTTGATTGTCGCTATGAGCACTTTAGTGCCTACCTGAATCTTGAAGTTTAATGATATTAGCAATAGTGTAATGAATTAGTAGTTGCACTGAAATTCAATTGTAGAAAACCAAGGAGGACAAGATCTAGCCTAGCTGATCGTGGTAGAAGGATTGATCGAGGCCATCAAGGATGCTCAAGATCAAGAGGTTGATCTAAATAAAAAAGAGGCAAGATCAATTGTTATCATTCTAGAAAGTTGGGACACATGAAGAAAGAGTGTCGAGTATGGAAGAAAAGCCAAAAAGATAAAAATCATAATCCAACTAGCACAAATGAAGGTGATACCATTGCTATAGCTATGGATGGAGATGTTTTACTTATTGTTCTAGTAGAATATGTATGCTTGAATACCTCTACCACCAGCTTTGATATTCTTGATTTTGGGGCATCTCACCATGTAACTCCATGCAAAGAAAATTTTGTTGCATACAATCCGGGTGATTATGGTAGAGTGCATTTGGGAAATAATCATTTTTTCAACATTGGTGGAGTGGGGGATGTCAAGATCAAGTCAAAGGAAGGACAAGATATCCTATTGAAAGAGGTTAGGCATGTACCAAAAATGTGCATGAGCCTAATCTATGTGGGACGATTGGATGATGAAGGCTATTTTGTAAGCTTTGGAAAAGGTGGCTAGAAAATAAACAAAGGAGCATTGGTCATGGCTAAAGGACCCAAGACCAAGACTTTGTATACATTGACGACAATGATAGAAAAATTAGATACAACACTTTTTGCAAAAGAAGGAAACTCAATAGATCTATGGCATACGTGCTTGGGTCATATGAGTGAGAAGGGCCTAAAAATCCTCATGCGAAAAAATTTTCTACTAGGTTTGAAATCTTATAATCTTGATCTTTGTGAGCATTGTATATATGGTAGGAAATGAAGAGTTTCATTTCTTAGAGGTGGTCATGAAAGGAAGAAAAATTTGTTAGAATTGATACACTCAAATGTATTTGGGCCCATTAATATTAAATCATTAGGAGGAGCATCATACTTTGTAAAATTCATAGATGATGCATCTAGAAAGGTTTGGGCCTACCCCATGAAAAGAAAAGATGACATATTTGAGATATTTCAAAAGTACCATACTGTTATTGAAAGAGAAACTAACAAATTGCTCAAGTTCTTGAGAACATATAATGGTGGAGAATATTTCTCAAATGAATTCAAGGAACATTGTAACAGGTTTGGAATTAAGCATGAGAAGACTATCCCTGGTACTCCTCAATAGAATGGTGTTACTGAAAGGATGAATCACGCTATCATGGAGAAGGTGAGGAGTGTGCTATCAAATTCCTGTTTAGAAAAGAATTTTTAGGAAAAAGAAGTGAGGACGGCTTGTTATCTCATAAATCGATCTCCTACTATAGCCTTGGATGGTGACATTCCTAAAGAAGTCTGGACTTATAAGAAGGTGAATTATTCTCACTTGAAAATCTTCAAATGTGAAGCATTTTTGCATATTCCCAAAGACAATAGAACTAAGCTAGATGATAAATCTATGAAATGCATTTTCCTAGGATATGTGAATGTTGAATTTGGTTATCGTGTATGGAACCTAGTTAAACATAAGATTATTAGAAGTAGGGATGTTATATCTAATGAGTTAGAGATGTTTAAGAGGACTATAGGTAATTTGGAGGCTAAGAAAATTGTTGGTCCAGGTTTGAAGAACAACAAGAAAATATCCCACCAATGCAAGAAAATGGGCAACAATAAGAGGAGAATGTGGAACAACAACAAGAAGAAAACTTGCAGGATCCTTGACAAGATATTCAACCTGAAAACACAACACCAAAATTGGTTCGCAGATCCACTAGGCCTCATAAGCCTTCACAAAGGTATACACCCTCAAACTATAATTTTTTAACTAATGAAGGTGAACCTGATTGTTTTTAGGAAGCTTGTAGAGATAAGCATAACAAAGAATGTAAGAAAGTGATGGAGGACAAAATGAACTCATTGTTGGAAAATAGAACTTAGGAGTTGGTAAAGCTTCCAAAAGGAAGAAAAACCCTACAAAAAAAATGGGTTTACAAGATCAAGCATGTGGGTGAGGAGAAGAAGAAAAGATATAAAGCAAGGCTAGTAGTGAAGGGATTTTCTTAGAAAGAAGGTATTGAATTTGCTGAAATATTTTCACCTATTGTCAAAATGTCATCCATTAGAGTTATTCTTGGTCTTACTACTACTTTAGAACTGGAGTGTGAACAATTAGATGTAAATACAACCTACCTTCATGAAGATTTGGAAGAGAATATTTACATGGAGCAACTAGAAGGATTCAAAATAAAAGGTAAAGAGAACCTGGTTTGTAGGTTGAAGAAGAGTCTCTACGGATTGAAACGTGCACCTCGCTAGTGGTATAAGAAATTTGATTCATTTATGTTGGAGCATCTTTTAATAGACTAGAGGTTGATCATTGTGTCTACATCAAGAGATATGATGAGGGAAATTTCATTATATTAATTTTATACGTAGATGATATGTTAGTTGTTGGACATTATAAGAATATGATTAATAGGTTAAAGAAGGATTTGGGTAGTCAGTTTGCAATGAAGGATTTGGGTCCAACACAACAAATATTAGGCATGAAGATCACTCATGACAGAAAGGAGAATTTTTTTTGTTGTAACAAGAAAAAAATATTGAAAAAGTGCTAGATAGATTTAATATGAAGGATACCAAGCCATTTTGTACACCTCTTGCTTCTCATTTCAAATTGA
>VDFB02292527.1:24850046-25006628 GCA_007258455.2 Sequoia sempervirens | reverse complement strand
CTTGGTCAAACCCTATTTAGGTAATTAAACCTTGTGATGAAAGAATGAAGTATGAACATGAAACATGAAATAAGAAACATGAACAATGATACTTTGAATGTTGTCTTGAGATGTAAATTAACAATCTAACATGAAGTGGCAATGTGGAATTTAGATCTGGATCTTGAATATGGATATGAAACAATGCTTACAAATGGACCTTCAATGCTACATCACAAAACTTAAGGCTTGTAATGCTTAACTCTTGATGGCTTATGTTGATATCTTAAATGCTTAGATGAAATAATGATTTGAAACCTTGTTTATATAGGCATTCCATCTAACTTACTATTTATTAGATCCCAAATGCCGACATGAACATGAAATTTGAACTTAAAACCCCGATTTCCCGCTCAAAACCCTAAAAAGGGGCCAAATGGGACTCATACACCACTTCTGGCATATAGGTCCCATATGGATGGGAGTCATATGCCCAAGATGGCGTATGACTCCCACCAAGTTTTTCCAAGTGGGAGAAATGTCGAGGAGTTAAGAAATTAAGTATATTTGATGTCTATATCAGGATTTTGGTTGAAATAAGCCTCAGGATGCATAATATAGGATCTTAGGGGCCTATTAATGATGATATGAAGGTCATAAATGCAAGAGGGCCCAAAAATCAATGTGAAGGTGTAAATAAATACAATTTACAACATTAAATTAAGGAAAAATTAGGTCTATTTAGCTTGAAAGGGTCCCAAATCCAATGTGAATGTGGGAAACACATTACAACACTAGATGAAGGTGACATTAGGTACATTTTATTGTTAATCATTCCCAAATTAAGTGAGAAATTGTACCATCTTCACGAAGGGAGTACAATTTTCATCATTACACTACCTAACCCCTTGCCCCTACTTAATGCAAGACAAGGATGAGCCGAGATGGGCAATGATATGTTGCTCCTTGCAACAAGAAAATAATTTACAATGAATGTTAAACATGCAATAGTGAGTGTGCTATGATCCTACAACTATTACATGGCAAGGAGTAGCAACTAATTCCCAAATTAAGTGAGGAAAAGGGATAATTTTCCCATCACTACAACAACATTTTCCACCTATCTCACATATTATCCTAAACAAACTTTTTCTTTGCTAGGTTCATCTTCTCTTTTTGTTGGCATACACAATGTCCTCTTCATCATAAGTTCTTCTCATATTTCACTTTCATCTAGTTGACTAACAAACCTTAAAAAATTGGTATCCCTTTTGTCTATGTGTGCATTTGCAACATTTGTTCTCTTCGATCCTTTTGGTCTTTGTTGTGGGTATTTGTAAAATCTATGGTTTGACTGTCCACATGTGAAACATGTACCTTGGAAGCCTCTTCCATGTCCACCTTTGCCACTCATAGGGTATGGTCTTAGCCTTGTTTCATCTCTCTCCTTTTGACTTTTGAAGGGTTGGCCTCCTTACCATGGTTGTAGTCTTTCTATTGTTGTCCTTTTCCTTTTCTAAATCCACCTCTTCCTTTGATTGTACCTTGTCTCCTTGCCAATATATCCTCTACATTTAGAGCATACTAATATATGTGTTCCATAGTTTATAGCCTTACCATACTTATCTCATCTTGATTATTTATCCTTAGTCTATTAACATATCTAACCACCTTTCATGGTCAAATTTACTATGGATAGATCTGATGGAAATTTTGTAAAAATCCTTTATATATTTCTTCACACTTAACTCTCTTTTCCTTAAATTTTGTAGTTCCTTAAGAAGTTCAAGTTGGTAATCACCAGGTAGAAATTTAACCTTTATCTTGCTCACCATTCGACCCCATCAAGAGACCTTATCTCTACCATTTCTTCTTCCCTTAGCCTATACCTCTTTCCACCAAAGCCTTCCATGACCTTTCAATTTTTTTTGAACAACCTTCACTCTTTAAAGTCATCCATTTCATCATATTCAAAGTATTCCTCAATCTCTATTATCCATCCAATTAACTCATTTGGTTCTAAACTTCTTGAGAAGCTTGGTAAGTTCATCCTTGTTCCTTTTTCAATGTTATAAATAGCTCTTATAAGCCTTATTTCTCTTACATACATATCTCCATCTACATTTTCACCTTCCTTTCCTACCATATTTTCTACTTATTCTTCATCTTCAATATCAATATCTTCATGTGCCCTACCTCTCCTCATTCCACCTTCTATTGAATCCATTCTTGCTTGAGCTCCTCTTAGAATGTCTACTACATCATCTATCTTTCATGTTGCTTCTGCAACTGCAACCTCTTCCATCCTTCTCCTTGGTAGCATATTGCTACCCTAAATATCCTTTCATTCCTTTTAATTGCTACTACAACCCTCCTGATTGCAATATCCCTTGCTACAAGGATACACTCACATTTACAATTTACATGGCTTACTTCAACCCCAATCCAAATTCAATATCTTCCTTACCAAAGCTATAGTTGGGCTCTGATACCACGTTGATGGCACCGAATCCTTTATAGGTGAATAAAAACTCAATCAAATTTGAGTTAGTAGGTGGAGAAAAGAGGTTTTGTTGCTGCACATATGTTGCAAGGGTTTTAACTACACAATACCAATTTACAAAACACCCAAATTTTCACACACAGAAAATAATCCTTTATAGGAGGAGAGAAAGGAAACAGAAAACTCATAATTATTTACCATTCACAAATAACACAATCCAAAAAGAAAAAAATTATTGAAAGAGTAACATTCTACTATATTTCAACTCAGAAATACATCTTTTACAATCATTTGTACTAATTTACAAAGTACAGGGACAAATATGAGGTTCCTCTGTTTCCTTTCTCTCCTCCTGGTCTATCACATGCTCATCTGTTTATTTATGTCTTCTTCTCAATCCTTTGTAATCTTATCTTGTTTTTCCTCTATTGTCTTCTCTATTCTCTTATCCTTTCTTTCACTTTTTGCCTCCCCTCAAAATTTGTAAACTTCTTCCCAAAAATCCCAAGTAAATGTGTTGCAACATAAAAAAATTAGTCATTAATGTCCAACCACTCCCTTCAGGGTTCAAAATTTCCACTCAGACCTCTTCCTCTCAATTTTGTCTTGCTATTGTTCATAAATGAACATTTGGATAGGTATTTGCTACCTTAAAAAGACAAAAGAAATTAAAATCAAAATTGCAACGAATACATTCAATGGGGTGTGAAAGAAATAAAAATAAATAAAAAGGGCTTAGATATGATGGCCCTGCCTCAAGTAGACTTTGTGAAAGGAAGAGATGATAAAAAGAGGAGGGAGTGTTGTGCAGCAATAAGCAACTCTAGAAGAAAAGATAATATTTTGTATTTCCAAAAAGAGCAGTCATATATAGCAGTTTCAGACAGCACCCTGCAACTCCAGAAAGAGTAGTCATATACAACAGCTCTAGATAGCATCCTGTAGCTCTGGAAAGAGTAGTAATTAACAATACCAATAAAGCTATCTGTAAACATTTTGTAATCTGAACATGATTTTTTTTAAATGATATTTAGACATAAATAAAAAAATATGATTTCTTTATTTTTATGTCTTGTTCTTGTCTATAAGTCTCCGTAGTTTGTTTTATTTCATCTGAGCAGTACTCTCTATTTGTGATGTTCAAGATTATATTTCCAACAAGAAATACATTGTTGTAGCATGAGTATACTTGCAGCAACTCTAATGGGAGTTTAGTATCTTGAAATTTTGCTAGTGCATACTGCAGGAAATGTTTTTCCTAAAGCTACAACTTATTTCAGTTTGTGTTGTAATAATATTAATACGTTTAAACTTGTAGCAAAATAATATTATTACATTTGTCTTGCTGCTTGGGCTAGGAGAGTTTGTTCAGGGTTAATTGGTGTTGTCCCCTGGATTCTGCTGAGCCACCCACCAGAACTGTCGCCATCATAGTTCCTTACAAAAATGGTTTAATTCCATTCACTTTAACTAATGACATGCTTTAATAAAACGTATCACTGGAAAATATACAAACATGTAATAATAGCTAACTGATTTTACCATGCTATAACATCTATACGATTCTAAGTGTAAAATAGACAAAGAAGAATGTGAAATTTTCCTTCAAGATTTTTGTGAGGTTGTGTTAGTAATCATTTCCTTGCACATTTTTTTCTTTGTGGTGTAAGTATGGAAGAAGCAATAGAGAAGTACATTAATGAGCATCCGGATCAGATGCCGCGAGATGATCTACTTACGGAGACTGATACTCGGGTAACTCCTCCAATAAAATAAACAATGTTGTGAGATTAGTCTTTGTTCAATTTTGGTATCGAAACCCATTGTATTTTACTTAGATTGATCCTAACCAAGTAATGTCATCAGAGCTTGAAATTTTTGCGAGGAGAAGCCCTAAGACTTAGCAATCAAAGTGACAGACTTATAAATTCTATCAGGTTTTAATTCTATCTAGCTTGAATTGCAAAATATCATACATATTTCTAGTATAAAATTTAGAATGTCTTCATATATTTATGATTTTCAAGATCAACATCCTATCAAATTAGCACAAGCCAACTTTTAAATATTGTGTTTTCTCACAGGCAATTAATGGGAGATACGCCTAAATCATTAAGCATACAGGACCTCCAACAGCTTGAATCAAAGCTAGAAAAAGGCCTTTCATGCATAAGATCGAAGAAGGTAGGTCAAGCAAAGAGGGTAAATTTTCTTTATATTATTTGGTAATTAATATTAGTTGGATATGAATTGAATTTTACGAGAAATTTGTTATTTATATTTACAAATAGCTATAGAGGATAATAAGATTGAAAAAAAGGATAATAATTATGCACGTAAAGTCTACGTCTCTAAAGCATTTTCAAATATTTTCTCAAGCACAAAAGGTTAAATGATTGAGGCTGATAATAAATTTAAAATTGAGTTAATTGTGAAAGAAATATGCATCACAATTTTTTTGATCAAGTCATACATTGGATAGTGTATATCTCCTAGATTTCACACTTCATGCTTAGTGTTACCATTGTTTAAAAGCTTATTGTTTAACTAATTTACTATGTCAAGAATTGTCAAATGTGTGTTTCAAGCCAATAAGAAAATTCATTGGAATTAAGAAGGAGACCTCAAAATTTTGATGTTAGTACAAACATTCATACATTTTCCCTTTCTAAAGTAATGATGTATAGTCATAATTTTGATGTTACTACAAACATTCATACATTTTCCAAAGTAATGATGTATACTCATATGAGATCCTTTGATGTATTACTTTGAGCACTTATGGTCTTGCTATTGAAATAAAGTGCCTAGAGAGTGTCTTGAGTCCCTAAAGAGACACCAAAATCTCCCACATATCTTTTAAAAAATTATGCAAGTGAAAATAAAGTGGTCCTTAGTCTTCGCCTTCTGAAGGGAAAGTAGATAATTTTTCCTCTTGAAATGTGGTGATCTATCTCAATTCTCAATTAATGGGAACCAATACATGTCTAGCCAAGAATAGCTCTATGTACATGAGATGAATGGTTTCAAAGATAGTTCAAAAGGATAATGTATACATTGCATATTTAGAGAAATTTATATGCATAATGATTAAATTTTAATTTCAATGGCCTGGGTTGAGAAATCCTTGTATGTTGGATGTAGGCTCATAGATTTCTTCTTGAATATGTCAGTGGGTCTCATAGTTTCCTCCACAACACACCCTAGTTCAAAGAGTACTAGGGGGTCTCCTTTCAAAATTCTAGTTCTCTTTCACATCTTTTGATGTCTTGATGTATGTAGATATTAACTCTTTATTTTATAACTCAAAGAATCACAATTTCAAAAAATGATAACAATTACAATCATTTTACACATTTACAAATATTGCAATTTGTTTTTAGGTCTTATGTCTTCCTCTTTCTTCTTCCTATCTACGATGTTCTCTTCTGTTGGTCTCTATTTCTTCTATTCCTAGCTACTCTCTCTCTTTTCTCCCTACCATTCTTTTATGTCCTCTTTTCTTCTTTATTTATTTTCCTTCTTCTCTAGAATTACCCAACCTAGGAGCCTCTTCTCAAAAAATCCCACCTCAATTTTTTAGGGTGGTGCTAAAAAATCAGCCATTAATGCACGAGTTGGTTCCTTCTTGGTTTAAAATTCCCACTCAGGTTTGTGCTCATTCATTTCCCCTTTATTGTTGCTCATTAAATGAGCTTATGTGTAGATAGTTACTACCCTCAAAAATAACAAAATTAAATTTAAAATTCCAATAGGTTAAGCATAGTAGTCAGTTGAAGAAAAGATAAAAATGTTTAAAAAAAAGTGATACCCCTACATCAAACTTTTGGGCTAGAAAATTTATTTAGCCCATGCTGTGTAAAACTCAATGTTGTTGAAGGTTAATAATCTTGTTACTGCTGGCCAACAACTCAGTCATCATCTGTTACTTGGATGATTATGGTTCTTCTATGCTTATCCATGTTGCATCCACCACTAGACTTCCCTTCCATTTCACTAAATACTCATTGTACTCCTTGCCCCTCATCCTTATAACCACTCTAGAATCCAAAATGCATTCATTTTCCACTTGTTCTTGCTTGGGTAGTTACTCTATCCATTTTTCAATCAATATTTTCTCCTATCCTTGCTATTGTGATATCTCTCCCTCATAATAAGTATGCAAATAAAAAAAAAAGTATGTTATTTCCAAACCTATAGGTAGCTCCACTTCGTAAGCATTTTGTGAAGACTTCTTGATAATTTTTCATGGTACAATCTTCTTCCACTTGATCTTATTCTAGGTATGGGTGGGAAAGCTTTCCTTTCATAGATGTACCAATACTATGTCTCCCACTTCATAAGTATTTTCTCTCATGATCTTCAAATCAGCTTTCTCTTTATACTACTAGTTTTTGATAAAGGAAAAAACGGTTTTTACAAGGACCTAAAACCACAGAGTTTACAAACCATACAAAGATAAATCAACAGAGTACCCAACAAAAATAAGGTTGTGGAAAAGAAAAGAAAAAGGACAATAGCCATGAACCAAGAGCAGACAAAAAGCTAGCCTAAAGCCAACACCCAACATAGCCAAAACTAACCTAAAGACTTCAAAGTTTGAACAACCTCAGCTTCAAGGTTGCACATCTCCTAGGTTACCTGCTTTAGGTTTTGGATCTCCTGTGGCAAAGAACCCGCTTTTCTTTTAAGGTTTTCTCTAGTCCTTTTCAAGGGACCTGAATCCTCCTTCTTACCATTATCCTTCCCAGCTTCCAGGTCCACAAACAATAATCCCTACTTAATATTATCCATATTTTCCACCATGGTACTCAAGAGAATAGCATTTTGTTTAACAACTTTGTGGTTGCATTCCATAACAATTTTCATAGTATCCCTAATTTTTCCAATTTCCCCTTCCAAATGTTTGACCTTGTTCTCATTATCCTTCTTTATCTTTTCCATTAGCTCAGCATTTCTTTGAACACGTTCGACCAAGGCCATCTTCTGATCCGTAGTCAACAAAACACCAGCTGAATTTTGTCATATGCCTTTCACTTCCAAATCATCCATCTTGCCAGTGAGAGCCCTATTTTTTAAATTGAGATCCTTAATCTCATGAAACACCCATTTTATGATCCTGAAGTAGTCAACTGCCCCATTTCTGGCTATAGCCATAATATCATCAGTAAATTCCCTATCTGGCTTAAAATAGTGATCATCAGGATTGAGGTCTCTGGGGAATCTGGGTCTATTCTCTCTATCAGTGGCTGGGTAGGAGGTATAAGAGTCCTTAGTAGCATTATGATCATCAGAATTATCTTCCATTATATCCTCTAAATAGGAAACAAACTTATTCATGAGAGGGTTCTTCTTATTGCTTTTAGCCTCCTAAGTCGTGCCCTTAGGGGTTTTCACAGTGCACACTTTCTTTCTCAAGGGTTTCTTCTAAGGGGTTTTCTTTCTTTTCTTATTGGGGCAAGGAGATTCTTCCTCCTCCCCCTCAGTTTCAGAATCTTCTTTCATTTAAGATGAGCTAGTCTTAGTATCCTCACCATCTGAGGCTGAGGCCGATAATGAGTTAGATAGGGACAATATGTTTTTGAAATGCTCATGAATAAGCCTAATGAGACCAGTATGCATGACCGGATTCCTCCTAGGACTCTTCCTATGTTCCTCTATACTATTATTCAAGGAACAAATTATATAGTGGGGGAAGGAAACCCTTACCTTATGCTAGAAATGATTGAGTAGTGCAAAGTGGTACCCATAAAATTTGGTAAATCTGTCATCCAAGGTGATGTATTCCATGAGAATTATGAGCACCTCCCTCCACACCTTCTTAACCATCCCAGCTTTAAAATAACTGGATGAAACTTTAGCCAGAGCCTTGCTTTCCTTATCAGTTTTGGGGAATGAAAGAGCAACATCATCCAAAAACTTTCTGTCATGGTAAAACTTCACCCCCTCCATCAAGAGACCAGGGATTTCCCCTATAAGCTCTTTTTCCACCTTAACCATCCTACCAGAAAGAATGATTTCACCTTTCTTCCAATGTTTAACAAAATACCCAGTGGCTTCAGGGTCAGGGTCGTGGAGCTTATCAATGAAGATTTGCAGCCCTCCTTTCTGAATATGCCTCTAAACCTTTGAGTTCTTCTTGTGCCTCACACTACTCATAGGCTCCACCCTTTTTTTGCTTCCCCCCATTGTTGCAGTAGTCTTGCTTCTAATGTTAGCAGGGAAAATAAATCGAACAGTGACATAGCAGCAGAACCAAAGCACCCACAAAATGTGCCAACCCTTTTGACCCATGGGATTAATTATGACACCACCATCTTGTCTAATAATATCATAGTACCTGTCCTTATTCTTCATAATCATCAATAAATGAGACAGGTTTCCCATGTATGATATCATAATCTATTAAGGCTCTTACGTTAGCTCCCAGTTCATTGTAGTTCCACCACATATGATTCCCATTTTGTTTAACCCCCACATTTGCAAAATAATTTGCGATGTTATTAGCCTCCCTATAGACATGGGAAATTTTGACATTATCAAAGTTGGATAATATAGCTTTAGCATCCTCTATCCAACTTTTAATGGTCCATGAGGGTGGGGACTTACCTAGGAGACAATCAGTAATATTTTTGGAGTCACCCTCGATCCATATATTTCTAAAGTTTAATCTTTTAGCAAGGTCAATAACCTGGAAAGCTCCAATAGCTTCAGCTAAATGATTAGATTGTCTTCCCAAGGAGATAGCCTCAACTGCCATGAACTTACCATTATAATTTCTAATCACTCCTCCACTCCTAGCTGGACTCAGGTTTCCCTTAGCCACCCCATCAAAATTATCCTTTATCCATTCCCTAGGTAGGTGACTCTAGTTGATCCCTTCACGGTTCTTTTTCAAAGGTCTTGAGGCCTTAGACATATCATTTTTAATATTCCAATCTTTAGCTATCTTGTGGTCATATTTCGAGCAACCCACAACTTCCTTCTTAATCTCTTGATTTGGAAAATTATTAAAGTTCTCCATAATTAGCCTATAAATTTTCTCATAAACAATGTTCTTTGGTGCCTCCTCATCCCTAAAGACCCTATTATTGCACTCCTTCCAAACACCCCATACAAGATAAGGGAGGATAGAAGCCCAAAGTCTACAAATAGTCAGATTCTGGGAGGGGGCATTCCACTAAATAAAAAGGTCTTCAATAGTGCAAGGAAACACCCACGAAATGTTCCATAGAGAGAGAAATCTACCCCAAATAGCCGCCACATACTGACAGTGGAGGAACAAATGGTTAGCAAATTTTGCTTCTTCCTTACACAGGTAGCATCTGTTTGGGATTTGGATGCCATGCTTGCATAGGTTTTCAGCTGTGAGCACTTTATTCTGAAGAAGAATCCAAAAGAATATGTTAACCTTAGGGGTTAGGTGTTTAATCCAATCTTTATCCCAAAAGGGGTGGGGGGCAGGAGATAGGGACAACAAAGAGACATCCAAAGAAACTGAGTAACTTCCCAAGGGGTTATCCATCCAAACTAAAAGATCATCTTGTTGGCTTAACCTTTTTCTTACAACCAATAAAGAGGATTGAATCAGTGCAAGGTTCATACTGATATGGCACAAACTCACCCAACTCCGATTTCTCCAATAGTCCTTAACATGAGATCCAAAATTGGCCTTGCAGATCTCACTCCACCCATTAAAGCTTTAGGAAGAGATTAGTGGTTCCTTCATTAGCCATCTGTCCTCCGAGAACCTTGCTTGTTTCCCATTTCTTATGCTCCATCTAACTCCCTTTTCTATAATGTATCTCCATTTGATCATATCATTCCAGATAGCCGAACCACAGGGAAAATTTGGAGAGTCATGTAGAGTTTTGAGAGATCCAATATTTGCCATGTATTTTCTCTTTAAAATGTCATTCCACTCTCCTTTAGATGAGAAGGATCTCTAGATTTTCTTAGCAAGAAGATCCCTATTCATAATTATGATCCTTCTAATACTCAAACCACCTAGATTTTTGGGTCTACACACAGATTCCCAACCAATAAGAGGCTTTCTTTTCTTTTCATCAACACTTGACCAAAGAAAGTTTTTATATTTTTTCAATAGCATCTGCATATTTGGCTGGTATTTTAAAAAGACTTAAAGCATAAACTGGAAGGTTCTAAAGAGTAGCTTTGAGAAGCTAAATCTTACCAGCTTGACTGAGAAGAGCTCCTTTCCATCCAGCAAGGTTTTTACTGAGCATGTCAACCAGAGTACTCCAAAAGGAATTAGGAGGCTTAAGGCCCAAAGGAAATCCAAGATAAATAGAGGGTAAAGAATCAATTTTGTATCCCAGAATTTTGGTAATCTTATTCTGTCTAGGCTCCAGAGTATTGAAAAAGAATAAGGAGCTTTTATGTCTATTAACCATCTAACCAGACGCCATCTCATAATCATCTAGGCTCTTTTTAAGATTCCTAGCTTCGGCCATTGTAGATCTCGCCATCAAAATGGTGTCGTCCACAAATTATTGGTGAGCGCAAACCAAATTACTGGATGAGGGCCTCAGACCCATTAAGGATCCCTATTCAACCATTCTTTTCAGGTTCCTCCCAAGGCATTCTGCCATTATAGTAAATAAAATAGGGGAAATAGGATCTCCCTACCTTAAGTCTCTAGAATTCTTAAAGAACTGCTAAGGAGATCCATTCACCATAATAGCTATAGAAGCAGTAGAAATGAGTTTACCAACCGTCTAGAGGACTCTGTTATTTAAACCAAATGCCTTCATGATTTTAAGAAAACCTAGTCATCATGATCATAGCTTTCAAAATGTCCAATTTAAAAAGGAAACCTTCAGTCTTAGACTCCATGAGAGAATGAACATTTTCGTGAACAGTAAAAATTGAATCAAGAATCTGCCTTCCTGGAATGAAGCCATTTTGCTAAGGAGATATCAGAGAGGGAAAAATAATCAGAAGCCTAGAGGTCAGCACTTTAGAGATAATTTTATAGAAGGAATTGCAAAGGCTTATAGGTCTAAAAGCTTCAAATTTCGTAGCTCCAAGGCATTTAGGGATGAGGATCAAGAAAGTATCATTTAGTTCTTTTAGGAGACTCCTTGAGCCAAAGAATTCCTTAACAATATTCACCACATCCTCCTCAACAATCTCCTAGAACCAATGAAAAAAGAACATAGGAAACCCATCCGATCCTAGAGCCTTATCGCCTTCAAAGGAGAAAATGACTTTCTTGATTTCTTCCCTAGAAGGAATAGCACATAGAATTTTGTTATCTTCATCTTTAACCAGATTTGGAATAGCCTCTGAAAGAAAATCTTGCATTGCATGGTTAACTCCATCACTCTCCGAAAGAAGATTACTAAAGAAAAGGATAGCTTGTGTTCTTATGTCATCAACTTTCTCAAAACGGGCTCCATTAGACTCAATGTGAGTGATCCTATTAGCATCCCTGTGTTTCAACGTGGAAATGTGAAAATATCTAGTGTTTTTAAATCTCCCTCTGAAAGTTTTTATCTCCATCTAAAAGCCATAGAGCCCTGGGTCTCTGTCTCCAAAACTCCTCCTCTTTGGATATTATGTCATGCATCTTTACTAATAGCTCATTTTATTTCATCCCGTTATCCACAATGTATCCTTCTAACTAGATTTTATCTTGAATCTCCTTTAGATCAAATTGTAATTTTGTCTTGATACCAAAGATATTACCAAAATTCTTTTTATACTACTAGTTGCTCCAACTGAGTTTTTCTCTTACTTGTTGGTGTAAATCTTGCATGTGTTTGGAAAATTATTCTCCTTTAGCACTTCTCTTGTATCCCTTAGTATATTCAAGCTCTCTTAGTTCTGGAATACCCTCAGGATTGTATCCATAAACAATTTGAAATGGATTATTACCTGTACTTTTATTCACTAGGTCATTGTATGCAAACTGGGCTTGAGGAAATTCCAAATCCCGTTGCTTAGGATTGTCACCAACTAAATAACTTAGCGAATTTCCTAATCTTAGATTTAAAAATTTAGCTTTTCCATCCATTTGAGGATGATATGCATAGCCAAACTTTAAATCAATCCATAATTTCTTCCAAATTGTACTCCAATAGTGTCCCACAAACTTATTGTCACAATCTACAACTATACTTCTTGGTAAACCATGTAATCTAAAAACCTCCATGAAGAATAAATTTGTTGCATGCATTGAGTCATTTGTATTCTTGCATGCTATAAAGTGATCCATTTTCTAAAATCTATCAACAAGAAAAAAAATAGAATCCTTACCTTGTTGTGTTCTTTGTATCCCAAGAATTAGATACATGCTTATATCTTCCCATAGTTTCTCCATTATGGGTAATGGCTGATATAGACCTGTAATTTGACTCATCCCTTTGATATATTGACAAACTTGACATCATTGTACAAATTTTCTGATTTCTACCATCATCCTTGGCCAAAAATATCTTTGACTAAGTCGTTCCATAGTTTTATCAACTCCTAAATGTCTAGCTAAATCACAATGTTTTTATCTTATTTAATTATATTTCATTGATCCTTGAGGTATGCAAATTTGTTGTCCTCTGAACAACATTCCATCTTATATGAAGTAGTCCTTCCATGGGGCCCCATCCACACTAGTAGGTTCCATACAAGTCCATGTATTCTTAAAATCTAAAAATTCTTTGAATATCTCTTTCATAGCATCAAACCCAACTACTTCAACACTCATTTCAGTCAATAGTGTTGCTCTCTTGTTGAATGCATCTGCTAATTGTTTTGAACTTCCACTTCTATGCACTTGAGAAAAAAAGTATATCCTTGTAGGTTTTCTACCCACTTCATGTGTCACTAGTTAAGCTTGGTTTGAATATTAGTAAATTGTTGAGCATGGTGATCCATGTAAAGAATAAAATCCTTTGGAAGAAAATACCGATGCCACTTCTTTAAAGCTTACATAATGACATAAAATTCTTGATCATAAATAAAATACCACTTCTTTCCATCATTAAGCTTTTCACTAAAATATATAATAGGTCTTCTCTCTTGGCTAAGAATTGCTCCTATGGTTGTCCCACTTGAATCACAATAAACTTGAAACACTTGTGCAAATTGGGCAATGCTAACACCAGTTCCTCAATGACCTTATTCTTTAAAATATTAAAACTTTTATCTGTTGTTTCTCTCCACTTAAACTTATTGTATCCCCTCATGGTTTCAGTAATGGGTGCGCATATCCCACTAAAATTTCAAATAAATCTATGATAGAAACTAGCTAAACCATGGAAACTTTGAACCTCATATACACTCCTAGGTGTTGGCCATTCAGTGATAACACATACCTTTTCCAAATTCATTTCTAGCCCTTGTAGTGAGATACCATATCCCAAATAAACTAATTTATCCTTCATAAAATATAGTTTTCAAAATTCACCAATAAACTTTCTTCCTTGAGCCTTTATAGGACTTGTCTAATATGCAATAAATGCTCCTCTTTTTTGCCACTAAAAATAAAAATTTCATGAAGATAAACAATCACAAACTTTCCCAAAAATGGTTTCAACACTTCACTCATTAACCACATAAATGTGTTGGGTGAATTTGTTAACCCAAAGGGAATTACTGACCATTCATACAACCCCTCTTTTTTCTTAAAGGTGTTCTTTCACTCATCACCCCTTCTTATCCTAATTTGGTAATATCCACTTTTTAGATCTTTTTTGTAAAATAGTTAGCCTTGCCCAAGCAATCCATGAGATCCTCCATTCTCGGTAAAGGAAAATGATACCTAATTTTTTATTTTATTGATGGCTCTTGAGTCCATTTACATCCTCCACTCACCATCCTTTTTGGGTGCTAACACAGCTAGTATTGTGCATGGGCCCTAAGGCTTTCTTGGATTGATCCTCTTTCAAATAGTTGTTGCACTTGTTTGATTACCTCTTCATTTTTTGTAGGTGTCAAGCTATAGGAAAACTTGTTGGGTAAGCTTGACCATAGAATCAAATCAATATGATGGTTGATGCTCCTCATAGGTGGTATTCCTTTTGGTAATTCCTTGGACACAATTTCTTCATATTTTTCCAATAGCCCCTTTACTTGTAAAGGCATTCTATTGTTGTTTGTTGTTGCATCTACTTGTACCTCCTTGGGAACTAATGCAAAACATAATCTTTCCAACTTTTAAAAATTGTTTTCTTGCCACTAGCAGTGTTCTTGGACCACATTCTACCTCTTCTTCCTTAGTTACCAATGGCATAAGAGTGTGTTTTATTCTATTTTTCAAAGTGTAGGTGTTTTCTCTTCCATTATGGATTACCTTCCTACCAAACTATCATGGTCCCCTTCAAATTAAGTGACATTAGTCCATAGGAATGATATTACATCACACCTGATCTTCACAATTGCATATTCAAAAATTCACTAGCAATTGTTGATCAACCAAGACTTGGTGCCCTTTTTATAACTATGAAACCTTTTAAGAAATAGGGTGAGCCATCATTTTTAACTCCAACTTATCCACCATTTCAACTAAAACCCAATTTTCTATGCCTACACTAACTATTATGACCTTGCAACATTTTCCACCCAATTTACATATTGTCCTAAATAAAAAAATTCTTTGGATAGGCTCATCTTCTCTTTTGGTTGGTTTTAGCAAGTTCCTCTTCATCGTAAGTGCTTGTCCTCTCTCAAGTTCATCTAGTTGACTAACAAGCCTTGTAGATTTAGTATCCCCTTTTTCTATGTGTGCACTTGTAGCCCCTATCCTCCTTGATCCTTCTACTCTATGTTGTGGGCATTTATAAAATCAATGACCTGATTGTTCACAAGTGAAGCATGTGCCTTGGAAGCCTCTATCTTGGCCTCTTCCATATCAACCTCTACCTCTCATAGGGTATGGTCTTCATCTTGTTTCATCTTTCACTTTTTTAATTTTTAAAAGGTTAGCCTCCTTACCATGGTTGTAATTTTTCTATTGCTTCCCTTTTCCTTTGCTAATTCCACCTTTGCTTTTTTTTTTTCCTTGCTTTTTTCCTAATTTCTCATCTCCCTTTAGAGCATACTAATAGGCTTCTTCCAGAGTTCGTAACCTTACCATACTTAGCTCATCTTGAATATTTAGCCTTGGTCCATTAACATATATAGCCACCATTTCATGGTCTAACTCATTATGGCCAGCTCTTATAGAAATTTTGTAAAACTCCTTTGTATAGGCCTTCACACTTACCTCTGCTTTAAATTCTGTAGTTTCTTGGGAAGTTCAAGAAGATAATGACCAAGTAGAAATTTAACCTTCATCTTTCTTACCATTCAATCCCATCAAGAAATCTTATCTCTGTCATTTCTTATTTTGTCAGTCTACACCTCTTTCCACCAAAGTGTTGCATAACTTTTCAATCTTCTTTGAGCAACCTTCACTCTTTTAGGGTCCTTTACATCATACTCAAAGTATTCCTCCTTCTCTATTATCCAATCAATTAATTCATCTAGTTCTTAACTTCTTGAGAAGCTTGGTAATTTTACTCTTGTTCCTTTCCCAATGTTAGAAATAGCTCTTATAAGTCCTTTTCTCTTGTATCTATATCTTTGCCTACATTTTCACCTTCTTGTCTAGCCATCTCTGGTCCTTCTTCATCTTCACTATCAGTATCCTCATGTGCTCCGCCTCTTCTCATTCTACCTTCTATTGTATCCATTATTGCTTGCACTCCCCTTAGAGCCTCTAAAACCTCATATATTCTTCCTGCTGCTTCTGCAGCTGCAACCTCTACCATCCTTCTCCTTCATAGCATCCTGTTGCTCTAATTCACTTTCCTTTTGTTTTTCTTCTTACTGTAGTCTTCTTGACTACAATACCCCTTGTTGTAGGGACACACCCATAGTCACGCTCATAGGGGTTCCTTCAACCCTAATCTCAAGCCACTATTTTTCTTCCCAGAGTTGTAGCTGAGCTCTCATACCATGCTGATGGCACCCACCTTCATGTAGGCACCCGAAAATCCATTTGAACAAGAGCTAGCAGGTGGAAATGGAGAGGTTTTGTTGCTCTAAGCAACTCACACAACCTCTAAAAGGGTCTAAATATTGATTGCGGGTCAAGAAAAGGTTTAAGGGGCATAAAATAAACTGTAAGACAAATAACTATGCTGTTGTCCAAAACAGAAGAATTGCTGCAGGTAACAGAAGCTATGGTCGTAGGTGACAAAACACGACACCTAAATCGTAAAATACTCTAAACTTGCAAACAAAAATCAACACTTTCAAAACAACGAATTTCACACATTTAACACTCAAACATATGCTTAGATTCAACAATCAACAATCTTTGCGAGAATAAATTGTATTCTTTTCATTAAATTCCGAAAATAATAACAGGTATAGTCGTTTTACACATTTACAAATATTGGAATAAATTTGCAGGTCTTATGTCTTCATTTTTCTTCTTTCTGTCTGCTACGTGCTCTTCTACTGTTCTCTACTGCTAATATTCCTAGCTGCTCTCTCTTTTTGCTCCCTGCTGTTCTTTTCTGTCCTCTCTTATTTTTCTTCTCTGCTGTTTTGTTCTTCTTCTCCATAATTACCCAACCTGGGAGCTTCTTCCCAAAAAATCCCACCTCAATTTTTAAGACATCGCTAAAAAATAATCATTAATGCGCCAACTGCTCCATTCTTGGTTTAAAATTCCCGCTCAGGTTTGTGCACATTCACCTCCTCTTTACTGCTGCTCATTAAATGAGCTTATGGGTAGATATTTACTGCTCTCCAAAACAACAAAATTAAATTTAAAATTCCAACCGCTAAGACACGGTGGCGGGTTGAAGAAAAGATTAAAAAGAATTAATGAAAAAAATGTGATGCCCCTGCATCAATGTTTTTCCTGTAATTATACTGTACCTTTGCTTTATTTTTATTGGTGGTAAAGAATTAGTCCCTTCAAAATCTGTTTTATCTTCTCAATAAGAAAGCAAATGTTAGCAATAACTTAGTTTTCATCTAAAGCAAATGTTACCAATAACTTAGTTTTTATATCGATGATGAAAAACAACATGACATCTTTTCTTTCAACAGGACGAAATGCTGGATGTGGAAATTGCTAATCTGAAAAGAATGGTATGAAATATTTCAAAGCACATTGTTGCATTCTTTCGTACCTTTAAAGACTTGTAATTGTTGTAGGGCACTCCACTTCGTAGCATTAGTATAATTTATGAATATCCCTTCTCTATCATAATGTTGAAAACTACTACTTATTATTCCCCTGTATTTCTAATCTATATTTTGTACTCACGTTATTCTTTTCATGTTACTTAGGCTGGTGTATACACTTTCCAAGAAGGCAACAGAGGGGAGCCTCAACTGTACTCAAATGTGGAAACTACAGGAATAGAAACCGATCTGCGACTTGGATAAGTAAATGAATATGAACTCTTCATAAATCTGTACAAAGACAAATTAGACCCAGAGAATATAGTGCGACTAAGGTTGAAATCTGCTACCCGAACGTCAGATAAAGAATAGCTAGTCGTTGAGATCCGTCAACATACACAGGCTTTCGTACAAGGCTACTTTGTACACAATAATTTGCTCGGCAACTTCATAAACTTATCAATTTGGCCGATTATTCTAGAAAATTATAATCCCAGTATATATGATTTGTACAATTTCTAGGAATTTGCGTGAGGTTATCAAATTTATAATATATTGTTATATACGTGAGACCATATAATCTGCCTGGAACCAGTTTTTGTTTTATATTAAGCTGTCAGAAACGATATAAACATATTTTGGCTCAGGTTTGGTAATTGGAAAAGGGTCGAATATGTATCTTTATCTATTCCTATTCACATGTTCTGGTTAAAGCATAGCAGTAATTGTATCGAAATCATGGTAGTTGGCTTATATTTAGATGATTTCTTTTAGCATTCCTTACAAACAATTTTAGTACCTGAAAGTCCATAAAGAGGGACGTAAATCTCCCTAAGATTAAAGAGGCTGCTAAAGGTGTTACCTCAATCCTCAGATGCCAATTACTCAAAACCATGTATTTTAAGTTTCTCAGATAGCTTATCCATCCTGCAAACCTCCTCCTCCCCAAGTCATGCTGAGAGATGCAGGTGGTGCAATGTTATAAGGTTACACAACTCCAGAGGGATGTCATCTCAAAATCTAGCATACGCCAAGCTAAGGAAAGTAAGCCTCTGGAGTTTTGAAAGCATTTTTGTAAAAGCAGTTGGAAATGTTTAGAAAGCATCTTACATGCAGAATGCAGGTCAATTGTGGCTCTGTTATAGGTAATTATTATACTGTTTGTTAGTATTCTCAACTTATGGTTCACTTTTTTATGGATGTTTCTTATAACTTGTCTGTGATCTCTTCTGAAAACTCAATTACCTACTCTGTGTTAACAGTGTATTGTATTTGCTTGAATGCAAGCATGGTAACAAGCATGGAGCGGAGCTGTGGGCGGGAAAACCGGACTTTTGAATTTTCTGGCACTAAGCAGGGTGATGGCGATGGATCTGAGACGGCCCAGGTGGGTCACGCGCCTGATTCGAGCATCAAGAAAAGCATGGAGGAACCGGAGAGGGAGGACTCCCAAAATAAGCGCGCGGATGACCCAGGGGGAAAGAATATTCCGGCCCCTCCTCCTTTTATTCCTGCCGGTGACTGCCCAAAAGGTAACCTCAAGGATGCGGCTGGAGCTGGTGACTCAAATGGTGGGCAACGGAAGAAGTGGGCCTCACTTTTTGGGGTTAAACCCAATGGTAAGTCTTCCTTTCCCCCAGTGAACAATATCTCTAACCCTTCTGCGGGTAAATTTGCTATATCTATCCCAGATGAGATCATTGATCATAATATTGCTATAATGGAAAATTCCCTGGTTGGTAAATTCATGGGCCAAAGGCCAAATATTGAGCTTGTTAGGGATTTCGTCAGAAAGAAATGGAGAACGAATGGTAGTGTTTTAGTTGCTGTCCTCCCTAAAGGGTTTTTTGATTTTGAGTTCTCCAACTCGGATGATATTAAGGCTGTTAGATGCGGAGGACCATGGGTCGTTGGGAAATCTACTCTTGCACTTAAAAAATGGTCATCAAACTTAGATCTTTCGGATTCCATCTTTGAGAATGCTCCGGTTTGGGTCAGGCTTCATGGTCTCCCTCTGGAATATTGGAATAAGGATGTGTTTAGGGGGATTGCTAGTTCCTTTGGGGAGCTCCTTTCAATTGACCCTATGACTGCCGCTAGAAGGAGGCTAGTGTTTGCTAGAATTTGTGTTGGTGTCTCTCAGGATGCTGATCTCCCCTCCTCTATTGAGATCCTCTCAAAACTTGGCTCTTGGTCGTAAGCTATTGAGTTTGAGACTATTCCTTTCGCTTGCTTTACTTGCAGAAAATCTGGTCACAGGGTGAAGCACTGTCCCATGAAAGTTGTTAAAGCAACGAAAAAACCCATTAGGGTCTCAAAAGTTGTTTGGAAAAAGAAGTAGGAGGAAAAATGTGTAACAAAGGAAGTGGGAAAGGCTGTTGTTTCCCCTGATATCCACCAGGGTGAAGTTGGTAATGTTGGCCCCAATTTCATGTCCCCAGAAGCTCCTGCCTTTGAGTTTAAGGCTGGCCTTTAGAATGAAGGTGATGGATTGGGCAGTACTGTTGGTACCTTGGCTCTAAGTAATATGGATGGATCTCAACATAAAATGTCTGAAGAAGCTAGTAACGAAGGCTCTACCACCCAGATCCCCCAAGTTTTGATTCCAGAATTTTTAGTCGACTCTCAGATTAAAGTGGACAGAGTGGAATGGGAAGCAGGGAATTTAGCCCCTAGTAAATTAGAAGATTCTTCTTCTTTGGAGAGGAGCCCCCTTTTTCAGAACCCTTTGACGCCTGGACTGGATGATATTTCCCCTCAGGGTCTCTCTATTGAGGTTGGCATTCCTTTGGTTGTGTCTCTGGTGGGGATAAATATCCCAGGAGCTGATTTTTGCTCGGATCTGGCTTCTTCTGAGGTTGTAAAAGACACCTTCTCGGACCCTAGCCAAGCAAGTATTCTTGAAAAAAGTAACTCTCTGCCTTCTAGAAATGGACTTATGGATACTCTCCCTTGGGAGCAGAAATTCCCTTATGACAAAGATTGGGATTCCAGCAAAGATTTAGATAGTCAAGAGGAAACTGATAGAGAAGAAGTGCTTTCTAAGAAAAAGAAGAAAAAATCGAAGATCAGAATTAAAATCACCCCCTGTGGGATTTCTACAAGGTCGAGAGCAAAAGCGGACTGTGGGGCAATCTTCGTGGCCAAAGGAAGAAAATCCAAAAACCTGTTAAGAGAGCACCATAGCTTTCAAGAAATTGCGGATGGGTCCCAGAAAACCATCCCGGAACTCCTTCTTTCGCCCAAACTCCCATGAAGTTACTTTCTTGGAATATAAGGGGATTAAATAATCCCCACAAGCAGGACATTTTACACAATTTTGCTAGGGACCAGAAGCCTGATATTCTCCTCATTCAGGAAACCAAAATGTTAAGAGAAAAGGTTGAAAAAATCTCTTTGTTCTAGCACTATTCCATTCAGGGCAGTGATTCTGTTGGGGCTTCAGGTGGGGTGGCAACTTTTTGGAACTGTTTGGTCATAAGAGGTGATTCTCTTTTATCTAGTCCTAACCATGTTGCTACTAGATTCACTCATATTAGAGACAACTTCAGTTGGATTTAGTCTAATATTTATGCACCGAATTGTAAAAATGCTCGTAAGGCTTTTTGGAAAGAGTTGGCTACTTTCTGGAATTTTTTCAAAATGATCCCTGGGTTGTCATGGGAGACTTCAATTCTCCCCTCCTGTTGGGTGAAAAGTTTGGAGGATCTTAGATTAATGAAGAAAGTAAAGGAGACCTCTTGGATTTCATCAACAGCCATGCCTTGATTGATCTGGATTTGCAAGGCAGCTCTTACACTTGGTCGAATAGAAGAAATCTGTCGGACTTGATCCAGGTGAGACTTGATAGAACCCTTATTTCTGATATCTAGTTTTTAAATTATTGTTGTTCTTTGAAAACTCTCCCTAGGATTGGTTCGGACCATTTCCCTATAAGTTTTGTTGTTGATCCCTTAAAGATTAGGAGGAATACCCCTTTTCGTTTTGAGAAGATGTGGCTATCCCATCCTCTCCTCCGTGATGAGGTTAGGAAGTGGTGGAATATCAAAATTAAAGGCACTGCTTTGTTTAGAATCACCAAAAAACTAAGGGAAGTTAAAATGAATCTCAGAAAGTGGAAAAAAGACTCTTTTGGCAATATCTTTCAAACCAAAAAAGATCTCCAGTTTAGGCTGTCTGAAATCCAAAACAAAATTCAGAAGGAAGGCTATTTGGATGATACTAAGGATAAAGGAAATGATATTCTCTCAAAGCTCCATGAGGTAATTACCAGAGAAGAGGAATTCTGGAGACAAAGGTCTAGAGCTCTTTGGCTAAAAGCAGGAGACAGAAATACTAGATACTTTCACCTTTCAGCTTCTAAACACAGGGCTGCTAACAAAATCGCTAAGATTGTGGTTGAAAGAAGAACTTATGAGGAGGAGGAGGAGATTAGAAGAGAAGCTGTTATTTTCTTTAAGAATCTCTTATCTGAGAAAGAGGACATTGAGGTTGATGATCAAAATCAGCTGCTGGAGGCAATCCCTAGTATTGTTAATTCTAGAGATAATGAAATGCTAACTGCAATACCCACTAATGAGGAAATCAAAAAAGCTGTTTTTTCTTTTGAAGGAAGCAAAGCGCCTGGCCCTGATGGCTTCCTGTTACTTTTCTTCCATTGGTTTTGGGATATTGTTAGGAAAGATGTTGAGAAGGCGGTGAAAGAGTTCTTCCGTTCTAGAAATATGTTGAAGGAGTTAAATGCTACTTTCCTGGTCCTTATCCCCAAGAGGCCTGGTGTGCAGGATTTTGAAGGTTTCAGACCCATTAGTCTCTGTAATTCCTTCTATAAAATTATTTCAAAGGTCCTTACCTCTAGGCTACTCATTATTTTGCCTTCTATTATTGCCCCTCAACATAATGGATTTGTTCCTGGAAGACAAATTCTTGACTCTATTGTCCATGCTCATGAGAATGCTCATTCCCTCTGGGTTTCCAAATCGAAAGGTTTTCTTCTTAAGCTTGACATTTCGAAGGCCTATGACAGGGTGGATTGGAACTTCCTGTTTAAAATCTTAAAATCTTTTGGTTTTAATGAAAGGGTTCTGCAGCTCATTGAACAACTCATTTCCTCTGCTTCTGTGGCGGTTCTAATTAATGGTTCCCCTTCTACCTTCTTCCGGAGTTCTAGAGGGTTAAGATAGGGTGATCCCATTTCTCCTATCCTCTTCACAATTATGGCTGAACAATTTGTGGATGACACTCTACTTATGGGATGGTCTGCTGTCTCAGAAGCTAAAGAGATGAAGAAATTGTTGGATACCTATGGTAGAGTGTCTGGTCAGGTCATAAATAAGCAAAAAAGTTCGTTGTTCTTCTTCAACACTCCTTTGCATAGACATAGAAAGATTGCTGGAATTCTTGGATGCAAGATTGATTCCTTTCCTGCTACTTATCTGGGGCTACCCCTTTGTTTAAAACCTCTGGACACCTTCTAGATCTCTCTGGTTGATAGATTTGAAAAAAAACTCTCAGGCTGAAAAGGTGCTCGCCTTAGTCAGGCTAGAAAACTCCAGCTTCTTAAAGCCTAATTGTAGAACCTCCCCATCTATGCTCTAAGTCTTTTTAAAATCCCCTCCAAATATGCTGAAACCATTGAGAAGATTCAAAAGAGATTCCTTTGGTCTGGTGTCGAAGAAAGAAATAGAACGCCTCTTGTTGGTTGGGATTTGGTTTGTAGATCTAAAAAGGAATGAGGCTTGGGGCTAAGAAGAATTAGACCTTTGAATAAATCGCTCCTAGCTAAACAGATTTGGAGACTTTTTTCCTCCTCTGGTGAGTGGAGTGATATAATCAAAAGTAAGTATTTGCAGAACAATAATTCCCTCAGAGATTTTATGGATAACCCCAATCTCTCGAAAGGATCAAGTTGCTGGAACTACATGTCTAATGGGATTAAGGTGGTTAACTTGGGATTGAAATGGCAGGTGCGTAATGGAAACAAGGTTAGATTTTGGGATGCTTGTTGGCTGCGTGATGAACCTTTGTCTCAAGATGGGAACCTCAGTAGATGGGTGGATTTTTGTAAAGAAACTTTTGGACTTTTTGTCAAAGACTATTGGCGTGATGGTAAGTGGATCAATCTCCCCTTGATTAACCCTGTGTTGATCCCTGTTTACTCCTCCTTGAATGCGGTCAGACTTTGCTTTAATAAGGAGGATAGACTTATTTAGAGATTTGAGCTGTCTGGTTGCTTTTCTATCTCTTCTACCTTTGCCAATTTTTCCCAGGCTCTTAACCCTCCCCCTCTGTGTTCGCAAGCCTGGACTAAGCACCTCCTTCCTAAGGTTAACATTTTTTTCTGGTCCCTATTGCAAAACAAAGTTCTTACTATGAACAACCTTACGAAAAGAGGTTTTCAGATCCCTAATAGATGCTACCTCTGCAAGAGTAATGCTGAATTGGCTAATCACCTCTTTATTCATTTCCCTTTTTCCACCTTGGTCTGGGACAAACTTCTTAAATGCTGGCATTTCTCTTGGGTCCCTCTGGAGTTTGTTGAGGATTTTTTTGTTCAATGGAAACCCCCCTCTTTCAACCCCTTTATTAAAAAACTTTGGGCCTTCTCGTTCCCCCATTTGGCTTGGGGAATTTGGAAAGAGAGAAACAACCAGATTTTCAGGGATAAGGAATCTTCAGAGGAAATTGTGTTTGAGAGAATTCTTAGAATGATCAAGGAAAAATTTTCTATTGTCCCCTTCAGGGAAGATAAGATTGAAACTGTGGCTTGTTCCCCTTATGATAGCATGATTGCTAGGGATTGGAGAATTAGCTGGGATATTTCCATTGCCCCTAATTCCACCAAAAACTCTAGGGTTGGTATTTGCTGGTGTTTTCCTATGGAAGGATGGGCTAAAGCCAACTTCGACGGGGCGGCCAAAGGAAACCCAGGAAAGGCTGGGTGTGGTGGGGTCTTAAGAGATTCAACAGGTAACTTTATGGGTGTTGTCGCCTCTCCCTTGGGAATCCAAACCAATCACGTGGCGGAAGCGGCGGGGGCTTATCACATAATTAACATGGCCGTGGAAATTAAATGCAAAAAGCTATGGATTGAAGGTGACTCGAAGAATATTATTGATAGCCTTTGTGGCAAATCACAGCCAGCTTGGTCAATAAAAAATTGGATTGATGATTCTAAGGCCTTACTTAGTAAATTCGATAATATAAAAATTTCTCATGCCTACCGTGAAGCGAACGTGGTTGCTGATTTTTTTCCAATGAGGGAGTTAAGAGTGACACTTTCCTTACGTGGCATAAGAAGACCGAACTCCACTCCAATGCTCAAGCTCTTTTGGAGTTTGATATGGTGAATGGAAAAAAAGGCGGCGTCATGTCATAATGAGAAAGGTACGAGTCATGAATAGCAATATCCGAAGATATAATGGGGCCGAGTGGATCTGGACGATTAATTATCTTTTTTGGCACGTATTGTGGGTCCTGAGAAACAAAGGAACTTTCTGGAATAGGACTTCTGTCTGCAACAGTATTTGCACTAACCTGTCTATCATGGGTGGGGAACTGAGGAGGGTGGAACCTACTAGCTTTGAATCACACACCAAAAATGAAAAATCCTGGAGTAAAATTAGAAGTGGGGGATTACTTCCGTTCATTGAGAAACTCCATGGCCCTAAGGAGGAGATTACTGACTTCTTTGAGAAGAATTAGAATGAGGGGGAGGTCGTCCTGTTTGGGAGGAAAGTTCAAATTGATGAAGCCTTGATTGCGGAGGTCACGGGTATTTCGATGGAAGAGCATAAATTCTTTAGAGACAGGAAATTCTCCGACGAAGCTATTTTAAAATTTCCCAAATCTGAAACGGAGAAACAAAATCTGGTCAAGATGTCGAATAGCTACTATGAAGTGGACACTATAAAAGCTCTTTGGAGAAAAGTGCTAAGGGTTATCATGGAGTACATCACGCTCAATGGCCGCTTCACTAGGGTCTACAGTTACCACTTCGTTCTACTTAATCACTTCTAGTATAAGGTGTGTATATCCATCCCTTTCTTCTTGCTCTGTTCTTTGAGAAACAACTTTTCTGATCATAGAAGAAACCCTAAAAGATACCCGATTCTTCACTCGGGTCTTCTTAGACTTATTTTTGAGCACTTTCAGAGCATGCCCGCTCTTCCTAACCCTGTTGCCCCACTGGAGCTTGACGAAGATGATACTGAGCCTAGTTTGTCTGAAGCCAAAGCTTCTTCCTACTGTGTCCAGAGCCCTTCACCTCCTTTGCCCTCTCCTTCTGCTTCTGGCCGCCCCCCTCAACCTTCTGGAGCTTGCTCTGCTTCGGCCTCTGGCCATTCTAACCCTATTGCCAATTTGGATCATTCTTGCTCCCTGGTTAATAAGCTTGTGTCCTACCCTGAAGACTCCCCTGCTATTTCTGCTAAGACTATTGGGGCCAACCTTGAGGAACTTCACGCCCCCCAGAATATTCATCAGAAAAACTTGAATCCCCCGAGAGGTGCGGAGTCGGTGTTCTTTGGGGCCAATCCTGATAGTGACTCCCCTTTTGACTTTGTTGGTAATGCCAAAAGCTACTCCCAGGACCAGCTCAATTCTGCCAAATGGGTTTTCCATGAGATAAGTGATCTGAAAACAAAAAAAATGTTTCTTCATAGCAAACTGGGGGAAATTGAAGTTAAAGTTGCAGGGCTCAGTCAGCTTGAAGCGGAGAAGCACAATATAAAAAAATTTCCTCAAAAGGACAGCACTATTGAAAATGAACTTGAAAAAATCAAAGGAACTCTGAAAAAGATTGCCGAGCAAAATAACAGAATTGCCAGACATAATTTTGTTATCATCAAGGCTATGTCTGAAAGAATGGAGAAAACCCAGAAGAGAGCTCTGATTGTCGACCTTGATCAGGAGAAAGACCAGGATGAGGAAGCTGGAATATCTAAGCGTACTAGATCTAGCATGAAAAGGAAAGTCCAGACTACCCCTAGTATGGCTCAGATCTTTTTGGAGGGGGCTCAGGAAATGGCGGACTTGGAGGAGGTTGCGGATGAGCTCCTGAATTCTATGAAATAATTGTGCTCGGGCCTTGCTCCTTCTGTTTGCTGGCTTTTTTTGGGCTTTTTTGAGGCTTTCAGTTGCTGCCTGTTGATGTTGGTTTTATTTTCTTTGGCAGCCTTTTTGTTTTTTGGACCGTTGTTTCGGTCTTTTCCTACTTTGTTACTTTGTGGTTTCGGGTCCCTGTAAAACCCGTTTATCCCCCTTTTATCAAAAACAGTGTATTGTATTTTCATCTCATTAGTTTTGCTTCTATATCTCTGGATTTTTTTCTTATATTAATAATAATTCTTGTCTCACTTTCATTTATCTGAAGATATTATATTATTTTTTTACTTTTAAATGTGGCTGTCAATATTTAATGTACATTAAAGTCATTTGTCAATTTTAATCTGTTTTGAAATAAGTATTTTTTTTTTTAAATTATCGATTAAGATTATATGTTATCAGAAAATATTTGGGTGCTTTGCTAAGTTTTTATTTTCATCTATGCTTTTAAAGTACTTTTAAAACATTCCCAAGTAAATTGTGATATGCAGATTAATATTCACACATACTTGAAGATTAAATACATGTTTTATCCTTATCTCAATGATTAGATTTTTGCATCAGTGTGAAGATGATTAATATGCTAAATACTAAATACAATATAATTTTTATTTATTTTTTACTATTTATAATTGAAATTCTTAAATAACATCTTTTTCATACAATCTACATAAAATGATAAAATATTATTAAATAAATGACTCTTCACATTACTTTTATTATATATATTTATCTTAACTTAATTTTCTTTTCAATTAAAATCTCTAAATAATCCATTGTTGATACAATTGTGCAGGGTAGCCGAAGATAAATTTTCTTCAACAATTGTGCAAGGTAGCTGAAGATAAATTTTCTCTTTTAGATGAAGATACAATCATTTATAGTTAAATTTCATACAACCTTGTCACAATTGTCAGGCATGTGTTTTTTATGTCTTCTCATTGATGTTTCAATCATCTCACAAGTTAAATTGGAGGTTTATGAATCTTGTAAACACATTTGAGAAAGGTAAAATGTAGAAACAAAGTTAAATATCTACATGATCAAAGGTCAGAGTGGGGATAAAATAATTTTATTTAAAAATTTAATAGTAATTTTAAATAACATCTATTCTTAAAATTCATAAATAATTGTTTAAATTTTTGAAGTTAAAAATTATTATCAGTTTTGGTGAATTTGATCTAGGGATTATAGACATAAAAATAGTTTTTTAAAATAATAAGATTATATCAAGATGCATTAGACCCTTGAGTAAGGGTACATTACATTAAACAAAAAGATTCTTAAACTTAAAATCTAACTACTTCATTTTTTAGGTATTAACACCCTTTTAGAATGAGATTGTAGTTGCATTTTATGGATTTTTTTCTCTCTTTTATGGGAAATATACTTTTTATTTTTTACCAATTCCCATGGTTCCTTGTTTTCTTCATGATTACATGTCTATGAGGAGAAATGTGTGATCATAGAAGATTCAGGAGTTGGAGAATCTTTACCACCGACCTCCATAGATAGTTGACGACTTCTTTCTTTTCCTATTGATACCTCTTTTGTTTTTCCATGTAATGATAAGTCCTTTTGTGCAAACATATTGCCCATATTTTGCAAAGACTTAGGCAATGCTTCTTGTTCTCTGAATGGATTGACAATAGTGTATTGATGAGGAGTGACATATATCCACCATGTGGTAAGATAATTTGGTTTGGGCTTGGATCTAGGTAATTTTGTAGCAAGGTGGTCAATGTTGTAGCATATCCAACAATGAAAATGCATTCCCACATAATCCAAGAGATGAACTCAAATTCAACTATCCACTTTAAGGAATATTTCTACCAAAATATCTTTTGAAGTATCTAAATCTACCAGTATGCAAGAAAAAGGTCATACGAATGAAATCAAAAGATCCATTTTCAATATCCAAATAGTTTCCTAGAGAATCCACAATATATTTGAAGCAAGATTCAACTTAGAAGTGAAGTGTAAGATTAGGCTTAACACTAAAATATTCAATGGAGGGATTGAATGTGTGGATTAATAGTTTAATCATAACTAGATGTTATCTTCATGCCCACATATTATAAAAGATATTATTTCAGTCATCCACACTATCAAATATCACAATGAAAAATCCACAAGACTAGGGGTACATTTTGATTTTTTCTTTCATGATAGGATAATTAGAGTTAACTAATCCATTGATGTAGGTTTGGGAGGCAATGCCATAAGTAGATAAACCTTTATATTAACCCATGATCTATAAATTTTTCATATTTTTTAATTTTTTATTATTTTACATCATGCCCAAAGTTTGATCGTATAGGCTTACTAGTGTATTCAATGGGACTTCCTAAATTAGTTTTTCTAATGTTGGGCTCCCTAATTTTTTCTAACTTCTATTGAGGAATTAAATTTGTTCCCAATTATGGTGGCATCCAAAAAAATCCTTTGGATCTCCTTTGGTGTTTCTACATGAGTGCAACTACACCCTAGCTTCAAGGACCTAACCAACACATCAATGAGATATGGGAGTGTAAGCCATATCTAGAACCCCAAATTATGGCAAAGGAAGATCATAACCACCATTAACTAGTCACTAAACTCTAAAAACCAAACCATTAGAAGTGTTTTCCATCTTTCCATCAAGCACAGTGCGAGGATCTTCCCCTAAACAAAAAACTATATTAAACCCTACATTCAAAATATTTTTGTAGTGATGCCATTATTTAAAGGGGTTTTTGTTCAATGCTATAATTTTTTTCTTATTTTAATTAGTTTTTTATGTTGAAAAATAATTATATAAGATTGAACCTAGGTGAATATCTTAAATTTATTTTTATAAAAAATATAAAAAAGTTATATAATTCATCTTTTGACTTCAATAAATTTAACATTAGTTAATTAATTTTTTAGGAGAGGTAATAGAAGAATATTAGAAGATTAAGAAAATTCAATTTCTTCAAACAAAATTCTACATGTAAATATATTTAATAAAAGTACCATTCTCAACATTGATGAAAATAATAATATTTTAATGTATAAAATCTTAATTGAAAATAATTATAAGCTTATATATCTGCATTATTTTTGTTAATCATAATTATGTTGATTTTCACAACCCGTAGTCACATCTCTTACAATTTCCCTATCATATTATGGTCTTCTATTGTAAACACCAATCCCAATAGTAGAAGATGGAGGATAGAAATTCAAATAGATGTCTTATTCATATTCTACATAATTGGATAATTTACACCCATCCTTTTCGTTCTTTTATCTAAAATGAAAACTAATGAATTTCTCAGTTTTCATAAAATCATCATCATGCTAAGTAACTATGTTTACCCCCTCTAACATTTCATCCTATTTCATGTTGTAATACATTTTTCAAGTAGTTTTATATCATCTTCTTGTTATAGAGACTACTCTCCTATTTGGAGATTGATAAATACCCTCACTAACATTCTTAAATTTAACTATGTAGCATAGAAAAAAGGCAACTTGCTTGATTTGGGAAATAATTGATGACAAATTGAACTTAATAAGGCCTTGAATTGGTGTTGTGATATTTTTATCACATCCATACTAGGTCTTGGACCCTTGCAAATGCATTTAACAATGTCTCGTAAAGGTGTTGTAAAGTGTTGTATAGGACTTTCATGCTTTTCTAGACTTAATGAACCCATTTTCTCCTAATTCAACATTATAAAATGTATTTAAATACATCCTCATATGAATCTTGAAGGATTTTAAAATAAACTTAATGTTATTCTAGTGTCATAATGTGTTTTACACATTCACATTGGTTCTTGTGCCTTTCTAGGCGATGTGGACCTCATTTTAGTATTGTAAAGTATATTTAATCATGCTTTCACATTGATTTTTTGTGTCCCAAGCCCTAATTGACCTTTAAATCATCACTAATAGGCCCCTATTACCCCATATTGTGCATCCTGAGGCAATATTTGATGAAATACCTGACATAGTCACCCTAAAAACCTTATTTCCTTATTTCCTCACATCTTAGCTGGCAAAATGGCCCATATGGGACCCATTTTCCATCCATGGTGAATCAGTCCCATCTAGGCGGGACCCATTTTCCATGGGTGGTGAATGAGTCCCATTTGGCCCATTTTTTTACTTTTGAGCGAGAAAAACTAGAATTTAAGTTTATTATTTTTACATGTCACCATTAGGAATCCAATTTATGAATGAATAAGGTGGATTTCCTATAAAATAAGGTCTCTAAACCCTAATTTACATCCATTTACTCATTTTCACAATTCATTTATCATCTATCTTCTTTGTCAAGCCAAGCAAGTTAAGGTTTCATCATTGCAAGTCATTAAGTTAGCTTCCAAAGACATTCAAGGGCAGATTCTTCATGTTTTGCTGCAAAAATTCAAGATCAAACATCAAGGAAAGGTATTGAATTCATTGTTTCATGCTTCATTGCATTCTTTCATCTTTTTGGTTTAATTACCTAAAAGGGGTTCGACCAAGGCAAACCCCCATGCCCTAACATCCAACATTTATCTTTCTTGTCTTGTGTGTTTCCAAATTTAGGCATCTTGAAGGCTTAGAAATCATTGAAGATTACATTGAAATTTTTTTCAAGTCATCTCTTCATTGGATAAGTCAAAATACCCACAAAAAGTGACTTTCAGGTTTGAATCTAACAGTTTTAGAATTGGACACCTAGAGAAGCAGAAAGTGTAGATCAAAGGCTCATGTTTCCACCTTTGAATATTCAAAAATTAAAAAGTGGACTCATTCACCATGGGTGGTGAATGAGTCCCACTTCCAGGCCTGTTTTTTAGTTTTATGTACTTTTAGATGCCCATTTGTCTAAAATGGGCTTTAGAACAGTTTCACATAATTGGGACTAATTCTCCTACAATGGTGAATGAGTTCCACCAGGCTTAAAAATTAGGATTTTCAGCATTCCAGAATTCATTTCCAGCCTCCATCCATATCTCAGGTGTACACTTTCAGTTTCATCCATTTCTGTTGTAGTTTACTATTCATTTCTAGGTATTTTTGCATTACACAATTTGTTTTCAAAAATTTCACATTTCATTAGTTCTGCATTCATAATCAATCTATTCTATCAATTATTTGCATCTATATTATTACATTTAGTCATATTTATATCATACATTACCTTAGTTTGAGTGAACCACCTAGATTTTGGGTGTGGGATCTATCTCGTTCCATTAGGTGAAAGACCCTAATTGAGTAAGGAGAGTCATAGCATTTCACACTACTAAAATATTTGGTTCAAACTAAACTAAGAAAATTAGACTCTACACCTCTCCTTATTCCTCCTCCTTTTTATTTTTGAAACTATCTACTATATCCCTCATTAATTGTGCATGATCCTCCTTATGCTCATGTAGTCCTCATACTATTGTGTATTTATCTATAATCTTCCATTGTGATATCAGTATTTTTGAATGGATACTTAGTAATAATATCTTCATGATCCATGTAGCTTCTCATTAGATCTTCTAATTTATCATAATAATGCAACCATATCCACTCTTTCTAGTTGTGACCATCTTTCTCAATTATTTGAAACTTAAGATGAATTCAACCTCTCTCCAAGATTTTGACATTTTAAGATTCATTCATCATTACTTTTAGTCAAATAAATTAATATAGCTCATGTATTTTCTTGTGGGATCTTCCACATCATCGTGGTAATTTGATATCTACTCTTTATATTTGTGGCCACCCTTTTGAATGATTTGGAACTTTTATGATTATATCTCATGTTTGACTAAATTGCTAGGTTTATATGCTCTTAATTTTGGATGAATTGACTAGATCCATAAATGGAATCAAAGTGGTTATGAAAAAATGTACTTTGTTGACTTTTGGTTAAAAAGTTCAATGACTTTAATATTTTCTACTCAAATTAATTTTGATGTGACCAATTATTTCCCAATCAATTAAGGATGGCCTTGGTATAAAGACTAGGAGACTAGGCATTTTTATAATCCTTGTAAATCATAGATCTGGTAACAAATATGCATTATTTATATAATGCTATAAATAATTTTTATAGATGATGACACCTTATTTGGATGACATCTTGAGATTCTATTATTTGTATTATCTATCATATTTCATTTTTCATACAACTATCACCAAAATTCAATTGATTAAGGAGTTAACATGTAGGCTACATGAATATCATCTTTAACCATTTAGAGGTATCTATAAGAGTTGTGTAAGGGTAATTATTGTCATATTATTTGGAGGGTTCCAAGATCAAGAGCATGAAACAACTTCCACAAGTGATCATAATAATCACAATAGTATGTCTATCAATACAAAAATGAAGAGTGTGTAAATACAATGATTAGGTATTGGATATATAGGAAAGGATGAGGAGGTGAGAAGGTAGGAGTGAAACTATGACCACTTGTCCAAATATGGGACACTTGTGAGATCACTCTACAAGTGTGTGAGAAAGTGTCAATAGGTGTCTCAAATGATGAGGACACATGTCTCAATGATTGGAAGTGAGAAAAAATATAAATAAACCTAAGTAAACTTAGGCAATGAGTGTAGAAAGGTCAATCCTAGAAAGGTGATTAACTAACTAGGTAAATAATGACTCTATTTACACTAATTTTGAACAAATTTTATCATTGATGTCAAAAGAGTAATGTAAGGAGTAGTGTCTTTGATGATAGGTAGTGCTCACTAATCTCTAAGGAGTAATGTCAGTAGTACAGTGAGAACTAAATGTAATCATACTTGAATTATAATTATCAATAATGTTTTAGTATTATGAAGGATGACCGACTGTAGTATGTTTGCAATATCTTGCTTGTATCTATTCATGTTGATAGAAGTAATCTAGAAGTTTCATCCAAAATGTTTGAGGTCAATTACTCAGGGCAGAGAGATTTCTTTTCCAATACATTCATATCTAGTAAATTCCTTTTTGGATGTGATTTTGGCTTTGTAGTTTGGATGGAGAGTATTTCTACACATGTTCCATCATATTCCAGAGTTTCTAGAAGTTATGATTAGTGTGCAAAAAGGTTGTAGTGATAGAAGGGTCATTTTGCTTATCAATTAGCCAATTCATGTTCTAGAACTTTGTGGAAATAACTAGTAGCATATGTAATTAATTTGCAGATAGAGTTAGAAGGTAGAATAGATCTAGGTTAAGGATCCTATGGAATCACATGACATCATGTTCTTTTGGCACCAAGTAATTTTTTTAGGACCAACCTATTACATGTTTCATGTAATTTGAATTTAGGTCCTCACTATGTTGTCCTAACTAACTTGGAGTGTTGTTTATTTAGTGTGTTGTATATAATCATCATCTCACTTCACATGATATGTGTGTGTATATATATGAATGTAATTAAAGTGTGAGTAAGGGTGAGAGCAGTTGTGCGAGTAATTATTATTCAATGTTAGTTGCATCTCAATCATGTGCACCATCATCTTAAGAACTTAAGGAGTGTAGGAGAGTGTTTGAAGAAAATTAGAATCTTGTGTCAGTTGTGCAATCACCATTGAAGTTCTACAAGATTTATCTTTGTAATCTAGTACTCCACTAGTGTTCTACTTATTCAGTTGTTGCTCAGATCTTTATATTAGGGATTGGTGTCTCTAGTAGGTTGGTGCCTACACATACAATTGGGGATTGGTGTGTTTGATAGGTTGATGCCTAAGTTTCATATTGTAAGTTCCCTTATTATATTCGTCTTTTGTGAGGATTGATTTGGACAATACTTCCAAGTAGCTTTTCTCACTATGGTTTTTGCCATTTTGACTTGGCATGTATATCTAGTGTTCATTTTTTGAATGTGAGAATCTATGATTGATTGGTTGATAGTAGCTATTTTGATTCATTTATGACGTTTTGATATACATGTTGAGTTAAATAGTTTCAAATAGATTTGATCAACTGATTCACCCTCCTATTACTAGATTTGATGTTTGGATATGTATGATGTCAAGTGAAAGAAATAAATAAAATAAGCAATCCTAAATATGATGCCTATACATTATAATGTCTATATCATAGGCTAATATCAAATTAGAGCCAGCCATTTACTTAATCATTATAAAAAAAATTACAATCAAAGGCTTTTAAGTGGGTAAAAGTAGAAAATTATGCCACACTTCATAAATGAATCGACCAACATTGATCCATATTCTTAACTTGAATCACTAGTAAGTCATTTATATGTTTTAAATTTTGAAATGATTTAAACTAATCAAATGTTTATTTTTAGAGTATTTTATGTTTTTATTTTATTTAAAAAAGTATTTGAATATAGCTTTTAATAAAATTGACACTACTTGTTGATAAAATGTTGATAAGTGAAAGTAAATAGGACATGTTGCTCTTTATATATAAAAAAAAAAAAAAATCATCAACTTTTTTAGTGTATTCATAAGTTAAAACTTTAGTGTATTGATTTATTTAGTTTTATCAATTTTGATAAATGCATTTCTTTTATTTAAATAAATATTAAAATGTGTGTGCATAAAAAATGTTAATGTTTTTAGGATGTGCCACCTTTAATCTTAAATATTAATCCAAAATAGGAAAAAAATCGTATTGACATATAAATTTTTTTTCTAATGCACCATATTTTTTTAATTTCTTTAATAAATTTTAGTATTTGTTTTGGACAAGGTAATCGACCTTATATTTTGGTGTTGATAACCTAATTTTAGTAAAAAAAAATATATAAAATATAAAAATTAACTAAAATATTCAAATATATAGATATATATAACACTTATCAATCTACAAAAGGGTATTTTTATATTTTTTAAATACATGATTAGGAGTTGTTGAAACACCAAAATTTTGAAATAATTTAATATTTTTTATTAATTGGCCTCAAAGCGATGCTACATATGTATTTAATGAACAATTTTATTTGGAAAAGTTGTGACCATATATAACTTAGCTACAATGAATCTACCTAGATCATATGTTTGACCAAAACCAATTTTTAGGTACAAATATTTAAATTCACTTGTTTTTATAAGTTGGTTGAGAGTGTGGAATAGCTTTATACTTTTACCCAAGCATACTTATATGAATACCATTTGTTATGTGGCCTTATTGGTAAAATAATTTTATTCCTATTTTTTAGAAATATTATTTAAACCAATGATAGTTTCTATTAGAGCTCTCTTGATAGTGGTTAGTTTCTTTATCATAGAGAGTTGGCCTTGTTTCCTTTGTAATCCATCATGCACCTCTCTAAATTCATCCCATGGGGGATTTTTATACTAGTGAAGGGCTATATCTTAAAAATGCTAAAAGGACTATCTCTTTTAGTATGATATGGAAGAGCCTTTTGGAAAGATGGAGAGGTGGGATTCCAAGAGGCTTGTGCAACTAAAATACTAGCATTATTCATGGCACAAAAGGGCTATTGGTGTGCTTGAGCTATAATTGTTAGGATTTAACTGAGTTATACGTGTGGTAATATTGTGAATTCTAATAAATTGAGTCTGGACTTGGATTTCTCATATTATTAGTTTCAAAAGTAAATAACCCACAAGGACTTTGAGACTAAAAGGTGAAATGGACCTAGTAATAATAGCCACTCTCTTGATCTCTTGCTATTAGCATACAAAGTAACTAAGTGGGTAAAATAGGGCTAATGCTCTTGAAATGTAACTAAAACTGCACTTGGAATCTTAGTCAAGATGATATTTGGAATCCCATTAGGCATGCTAGAAACTATTGATGCAAAATATTTGTTTAGGATAATTATGTCTCACAAACCTTGTCAACATTGAATGATTCAAATGTGTTGAATATTTTATATGAGTCAACATTTAATATTACAAGGCCCACTTCTCACTAATTATACTTAAGCCTAATTCTTGAGATGAAAGGGGGAAGAGAAAGAGAAAAAAAATGTAAAAATAAAGCTTCATGTCACATGGATTTTGTTTTATGATAAAAATAATTTGCAATTCATGATGCAATAATCAACAAAAAATGTAGAAATAAAACATAACATGCATAAAATAAGCTCATCTACATAAATAAAAGTGAATTTTTTTAAAAAATAGCCTCGTACATTAATACTTCGAATAATATTGAACATCCTTGCATGATGAAATTTCACTATCTCTAAATACATGGGAATTGGGAATCCCTCTATTTGACTATAAAAAATGAGGTGAATTTGAATTTCCTCTATTTGACTAGAAAAAAAGAGGTGAGAAAATATATTACTCTAAATCTCATTGCCATAAAATAGTATCTAAACTCTATAAAATCATGCAAGCATCTCTACTTTCCTATTGGTGAAAGGAAGGTACCTAGCAGGCTAGCTCAATGAATTCTAACTCTCTACTCAATACATGCAAACATCGAGTAGGTGAATTGTAAATTCATGGATTGTACATGGGAACTAGTTGTTGGGCAAGAAAGTTGAATTGTACTAGTGCATTGAAGTTTAAAAGAATGAATCCAAATATTGTGTACCCCTAAAAGTAAAATTGCTTGATGTTCTTGGGAAAGGTCATAGACAATCGCTACTTGAAAATGTCTACGGAATATCCTCGTTCCCGCACACTATTAGATAAGTCTACAATGGCAAAACCATATAATTCCCAATATCCATAGGGAAACATTACCATTTCCTCTAAATTCATGGGAAGACACTACATGACACCTATCACGGACATGCTATGGAAAAATTAAATAAGACAGAATTAGGCCTCATCACCAATAAACATATTCTCTACACAAAAGAAGATATGCAAGCATAAACCAATTGTGGGGGTTAGCACCAGAAAAAAAACCTTATTTATAACCCTCTAGATCCATGTGCACCGTTAGATGAAGGATGGCATGTCATGCTTAGATAACTTGTCTTAATTGAAACTTCAAAACATATAAAATGGCCTTGTGCGAGCCTCAAAATTATAAATATACCAAGGAAAAATGATTTGTAGAGGAAACATGCTACATGTAATAAAAAAAAATCAAGAAAGAGGTGTGGTTAGTGCTAAAAGAAAGAATGATAAGAAAGATTAGAGAATTCCAAAATATAATCTAAAAATACAAAGATATTTATTCTAAATGTTGTTTAAGTTGTCTACTTTTATTTTCTATTATACTTATTGGAAGTAATCTATTAGACTGATTTATTTTATAAAATTTGATGAATTTATTCAAATTTACAATTCATACTAACATTTGTTGTCACATTTTAGAAGCATTCTATAATCAAAGAGATGACAAGGAAAGCTCATATATATAAAAAGTTTCAAAATAGACAGGACAGTTTCTGATATGTGCATGTGTTAATAATACATCAGAACAGTAAATACAGTTCCTGCATACTGTCTATCCAAACATCAAAATGCACATTTTACTATATTTTATTAACTAAAAATAAAAAATACATGTTTTTTTTAAATTTTCTACCCAGCTCGTGCCATGAGGAATATTACCGACAGGAAGTCGGTCTGCCGACCAGGATTCCGAAGCCCTGCATTGCGAACACAGCGGCTATAAAGGCCCGATGGAAACCCTTTTTATCACCCACAAATTTGGAAGCGTAATCGCTTATAATTGTCACAATTAAATTTATAATATTTTCTTTCATGATTTAAAATCATATTATCTAAATAATATTTCTAAATATGTTTAGATATATTATTATTTCTAGCGTCCAAGAAATACCGTGCTCCATGATTGTTTTTGAAATGATCTCCTCCATCTTCTCATTATTGTTGCACGTTAGCGAAATTTCTGAAGGGGAAGTACCAAATAGACCTACAATTCATGAGCATATAATCTAATAGCTGTTATGAACAGACATAGACTTCAAAAGTTTTTTTATTTCAGTATGTGATGTTTTATCAGAACATTAATTACAAATTGAAAGTTTGATGAAAATAGTTTTTAAAATGTCCTCTCTACAGTGTCAGATTTGTATTACAATAATTACTTTTTTAAGTAAATAAAAATGATAACGGATAAAAAGATAAATATCTTCTTTATAGTAAATGTTCTATTATCTGTTAAAATATATGTTTCAATGTAAACAAAAGTCATAATGAAATGTTGTGTATGTGTCATCAAATAATGCTTAGGTGTCCAATATGTTCTGTTAATTTCAATTCACTGCACTTAGCTTACAGTTAGCAGTTAGCAGTTAAACTATTTACCAATTTTACAGGAAGATTGTTGCATTCATTGTATCTATATATATTTAATTCATCAATGATTAAACTTTAAAGTATTGAATGAGTGTTTTGGGTGCTAGTTTTTATTCTTAATTTTGTATCAGAGCTGTGGTTGATTAAGTAATGTTTGCAAAGAAAATACTCCTACCCTTGTGATGTGTAGTTGAGAGAGGAGTGGGTGTTGCTGCACCTGCAGTAGTAAACACCAGTTAAAACACTAGTTGAAAGAGGTAGCATAGGCTGCAAGAAGAAAAGCACTAGTTGAGTAGAAGACTATGCAGTGAAGATTGGAAATAAATTCAAAGGCATTTGAGTGTTGTTCATGAGTCGTTTCTACTGTGGTAAAATTTTGTGTTGTTACTGGTGTGTTTGTGAGTGTTTTATTCATCTATGAGGTTTTGAGCAATTGCAAGTGAGGAGATACTCACAGCAAAAACTTGTATTATACTAAAAGAAAAAAGATGTGAAAGAGAATGATAAATCCATTAGATATTGATAGTGATGTTGATTTCATTGAAGATGAGACACTTGTAATATTTCAAAGAGGCCGGTACTTTGAAGATAGGGAGGGATATATCGCAGAGGATAATTAGATGCTCAATAGTCGAACTGCTTGTGGATTGGAGAAACTATACCTCATTGGAGTTATGAAACATACATGTGAGGATTGTTGTCCAATAATCCAAGGGGGATCTAAAATCTGGAAGTTCAACATCATACCTTTATGAAGGTGATGAAACATTTCATGTGCAAATGGTGTCCAATGATGTTGGGAACCTGGATTATAGCTAACGATTATACCTATAATTAGGAGCAGCTTGAAGAAGTCTTACTCTTCCAAGAACTATTTTCAAAGAACAACTTTTGAATAATGTATTTCCTATTGTTTTGTTTTATGTTGTTAGTCAATTAATGTTGTAGTGTTAAGAGGAGGTGTTGGAATATACGCTCCAACATAAATGAGTGTAGTAATGATCAAATAAGTCATAATGAACAGTTATGTATGTGGTATCAAATAATTCTTAGGTGTCCAAAATGTTTTGTTAAGTTAATTTGTTGTCTTTAGTATACAGCTAGTTGTCAAATTATATTTATAATAACACGTAAGTATATATGCTTGACATGATTTTTTTTTCTAAAATTGATTGGACTTTAATTTGGAGTTGTTCCTCACACCTATTTTAAATATATCAACAACAAAATGTCCAACCCAAATTTAATAATATAATTTTAAATCTGATTGCTAAACACTTTCATATAATTAAATAAACAAAATTGATATTCAACATCAAAGAACTAAACATCTTTTAAACTTTAATATACTTTTATCTACCTCAACTTATAAGTATGCCAGCTTAATTAATACATTACTAACTAAATAATTTAATATACATTATATTTATATCATTATTTGTAAGACCATTTTGTTTTCCTTTCATAAAGATATTCATATATAATAAAAATTATATTATGTCTACAAATTGCAGTTTTTTCATCCAATCGATCAAAATTACACTACATAACCAATCTGAACATAAAAATTTCTTATATAACACATAACATAAACATCCTTGACATTGAAATTTTCTTTCTAAATTTTATTGCATTTTAGTTTGAAGTGGCTCCATCATGCTTGTTCTATAAACATTATATATTGCACGGAAATCAGGAATGGGAAATAGTGTTACTAATCCAGGCTAAGGCATACATTGGATTAAAAGGAAAAGAGAAAAATGACTTATTTGTGAACTTGATAGCATAGTCTAAATTTCACTTCAGATTAAGCTAGGAAAGTGTTCTAATATGTCTTCTTGGCTGGGCTTACATGTACCAAGTAACCTTTCTATATGCAGATTATGAATCATCAGCTTTATCTCCCAGCCGCATTTCGAATAAATTATATTCCAACAGTAGTGATTGGAAATTAGTGCTTATTGTAATTAATTTAAATATATATCTGTGTATAACAAACTGATCTTCTCCTACAGTAATAATTATATACGCATTGTCTATATATGTATGCATAAAGACTTTTTAAAATTATGTATATACAAAGAATAGGTATAAATAAATACCTAAGTTAAAGAGCATTTTGTATTATTAGGGGAGAGGGGCCCATAGTGGAGCGGGGTTCAATAGAGGGGATAGAAGTAATCCTTAGTGGGCGTCATAGTGGAACACCTTAATATCCAATTACAAAACACTTTTTATCCATAAAGTACACAAACTGACAAATCATGTGATGCCACATCAGCGCACCAATAAAGCATGACTTGGTGCACCACTATCAGTCTCATTTGTTTTGGGTCTTTTTGGATACCTCAACAAAAAGCATGTTGATGTGGCATCATATTTGATGATGTGGCCCTAAAACGAAATATAGAAGCATGTGAATTGCCAAATAAACTATTGTACAAATTGGAAGTGATTTGAAATTTCCACATAAGATTTTGAGAAACGCAAAGTTAGGGTGCTCCACTATAGACCCCTCTCCCCTACTCAGTGAAATTGAAGATCAGTTGCAACGACTACGCTATTCTGACTTGAATATTGTTGAGATTCCATAGTTGTCTCTTCTAGATTCTGTCTATCGCCATTAGCAAATATTTCCAGCTCTTTTATACTTGTTTGCCCTTCAATTTGCTCTATCTGACAAAGAAACTCAATGACTAGTTTGCTTGCAGTAATATGAAAGAATAAGTTGACCACAAATACATATACTGCTAATAAACACTCGTACAAAGTTCAGAACATTGTAATACCTTCCTGCTAAGAAATTGGTTATGAGCAAGTAAGAGGGATTCCTGCATCAATTTTGATAAACATGAGAGATCAATTAACTATAGTAATGTTATTAATAGGAGTGTTTTACAGAATAATTTGATAAAGTCTATGAAAATTTGGACTTCAATGAATTAAAGAAAGATTATATTTTTTCAACTGTTTCATACCCTTCTTTGCAGATTTTCAATCTCTTCAAATAGCTTTTCATCCTGTTGAAAGAAAAGAAATCAGGTTTATCTGTAAAAATATTTGAATTAGAAGCTCTTTCACTGTTCATTTCATTCAATTACTGAACTACTGGGAAAAACAGCATATTTGATTTCTTCCAGGATTGTCTGTAATTTTACAATGTACAGTTTATCAAAGAGTGGCAAATAATTAATATATTGAATATTGGGTAAGTGTTGGTATATATTCTCTGTTTGATAATGAGGATTTTGGCTGTGGAAAAAGAAAATAGGATGCTATTTTGGGCTTTTTATTTTTGCTTATGTTTTATAATATTTACGTTTATCTTTTGAATGCAATGTGTATCTATTTTATCCACATACTCATGTTGAATTTAAAAATAAAATGAAATCATATACTATTTTTTTTTTTTTATTCTTTTCTTATTTTAAATTGAATATACACTAATTCAATAAAAAATAATTGAATCTCATCATAAAAATATACAGTGTTATTCATATTTTTGATGAAAACACAAATACACTATCATGAAAAATCATACATATGTGTGGTCCCATCCAAACCAAGTCACTCAAGGGAGCCTATTACTTTCTTCTATTTGTTGAGGATGGAGCTAAATATACTTGTGTCTATTTCTTAAGAAATAAGAGTGAAATTTGTTAATGGTTCAAAGAATCTAGAACAATGATGGAAAAAAAATCAGCTCATGATATTAAAATCCTTAGATCAAATCAAAGAGGGGAATACCCTTCAACAAAAACATTTAAATTATTGTAAAAAATTGGCATTGTCAAGAAGTAGATAGTTCTTCATAGTCTAGAACAAAATGTTGTGGAGCTGAGAGGAAAAATAAAATAATAGCTAAAGTGTGCTAAGAGTATGTTCAAAGGAAAGAACCTCCCTAATAATTTATGGGTTGGAGTAGTTAGTCTAGTTGTTTATTTGTTGAATAGAAGACCAACCAAGTATCTATAAAATAAAACTCCTTATAAGGATTTCATTGGTATTGAAACTAGACTAAAATTCATTTTGAGAATTTTTAGAAGTAAGGAACTTTGCCATATTTCAAAAGTAAAAGGAAAAAAATTGATGGTTAATCAATCAAATATATATTCATTAGTTATTGTGCCAATCATAAGGTCTACAAAATGTATAATCCTATTACTCATAAAGTTTTTATTATTAGAGATGTTATATTTCATGGATATGTAGATGATGTTCAAGAGGATGGAAAGGAAAAGAGTATAAAGCTTCTCTGCTACTTCCTCCAAAATGATAAAGATTTGTATATAGATTTTATAAAGCATAATTCATAGTTTATCATGTATAGATAAATGCATTGCTAATAATTCAACGCATCAACATAGTAGAGATGAAGAACAAGCACAATGAACAATGTCCAATATTGTTTTTAGATGATCCAAATTACAATGATTACGAAGCCTTGCATATTTAGGCATTCCACCTATGAGGTGGATTGACAAGTGCCCCATGAAGTGGCACAAAAGAGTAGATAAGTGTCCTATAGGTGTCAACCTTAGGGTCACTTGGAATGTGCAAACAACCAACCTATTTGACCAAGTCATCAACCTTGATGCCAAGTGTTGAGTGACCTTTGAGGTGAGATGGAAAGTCTTCCAACCTCAAAAAAGTAGCACATGAGGTTTACCAAATATCTTGGTAACCTCTAGAGGCTTAAAGGTTACACATTTAGTTAGACAAGATGTTGTCTAACCTCATCGATCTAAGTACATTGAAGCATATTGAATAGATTAAATTATTCACTCTAACACCCCTTCCCTCCCCCCACCCCCAATAAATGATACTTGGGGAGATCACAAAAGTGCAAATATATAAAAATGGGTCCTAGCTAGAGGACATGTTAGCTACCCATGTACAATGCATTCTCTCACAAAAGGAGAAAAAAGAGAAAGCCCAGTGGGAACAAAACTCCACTACAAAAAAGAGAATTATAAGGATTTAAAACCTTCTAAAAATGTGTCCCTGATGATAAGAACATGATGATGAAGAACTCCTAAAGCATGTAGAAGTTGTAAACTTTGTTGATGATAGACTGGTGTCTGTTGGAATCAACGAATCTCCAAGAAATGTGGATCAAGATAAGAGATACAAAACACTGCATGAGTGAAGACGTGAACACTACTCAACCAATGTACACAAAGTCAATCAAACTCTATGGAGTCGATAATACAGATAGTACTGTGATTTCCTAGGAGTACTAGAATCTCAAAAATTCATCCACTGAAACAATCCCCCATATGAGAGATCAAGATAGAAGGTTCATGAGGCCTCCCAAAAAGAAGATTCCTCCACTACTTCATTGAAATAAGCATTAGAATAACATATCATAGTCCCCACTTAATACTAAGAGAATATAAGCATAACCAACTGAAATCGAGAGTGTGCAAGGAATGTAGAAATGTACAAGAAAATGAGAAAGGGTGTGCTTCAAGGCACACTTACATGAGGTGAGAATCACAAGGATCCATGTTGTGATGACATAACCCCCCATTATATATTATAATTTAGTGTATATACAAAATTTCCCAAATTCCCTTTGCACATTTAGTTTGTGGTACTTTATATGAGTGCATTTACAAGCATTTTTGTTGTTACAAGTTCTTCAAAGTTTATGTCATGAGGCAAGTTAAGAAGACAGATTAAGTTATGTCTCAAAAACCTCAATAAATGACAAAAACTGAAAATTAAACCCCATTATTCAAGGAATGACCCCTCTTTGCCAAATTCATTGCAAAAGGGAAAAAATGACTCTTCTTTTACAAATTTTTAACTAAGACAAAAAATGAATTCAACCCCCTTATAAACACCTTCCCTTTGCCACATTCATTGCAAAAACAAAAAAAAAGATTCCTCTTTTACAAATTTTTAATTATGGCAAAAAAAAAAAAATCACCTCCCCCTTCTATTTGCGAGGTGTGGCAAAACGAAAGAAGAGCCCTTTTTACAAGCTTGGGCAAAATGAGAAAGTCTACCCCTCTATCTCCCTTATGAACCCTATGCAATATTTGATTGTCACCTAGAAGTTAACTTTGGTGGTTAGAATAAAAAGTTAACATTTAATGTTTATAGAATATGTTATGATAAAGTTAGCATTCAATGCATTATGCAATATAATGATTATGTAGCTAACAAGAAATGATAACAACAAATGCAAGGCCACGTGGGAGGAAGGAAGTTGTTGACAAATTCAAAAGTTTGAAGAAGCGTGGGGAAGACTTCAAGAGGCCACTGTTGTAGAAGCCTAAGATGTAGGGAAATATGCCGCTTGTTGAGGCAGAACTTGGTATTTTGCTGCCTATTAGAGTGATGGTAGCGTGGAGGGGCGGCCAAGATCCTCCATAAGAAGATATTGCCACGATTATGATATTGCAAGAAGATATGCACCTTAAAATTAGGTGCGATATGCAGACATTAGCGGCTTGTGCTATCTCCCACGGCCTTCATACTTCTACGCTGCCTCCATTTTCTCTAAGCAGCAAGGGCTACATGTGGATTTGAAGCGGTAGAGATAAGTTAATGCCGGCTCTACAAATAGCCAGCACTAAGAATCACGTGGTTTTTTTGTGAGCCACGGGCAAAGGATTAACGCTATGAGGAGGCAGAGGAATTAAATACCATGAGGAGAGGATTTGCGTAGCGCGGATTCAAATGCGCCTCTGCACCATGCCTCAGACCTGCACCTCTCATGACAATCTGAAGAATACCGTAGCTCTAGCTTCCACAGTCTGCATTCCGATCGCTGGAAACCCCACGTGAAGACGTTGGCATTTATGGCGCTTTCATAGAAGAGAATCTACGCTTCTTCTTGGAACTTTTGGCCTGCGACCTCTTCACATAAACATTCTGCGCAACACTCATTAACAGCATCGCCTAGTTGAAAGGACTCACGACCTGCAATCGTAGGCGACCTGCATATTGAAAGCACCGGGCAAACAGAATTAAAACGCCCAATAAACGGATATTCACGCAGGGAGAGGGGAGGTGATCGATTTCTTTCTGCTGTGAGTAGATAGGTTGACTCCAAACGGCATTCCTGTTAAACATTGTAGCTCGGACAAGTGTTCTAGTCTTAAAAGGTGTCATTAAGGTTGGGAACACAGAGGAATGCAGAAGGTCAATCGTTTTTTCTTTGGAAGATTGTTTAAGTCTTCTAGTTAGTCTTAACCACCGATTGGGTCTCTTCAACTTCCATTCGTGGCCATTACTTCTGAATGAGAGATTATAAAAGGGAGTCGAGGATTCTAGTTTTTTTCTTCTTTTCTGATCCGAAACGATTGAGTCTTCAGGGTATGACACCAGAAAAGTTCTACAACAGTAATTGAGAAGTAAAGCTTCCAGCTTCTGAGTTCCATAGGGAGGTTCGAATAGTGGCAGATGAAGAGTTGCCTGAATTGCCAGTATTAAGCAAACTATTGTAATCATTCTCAATTGCAGATTAGATAATAAAGTTATCAAACTGGTTTTCCCAGATTGGGGTTTGCCCAGTGACGTTGTCCAAAAACGATTTGTGTTGTGTTATCTGTGTTTTTCAATTTCTTTTATACTCTGCTGCAAATTAAGATTGGTGAATGGTGCTATTTTGTTTTTACTCATTCTTTCCAGCTAAGAGTTTAATTTGTTTTACATTAGCAATAGGAATAACTAACTGGTTAATAGCACCTTCAGGGTAGTAGAAAATTCACATGGTATCAGAGCTATAAAGAACTAACGTTAGAATTCTTTTGAGCACAAAATTTATTGGGGTTATTGTTCGTGGGTTTCAAAAAATGGCTTCAGTTGGTTTGAGAGATCAAGACAGATTATATGGTGCACCTAACTTTGGTATCTGGAAATCCAAAATATTACTGTTGTTGGAGGAGCACGACCTAAAGGAATTTGAAACAACCAATGTAACCATACCCACAGATCCAAAGGATTTAGCAGTCTATCATAGGCAGGATGCCAAAGCTAGGCATATTATCCAAGATGGAGTTAAAGATCACATTTTTCCTCATATTGCAGAATTAGATACCTACAAAAAGATGTGGGATGCAATCCTGAAACTATTCCAGAGTGCCACTGTCAACAGGAAATTGATTCTTAGAGAGAAGCTACGAAACACTAGACAGAACAAGGGAGAAGGAGTTGTAAGTTACCTCACCAGGGTCAGGCAAGTATAAGGCAAGTTAGCAGCTGTCAGAGAAAAAAAAAGTGATGATGAGCTCGTGAGAATAGCCCTGAATGGGTTTTCAAAATAGTGGGACATCTTTGTCCAAGTGATTAATGGTTGACATGACCTACCTGATTGGGATCGCCTTTGGAGTGATTTTACTCAGGAAGAGCTCAGGTTGAGCCTTGTCTGTGCAGGCAGCAGTAAAGGCCAGAAGGGTGAGGATGACGAAAATGTTGCTCTTGCAGGAAAGGGAAAACCCAAGAAAGGCTTGAACAAAGGGCCTAACTCCAAAGAAGAGAAGGGAGATAAGAAAAAGAAAGACTTAAGCAAAATTAAGTGCTTTGGCTGTGATCAACATGGACACTATGTCAGTCAATGTCCGAATAGAAAGAAGGGTGACATGAAAAAAAAACAACACACAGTAGCTTCAACAAATGTTGATGAACTGTCTTCAAGACTTGAAGATGAGTTTGCTCTTGTAGCTTGCCTATCGAGCTCGACCACCACAGGAGTCTGGTTCATCGATAGTGAGGCATCATGTCACATGACAGGAGTTAGAGAGTATTTTTCAAGCTACAAAGCAGAGCATATAGACTTCCAGATACAAATGCCCAACAAATCCCAGTGTACTCTAGTTGGGAGAGGAACAATCACAGTTCAGAGGGAGTCAGGCAAGAATCTTCAGATTACATATGTGTTGCATGTACCGAGAATGGGGATGAATTTGATTTCAGTATCTACTCTTCAAGACAAAGGGTATGATGTACTCTTTCAAGAACAAAGGTGTATTTGAAACATTAGAATTGGAAGTCAGCAAAACATATTGGAGTCAGAATTAATAAGTTATATAAGTTGCAAGTTGAAGATCCGATTGCACTAGCTAGCAGCAACAATAACAGAAATTTGGGAGAGTTGTGGCATAGAAGGATGGGTCACATTCATCATGAAGCACTTAATTTTCTTAGGGAGACTGTCACGGGAATTCCAGAAGTAAGTACAAAACATGATGATGTATGCAAAGGATGCGTACTTGGAAAGTTTTCCAAGGTAGCTTTTTCCTAGGAGTGATAGTAGAGCCAAGGGTGTTTTAGAGTTGATACACTCTGACATTTGTGGTCCCATGTCCACTAAGTCTCTCAGGGGTTATGAATACTTCATGACCTTTATTGATGACTTCTCCAGCAAGACCTGGATTTACTTCTTGAAGACAAAAGATGAAGTCTTCAGTCACTTCCAAGAGTTTAAGGCTCTTGTAGAGAATTTGATAGGAGAGAAGATAAAGGTTCTTCGTACAGATAATGGGGGCGTATACATCAAGAAAACCTTCAAATATTTCTACACTAAGGAAGGAATCAAGAGAGAGTGGACAACTCCATATAATCTGCAAAAGAATGGGGTCTCGGAACGAAAAAATAGAACAATAGTTGAACCAGCTGGGGCCATGCTATATGATCAAGACATGCCTAGACATCTTTGGGCAGAAGCATGTAGCACAACAGTATACATTTAGAATAGAATTCCACACAAAGTATTGGGAAAGATGACACCCGAGGAGGCATTTATGGGGAAGAAGCCAAAAGTTGGTCATTTTAGAATTTTTGGTAGCATCGCTTATTGTCACATTCCCAGTGAGAAGTGTACCAAACTAGACTCAACTACAGAGAAGGGGTATTTTGTTGGATATAGCGAAACATCTAAGGCACACAGGATCTACATTCCAGGAACCAGGAAGATCATTGTGAGAAGGGACGTTAAATTCCAAGAAGAGAAATCCTTCATGATATCTCACGAGCTACCAGCAGTCGATCAGAGTCAGCAAGAAGAAGCTCCAAAAGTTGAACAACAACTTCAGGCACATAATTTAGATACAAGTGTTGAGGAAAGTTTGCAGCATATGGAGCAACAACATGTTGAGCTTGAAGCTCCAACCACGATAAGTGGGAATAGGAATCATAAGGAACTTCAAACATTGAGAGATGGATAGGAGTTCGTGGGAGCTCCTAAATTAAACACTAGGGATAGGAGACTGCCTAAGAGATATGCAGATCTTATGTGGCTTTGATGAGTCAGCTCATAGAGAGTGAGCCTTCCAGCTATAAGGAAGTTGCACTACACCAAGTGTGGCAGGACGCTATGGCAGAAGAATACGACTCCATCATGCGTAATGATGTTTGGGAGGTGGTACCTAGACCCTTGGATAGGAAAGTGATTGGTTCCCGATGGATCTACAAGATCAAGCATGCTGCAGATGGCAACATTGACAAATATAAAGCCAGATTTGTAGCAAAGGGTTTCTCTCAGAAAGAGGGAATAGATTATGAGGAGACGTTTGCTCCCATAGCTAGGTATACTTCCATCAGAGCTGTGATCTCTCTTGTAGCACAGATGGGATGGAAGATCCATCAAATGGATGTCAAGACGACATTCCTAAATGGGGTCATAGAAGAGGAGGTGTACATCGAACAGCTAGAGGGCTTCGAAACATTTGGGAGAGAAACTCATGTATGCAAATTAAAAAGAGCACTATATGGACTCAAGCAAGCTCCCAGAGCTTGGTATGGTCGCATTGATAGCTACTTGCAAGAGATGGGTTTTGTGAAGAGTGACGTAGATTCAAATCTATACTATCTTATGGTTGGAAACGAACCACTACTTCTTGTGTTGTATGAAGATGATCTATTTTTTACTAGGTCACCAAGGCTCATACAAGATTGTAAGAGGGACTTAGCAGCTGAGTTTGAAATGAAAGACTTGGGGTCGATGCATTATTTTCTAGGACTTGAGGTGTGGCAGTCAGATGGAGAAATCTTCCTTGGTCAAGGAAAATATACCTTGGAGATCCTAAAGAAATTTAGGATGTTGGACTGTAGACCCATGTCTACTCCTATGATAACTAATTGGAGGAAAATTGATGCATCAAAGCAGGAGGTAGTAGACCCCACATTATATAGATAGCTCATTGGCTCTCTCATTTATCTAGTCAACACAAGGCCAAACATTTGCTTTCTTGTCAACACTCTTAGTCAGTTCATGGTGGAACCAAAGAGAGTACATTGAACAGCAGCAAAGCATGTGCACTGCGATATCTATGAGGTACGATTGAGTATGGATTGAAATATACTCAAAGTGATGGTGTCTGTTTCGTAGGTTACACTGATGCAAACTGGGCAGGTAATGTAGTAGACCGGAAAACCACCTCAGGGTGTTGCTTCAGCATTGGATCAGGGCTTGTTTCTTGGTACAGCAGGAAGCAGAAGTCGGTTGCATCAAGCTCTACAGAAGCAGAATACATGGCAGCAAGCATGGCTACTTGTGAAGTAGTTTGGCTTTGGAAACTGTTAGTGACATTGTTTGGTCAGAGGATGAAGTCGACCATTATCTACTGTGATAATCAGAGTTGCATTAATTTATCTAAGAATCTAGTATTCCATGATCGATCAAAACATATTTCAACATCAGATATCACTTCATCAAGGATTGTGTATAGTGTCGATCAGTTCGACTACATTATGTGTCTACAGATCAGCAAGTGGCAGGTATTCTAATGAAGGCCCTAAATAGAGGGAAGTTTATTTTCTTTAGGGATAAGTTGGGTTTTGTAGAGAACCACTTCCTCGCTAAGAGGGAGTGTTAAACATTGTAGCTCGGATAAGTGTTCTAGTCTTAAAAGGTGTCATTAAGGCTGGGAACACAGAGGAATGCAGAAGGTCAATCATTTTTCATTTGGAAGATTGTTTAAGTCTTCTAGTTAGCCTTAACCACCGATTGGGTCTCTTCAACTTCCATTCGTGGCCATTCACTTCTGAATGAGAGATTATAAAAGGGAGTCAAGGATTCTAGTTTTTTTCTTCTTTTCTGATTTGAAACGACTGAGTCTTCAGGGGATGACACCAGAAAATTTTTATAGCAGTAAATGAGAAGTAAAGCTTCCAGCTTCTGAGTTCCAGAGGGAGGTTCGAATAGTGGTAGATGAAGAGTTGCCTGAATTTCCAGTATTAAGCAAACTATTGTAATCATTCTCAATTGGAGATTTGATAATAATGTTATCAAACTGGTTTTCCCCAGATTGGGGTTTTTCCAGGGACGTTTGTCCAAAAATGATTTGTGTTGTGTTATCTGTGTTTTTCAATTTCTTTTATACTCCATTGAAAATTAAGATTGGTGGATGGTGCTATTTTGTTTTTATTCATTCTTTCCAGCTAAGAGTTTAATTTGTTGTACATAAGCAATAGGAATAACTAACTGGTTAATAGCACCTTCAGGATAGTAGAAAATTCACAATTCTAGCATGCGTTTAGAAACGCCTATCCATCTTCCTTAAATTGTTAACTTACACAATGGAAACAAACTAAATACAACAAATTTGTTCAACCAAAGGCTTGAAACAACCTTCAATCTACACTTTGATATCATATAAGAAATAGTAAGATCTAGGAGATTAAGAACAAACATAATGAACAATGCAATTATTGTATTTAGATGATTCAAATTACATTGAGTATAAAGTATTGCATATATACAGACAAGGAAGAGTGAGGTGGATTGACAAGTGCTCCAGGATGTGGCACAAATGGGTAGACAAACCAACAACCTAATTGACCAAGTCATCAGTCTTGATGTTAAGTATTGAGTGACCTTTCAGGTGAGATGCAAAGTCTTCCAACCTCAAAAAGGTAGTACATGAGGTTTACCAAACAACTTAACCTCTAGAGGCTTAAAGGTTGCACATTTTGTTAGACAAGATGTTGTCTATCTTCAACAACCTAAGTACACTTAAGTATAGTGAATAGATTAAATTATTCACTCTAACAAAAAGCACTATTTCATAGAAACTATTTGAAAAATACAATGAGAATTTAGATATTGGAGATCAGCAAACTCGTGCTCAAAATGGGTATAAAACAAGGCAAAGTGAAGCTACTCCATCCAACAATGAAGAAATAAGAAGATCAATGACACAAATCAGGACATGAACTAGATATAATAAGTATGTTCTAATGGCTCAAATAATGAGTATAAATGAGCCTCAAAATTTTGAAGAAGCTAAGAATCATAAACAATGGATGAATGTTATGCAAAAAGAATATGATTCAATAATGGATAATGAAACTCGAGAACTAATTGAAATACTTAGAAATAAAATTCATATAGGCTCTAAATAGTTGTTCAAAGCTAAGTTTAGAGTTTATGATACTATTGATAAATTCAAAACTAGATTGGTTGCAAAACGTTATTTACAAAAGGAAGGAATAGGTTATGAAAATACATTTGCACTTGTATTTGTAATTAATTACTATAAGACTCATGATTGCACATTCTAATAAGTTTAACTAAGATCTATATTAAATGGATGTTAAGTCAACATTTTTGAACAGTGAATTAAAAGAAAAAATCTATCTTGTTCAATCTAAAAGCTTTGTAAGGAAGTGAGAAGAACATTTGGTATGAGGGTTAAAAAAAGTATTGCATGATTTAAAACAAGAACCAAGGTCATGGTATAAGAGCATTGATTAATTCTTCTTTCAACACTTGGATTTATCAATAAAATTGATCCAAATTTGTATATAAAGAAAGATGAACATAGGAATGTTGTTTTGATTTCATTTTATGTGGATGACTTAATCATTATAGGAAGTGTTATAGAGTTGATTGATGAAATCAAAAGAGATTTATCATTGATATTTGAAATGAAAGACCTTGTTTATTGTTTAGGAATTGAATTATATGGACAAGTGGTAAGACTTTGATTATTCAAAGCATGCAAATAAATTGATCCAAAGGTTTAATACGCAAGATTGTAAAGCAATATTTACTTCATTACAATAGAAAATGAAGTAAATTCTATTGATAATGGTACTACAAAAGTTAATGAGACTTTGTATAGACAAATGGTGGGAAGTTTGAACTACTTGACCACTAAAAGGCTTGATACTACATATTTAGTTAGCATAATTAGCCAATTCATGGCTAAGCCTCTTGAGCCTCATTAGAAGCTAAAAAAGAGGCATTTGATACCTATAAGGTACCATAAATTTTGGTATTGAATATACTAACCATTTGAATGTTGAGTGATAAGTCATTTATATATTCTATTTAGCCAAGTTATATAGATAATCGAAAATTCACAATTAGCTATGCATTTAGCATAGGTTTAGGCATTGCTTCTTGGAGCAATAAGAAGCAACCAACTATTTCCTTGTCATATACTAAATCTGAGTACAAAGCATTTGCAATACTACTTGTGAAGTTGTTTGGCTAGGGCATATATTTGAAGATACGAGACACAAGCAAGAAGGACCAACTTCAATCAAGTGTAACAAACAAAGTTCATTCAAATTGACAAACAGTTTAGTTTATCATGCAAAATCAAAGCACATTGAAACTCAACATAATTTTATAAAAGACAAGATTCAATCACAAGAGATAGAGCTGAAGTATTGTAATATAAATTATAACATGGCTGATGTATTCACTAAGCCATTGAGCAAGATAAAATTTGTATCATATAGAAATATAAAATTTGTATCATATAGAAATATACCAGGAGTCCATCAAAATTCAGTTATCCCTTAAAGAGGAGTGTTAGAATAAATCAATAACTAAATTTTGCTCATGTTAAATGTGTCAATAAGAAATTGTAATGTAACATCAGTCTCAATTTTCTGTCATTAATCTCTAATTCGTTGTTTATAAATAACAATCAACGAGTGTTTCAACCGTCCCAAATTCTGTTTAAAATTGCCAACAAACAGAACACAAACAGCAGACGACCAAAATAAAGAAGGCAGTCACCAAAAGGCCTGATTGCAACAAGCAAGGCTCCATAAAATGAAACAATTCAAACAGGGCATTCTCACAAAACTATAAGAATGACAAATAATTGTGAAAATTTCAAAGGAGCTGGCTGACCTGCTCCAAAGCAATCGAGATGACACAGGCTGGGAGCAAACTCTAAGGGATTTCTGCCCGCAAAAACTCACTTGATTGCAGAAAACAATCACCTGTATCATTATCATACTCCAAGCTACCGCAATAGGCATCAAAGTTATAAGACAACAAATCGTCGAGCCCGTTCTGTTGGAGGGGACTAATAGAAATAAGGTTCTCGCCATTAGGAAATATGCTTGCATCAAAGTTGGCAAGATTGTTAGCAGAATAGTTTATTTCCAGTTAGCAATGACTAAAATAAATAGAGTTGAAATGGCCCTCGAGAGTAATGAATATCCTCCACCAAGTTTCAAAGTTCCCAGCTGATGTGGTTTGACCTATTCCTCGAGGTTATTGATGTTAAGATCAATAGCCAATTTGGTGGCCTTTCAGAGAAATGAATCTCCTCCTCCATGTTTCAAAGTAAAACTTATTCATCGCATTGATGATTTAGGTTATTGATGTTAAGATCAATAGCCTCTTTGATGCCTTACATGTATGGAGATCCAAATTTCCACTATATTATTGGTAGCATCAGGAATGTTAACAACATGATATGTTTGAATTCCTGGCTCCCCCGCTCGCCTCGGCCCTGGGCTTGGTGCTCGGCCCATGCTTGCCGTGGCTTTTGTCCTTTGCTTTGCTCTTCCTCTTTCCTGCCTCCAGTTTGTCTGCTTTTCCCCGCTTTCCCTTCCGACTGGCTTCTTCTTTGCGCCTGTTCTATTTCCCCTTATTGTCTTTAGCTGCCTGCCTTCCTTGGTGCTTGTTCCTGCATTGAGTCTGTGCCTTTTTGCTCTTTCGTTCTGCCGCTCTCCTTCTGGTGTCTGCTGCTCTCTTCTCCTCGCCTTCTCCCTCTTGTTGCCCCTCGTTTTATCTCCCTCTTTTCTTTTGTGGTCGTTTTGTCTCCGCTTTCTATTTTTTTCCCTCTCTCCTTGCTTTTCCTTTTCCCTTTTCCGGTTTTAGGATGGTGAGAAAGCGTGGGAGGTATTCCTCTGCACCTAAAACCCCTGTTGCTGGCTCCTTGTCCTCGTCTGTTGGGGATGACGATGGTGAGCGGTCTGATGAGGACTCAGATGTTGTCGCCCCGGCTTTTGATGCTGTTGCTGCCTCTATCTCTTTTGAGATTGACTTTTGGGCTGAGGGTTGGGATGAGGAAGAGCTTTTCTCTTCTGAGTATGATAATCTTGCCATTGGTTCTCCTCAGGATGTTCCCAGGGTCTACGATGGGGTTGATCAGGAGGATGAGTTTCTCTTGGATATTCTTCTGGAATCCCGTCGGGAGGCAATGAGGAGCACAGTTGCAAAATCTGTGGAGCAACTGCTCAACAATGCTCTGTTTTTAGGCCGTAAAAAGGGATTTCTTCTCCCTAATGTTGATGAGGGGGGTGCTATTGCTCCTCCCCTTTTTAAGCTCCTGGTGGTTCCCCCTTGAACCCTTCGGTTTCTGAGCTTCCCATTGATGGGTTGGCTTGTGGGGCTAGGAGTTCATGCAAGGCTATTTCTACTTCATCACATGTCAGAGTCCCCACTTTGGAGGAGTTTCATGCTAAGGAGGTCTGTGACTTGTCTAACAAGCAGTTAGAGATTGACTATGAGGTTACATATGATTCTCTTGGACTGGCTTAAGACCTTGTTGGTTGGGATATTCTGTGGTAATTGTCCTAATACTGATGCTGTTAGAAGATGGGTCCTTCGGGTTTGGAAGATTAGAGTTGAGGTAACTGCTATGTGTAATGGTATCTTTCTATTTTCTTGTCCCTGCGTTGAAGATTGTTCAAGGGTCCTTTGTGAAGGCCCCTGGTTTCTTGGCTCGAATGGCCTTTGTCTCCAAATGTGGTCCCTGGTTTCAACCCGATGACAGACACTTTTAAGTTTCCTATTTGGGTTTGTTTGCCAGGGCTGCTTCTCGAGTTTTGGAATGAAAATATTTTTATGTGTATTGCTAATTCCTTTGGGAAATAGTGTCCTACGGATAAGGTCACCAAATCAATGAAGCGTTTGTTGTCTGCTAGATTTTGTGTGTTAGTGGAGAATAACCATGTTCTTCCCACTAAGATTACATTATCTTCTAAATTTGGTAAGTGGGTGCAGCAGATTGATTATGAAGACTCTCTAATTATTTGTCTTTCTTGTGGTAAAGTGGGTCATGCCTCCTTTACCTGCTTGAAGAAGAAGAAACAACACATTGTTTGGAAGAAAAAGGAAAAGGTGACACATGTTGTGGAAGACACCACTCCTTGTCAAGAGCTTCTGAATGATGTTTTTGATGATCCCTCTAAGTTGGACCCCTCTGTTGATTCTTTGGGCTTTCCTAGTTCTATTGGTGGTCTTGTTTCCTCTCCTTGTAAAAAAAAGATGAAAAGATTTGTAGAGAGCAATCCTTATATTACAATTCAGCAGAAATCATTGGAACAATTCTTTAAATCACCTTGACTTAGTTTTGGTTGGGTGGTATCTCTTGTTGTGTTTTGCTCTGTTTTAAGGTTGTCTTTTCGGCTGTGCCTTTTGGGTTGTCTTGTCTTGTGGTTGTTCCTTGTCTTGCTATTCTTATTGTTGAATCTTTCTTGATGTAAAAGGGATCAAGGCCCTTTCAAAATCATTGCTTATTTAATAAAAACAACATGATTAGTAATAATCCATTCAACTTTTAAAATATTAGGATTATCTTTAAAGGCTCCAATGAAGTTGAGTTTAAATGAATCTCGCTTTGGTATTGTCCACTTTGATAGCTTCAGTTTCTCAAAATAATAAAAAGGAAAGCATTCTATTTATACAAGAGATCCTACTAAATCATAATATGCCTTTTCTCACCAAATATTTTGGATTGCAAAATTGGAACTTTATTTTTGAAGAGTTATTAAAAACTTACCTCAAGTTTTCAAGATAGACTTTCTTCAAATAAATGACATCGCTCAAAAATTTGCTATTTCTCTTTTCAAAGCTTCCAAATTATCATATTATGCATTGTTTGCCACAACTTGCCAATTTGGCATGTGTATACATATATAATGGAGTATAGATAGACACACCAAACTTTTAGTATTTTGAAGAAAAAAGCCCAAAACCACCAAGAGAAAGATCGATGGAGGAAAAGATGAGTCAAATCTTCTTCCAAACTATTACAAAGTACACATCACAAGTGACAAGAGAAGCCAATTTGATGAAGATAATCACAAGTTTGGGATTCCTTTTTCATCACCCTCAACATGAAATCATTAGCTTTGAGATAAATATAGGATTCCAAACCTTATGAAAGGGCCAATCAACATCCACCTCAACTTTCAAAATTTTGGAATAATCACTCTTCATTGAGAAGTAACTAATTGTGTCACTCTTCCATTTTAACTTCTTCTCCTTCATATAATTTCTAAAAAGATGAGATTGAAGAAAATCTTAGTAAGAATTAAGAATATCATCCTTATATGGAGCTCCCACTACTCTATGGTATTTCCATCATCTAATACCAACCCAAACTTAATTAATGATAGCCCAATAGTTCTCCAATTTTCTACCCCGACCTAAAGAGAAGAATGGTTCCAAGAGATGAAAAGATAGATGAACATTAAGAGGCCCATTCTTAAATTGTAACAAAGAGAATTGACAGCAAGGTAGTGGCATTTCCTTAAAAAAATATAAATGTGAGCATTCGATCTATTCATTGGTAGAAATTAATTCAAATGGATCAACAAAGTCCATGTCATTTTTTCTAATAGTTATGTACTTCAAAAAATATCCTCTTTATTGAAAGCATGCAAAAATTGTTTTGTAATGAGGGAAATGATTGCATTGATAAAGTATTTTAATGTCACATCCACCTTGTGAATTTTATTTGCAAAATTCCTTCCATATCATCATGGATCTTGTTGTAGAGTCATCAATACCATTCCGAATATTTTTTTCATGATCCTATCAATCCCATGCATCACACTTTCCAATGTAGCCAAAAGGGAAATCATGTAGATGAGGATTGATTGGAGCACCATCTAAACTAATTGAAGCTTATTAGCCCAAGATAGCCACATTGTTTTCCAAGATGAAAACTTAATGTTGAATCTATTGATCAAATGTTCCCAAACTGTAGAAAATATCTTCCCTCAAAGATGGGAATCCCAACATATTTCAAAGGAAGAGATTTGATTAGGAAGCCACTTCAATGTTATCAATTATGTCTTGTTGGTGAGGATAAGCATTGAGAAATAATGGCTCTAACTTCAACATTTTAAAGAATTGTCTCAAAGCCTCTTGGAAAATGGTCTAGGATTCTTTTAATGGTCTTATCTTAAGATTTTTTAATATGGCTAGAAAAAATAATATGAACAAAAAAATTTGCTTCAATTATTTTAATAAAATGAACTTGTTGATATCTTTGTCCCTTTAGTTTGAAAATGAGATAGAAACAAAATGAGCCTTCAAAACCAGATTTATGTCAATTCATTGTAAGTTTGCATTTATCACACTTTTTTAGGACTCTAGACATTGTCACCTATTCACAAGGTTTGCAAACTTTGTAATAATGCAAATGTTGAGACTTGCATAGCTTTTCACCACTTTTTTGTAGCTTTGTTTCACATTTATGAAGTTTATGAACTCTCAAGTTAACCAAAATAGAGAATTTTAACTTTTACAAACAATGTTTTTCAACAATTCACTGAGTTTGAGAGCCAAAAAAAACTTATGACAACAAAGGAAGGATACAAGGAAACTTTAAAGGTTAGAAATCCTACCAAAAACCTAACAACAAGAACTTGTTTACATTTTTGCAAGGCTCAAGAACTCACAAACTTTATGAATAAAGAAACCAATTGCTTAAAAAAATAGATTTACAAACTTGCGTGCAACTTGTGACAAAAAGGACCTTTCATAATTTCCTTAGGTTTGCAAACTTAAGAAGTTCATGAAAATTTAAAAGGGCCAACAAAAAGGGAAAGCGCTTATGAATATTATATATTTTTTGAACTTAATTCCCATAAAGATCCAAAATTGATTGATTTTCATAAGACCAAAATATTTAGGAGACATAGGCAAAATAAAATGAGTAACAATATGCCATATTGGCAATCCAAGGATGAGACAACTTTCCCAACAAAATTCTCTTTTGGAGATGTATGTGAAAGTGGTGGAAATAAAATGTTTGTTTTAACATATAAAAGAAGATTAAATAAACAGGTGTATAAAAATGTCACTAAATATAGTTAACTAAGATATATGATAAAAATGAAAATCCATCCAATATTGCCACTACTCTACCTTGACAAAAGAAATTCTAGTGGTTCAAATAAAATATCACTATCTTAAAATGATAATTATCACCTTGCATTAATGGCGTTGGGGGATTTTTTCTTGTATGACCCATACTAGGGCTCTCGGGACCTAGTTGTGGCCTATGGGGCCTCCTTCCTACACTTTCCATGGAGGTTGCATATGGGGAGTGTTGGGTATAGGGTGCATGTTTTTTTTCACTGTGATGCTTTGTTTCGTGTGAGGGTTTGATTTCTAGTGCAAGGGTTTTTTGGTGTCATGGGTGTTGTGATTCAGGTGTTGGGATCTAGTTTTTCTTTTTGAATAATTTTCTCCCTCTTCATTTCAAAGGATGGTATTGATTGGAGGCCCAAGTGCTAAGCTAAATATACCATTTTAGGAGGCTTTGTCAGGTAATGATCCATCCCGATCTATGCATCCAAGCATGATCATTTTTTTGAAAAAAAATCATGAATACGGAGGGCCCATCTCATAATGGTGGTCCTCAAATCCTAAAAATGAATGGTTGTTTGGAACATAGATAGGATCATTTGGTAAAGGTGATTCAACCAAAATCTATTGAGGAGGATTTCAACTATATTTCTACCCATACCTTGATTTGTAAGTTTATGGGGATTCATGCCCCCCTCCATGCATGCTCATTAGACCTAGAACCCCGAGGGTAAGCTATAGATAATGGTGGTAGCTAATAACTACTTCATGTTGCTTTTCAATTGTTTGGCTGATCGTAATAAGGCATTTGAGGGAGGTCCCTACTTCTATAACCAAGTTAAGTCTTGTTTATCAAATCATGGCATGTGGGATTTAATCTTGTAAAGGAGCTCCCGACAAGAGTTCTTGTATGGGTGAGGCTTCGATGGTTTCCTTTAGAGTTCTTGAGGAATGATATTTTGTACATGATCACTCTATTGCTTAGCAAGCTTGTGGGTATGTCACAACAAAATATGGATAAAAAAGGTAATTTCTTTTGTTTGGATTTGTATTAAAATTGATTCAAATAAACCTTTTCCATATTCTTTGGAAATTTTTCTTGGATCATCTTCATAGATCCAACAACTTGATTATGAAGATCTTCCATTTCAATGTCAAATATGCCATGGATATGGCCACTTGCAAAAGAAGTGTCCTTAGGTCTTCCTTAAAGGGTCCCCACTTAATATATCATCATGTAAATAATCAAAGATGGACAAAAGGAAAGCCCTTGTGAGGGTGGACCTGACACAAATAAGGATGACTTTAGTCCTATAAAGGCTCGCACAAGGGTAGAGGGAAGAAAAGACATTTCAAAGACAACTAGGTTGATGATGTCTTTAACCATTTTAAGGTGTTGGATGATTTTGATCTTCAAGTGGTGAAACTAGATGGGATGCATTTTGATGTAGGCGATTTGGGGGAGGTCCAGGAGATAACTAGGGAGGATGGTAATTAGGTTACCCAATAGGAGGGTCTTCTTGTGACAAAAATGGATATAGCTTAGGATCCTTTGACTCCTTGTGCTCTGGAGTCAAGTGAAAATATTGAGAGGGTCAATGGATTGACCATGGTTATGTTGCTTCCTCTATAAGAGGAGGAGTTGGATGATGGGAAAGGTAGTAAATCCTTTCCCTCTCTAAGGTTGCAACCAAAGAGCCTTAAGAAGGGAGCTTCAGATAAACTAATCAAGGTAGGGAAGAAGAAATATCAAGAAAAAATAAACTAATGGGTGAGAATTTGGTGGAATCAGGGTCAATCAAGATCATTGGCTCTCATTTCTCCAAATCTCATAGATGATTGTTCTTTCATGGAATGTAAGGGGCTTAAACAACATACCTAGACTAAAAGTTGTTTATGAGTTGATTAGAGCTCATTTACTAGATATTATCTTTATTTAGGAGACAAAATTTTCTATGGAAAGTATGTATACTTTGGCCACAAAGTTGTTTTGGAGAAGCCATTGTCAGTGTATTGGAGCTTAGGGAAATGTAGGAGGGGTGGCTTGCCTTTGGAACCTACTAAAGGTCTCCCCTCTTTGGTGGCTCTCAAGTAGATTCTCAATCTCTATGGTTGCTACTAACTTTGAAACTAGAGAGACTTTTTTTCTCTCCAATGTTTATGCTCCAATAGATCTTCCTGGTAAAAGTAGACGTTGGGTCCATATTTGATATATTTAGTAAAAATTTGAATCCTTTAGTTTTTTGGATCTTGGTCAAGAAATTTAATGCCATTATCAGTTTGGAGGAAAAGAGGGGAGGTGTCCAAAGGTTTGATCCTTCTTCTACGTAGCTAAAAGATAACATTGTCTCCATGAATGCGGTGAAAATAAATCCCAGTAATGGTTTTTTTACCTACAAGAATAGGAGATGTGGTAAGGATTCTATTTCATAGAGATAAGACAGGTTTTTGGTGTCTAGGTTTTGGATTGGTAGCAAATCATGGGTTACCATCTTTGAGATTTTAGAGTGGAGGGTTTTTGACCTTTGGCCTATCAAACTCACAACTAATTTGGTGGGGGCTACTAAAAACCAATCCTTCAAGTTTTAGCTTATGTGGTTACGTGGTCCTCTACTATAGGATCTTATGTTTGATTGATGGAGTAGAGGAAGACCTGCTTATGATAGAACTATGTATACCTTTGTCAAAATGTTACAATTTATGAGGTATCAGCTCAAGAAATGGAATAGGTAGAATTTTGGTAATATCTTTTTGGACAGGGAAAATCCTCAATCCCGCTTGGATGATATTACTTGGCAGATTAGGGACCATGGTCTTACAAAGGGTTCCCTTAGGAATGAAGCTACTACCTTGAAGGAGCTTGAGGAATGAGAACTCCTTGAAGATGTTTTTGGAAACAAAAGGCTCAAATATTTTTTATAGCAAAACTTCACTCGCACTTGAATCTATAGGAGAACATTATAACAATTCATGGACTTAGTAAACAAGCAAACAAATGAGTCAATAAAAGCTCCTAAAATAGAGTTGGGTCTCTATTTTTCTAATTACTAAATATAATCTTAACTTTGAGATCATATTAAATTTGAATAGATTTAGCCAACATTCATGGCCAATAACCTAGAAGAATCATGTGCCAAAAAAGAGATTGGGTCTAAAAGAGTTAAAGAAATCATGTATCCAAGTCCAAGTAGCCTAAGTACATGGATAAAACAAGAGAACACTCAAGATAATGTAGATTAAAGACATTTAAATACATCAATCAAAGATCTAATAAGAAAATATTGATAAAGAATACACCAAGCAACATGAATAGGTGTGGGTTCAAAAAGTGGTTGACCAAACTATATGAAATCGTCACAGTACATTGTCTATAGATTAGACATGCCATCTATTATTGAGCATTTCAATCATAAGAAAATGTGAAGAAAGCCATGACCAACTTTCATAAGGCTTGTAATTATGGAAAGTTGTATCTAAGTAATGTTTCCAAGTTTTGTACACGGCTTGCTGCACGCTATCCCAACATGTGAAGCATTTCTAAATGAACTTACTCAACAATAATTTGAAAAGACTAAAAAGCTTGAAATTAAGCTTGTCTTTAGACCAAGATAACCGATTTCTGATAGTTCTAAAAAAATGTCTAAAATGAATCACAAAGGATCCAAAGGACATTGGCTAAAGGTTAATCCTGACAAGAGATGACACGATAGTACGCAAGAGAGTACTAGTTGATACAAAATTCAGGTCTGAAGTCATATATGTTCCAGAATAACCAAGGTTTGATAACCTCCCAAACTTTCCACGTGCTTTTTAGCAGCAAATTGCTATAGATTTGGCAAGACCTTCCTAACGAAATTGGAATGAAATCCTACCATTTCCCAAACCTGTCTGTCACTAAGAAACCCATAAAAAATACAACCGCAACAAGATTTCCAAGGCCTTATTCCCTGTTAGTATATAAAATAAAAAATAAGCAAGGAACTACTGAAAATTCCCACCATTCGCATGACGTACCTTCTTTGATCTTACACAACTAAGGGCCTTCTCCAATCTGTTTTCAAGCTGCAAAAGATCCCAGATATTTGACGATGGAAAGGATTCTCCCATTAGTTCCCTGTAAGAAATCTCCTTTTCAACCATATGTTTTGTTTTAATATTCGTAGTAATCGAGATTGCAGATAGATTTTAGTTATCAATTTAAGAGTTATAACTACATATTTATGTATAAACGTGAATTTCCACAAACAAACCTGATTGAATTTGTTAGAATGTCCCTCTATTGTCTGAGTTTAGTGGCCTCCTCTTGCCAATGCTTTTCAGATTAACTACGTATAATTAGAGTATGCCAAGCAAAATGGAAGAAATGTTCACAAAGATGACACAACGTAGCTTCACTAGTTTGTTGACATGTTTCAATTGTTTACCTCGATGTCACTGTCCGTAGAAAGAGTCTGTAGCTTCAGAAATTTCTTATCATGACTTTCGATGTACCTGTGAATTGTTCTCTCCATGCTAATAACAGTAAGAAACATAAACATTATCATCAGTGTTATAAAATTTGCAAGACATGAATCAGTAACACAATAGATATGCAAGACCTTACAGGTAATATTACTATTTATCTTTTACAATCTCAGTTTTCTTTCCAGGAGAGATTAACTTTCATATATTTCTAAATCTCAGTCAATAAAATATCCGTGTTATTTTTTTTTCTCTTTCTACAATTGTGCTATTCAAGACATTAACTTCAATATAGCTGAGAGCAATTCCTTTTGCTATCATTGTGAGAGTTACAAAACATTAAGGGAAGAAAAGAAAGGAAAGGAAAGAAGAGGAGGAAAAATGAACAAAAGACTAATAGATAAACACAGCCAACTAAGATCTGTGGGCCAAGGGGTAGAAGAGTAGAAATAAAATAGAGCAGCAAATGAAGATCATACACAGCAGTAAAATAAACACATTCAAATGCAATTAAGAGCTGCTCAAAAAAACACAATTGAAACACAACACAAAATAGACAGCAATCAGATTTATATATATTCATCAATTTGAAATATATAGCAACTACGATGCCCTGTTCAACCTTCTCTGCAGAGCTGTGATGCTCTTCTTTCCTATTGCTTGCATTAAGCAAAATGACTACAAAAAGGAACTAAAATAAAAAAATATGGTGGACAGCAAAGCAGTAATAAAATATTATTATTTTTACTACCCACAAAGTGTGTGAGAGTAAATAGGGAGTTAATGCGCATTAATCCGAATCTCTCAAATATTCTCCAAAAAGCATTCCTCTTAAATTGCCTTAAAAATAGGTACGCATCCTTAATTGGAGGGAATTAGCATAATTAAATAGTTGAGATTAGATATCTCTAACACTCCCCCTTAATCTCAACTAGCTGACAAATTTCACAAAAAAACTTCCGGAGCATCCACCTTCATTCCCATTATACTTCTCAAAAAGTTCCAGCGCATCCATCTTCAGTCTGCCTTCAAGTTTCGGAGCATCTGACTTCAAGTTCTGGAGCATCTTTTTTTTGTTCCTGAATTATGTTCAAAAAGTTCCAGAGCATCCGACTTCAAGTTCCAAAGCATCTGCATTTCAAGTTCCGGAGCATCTGCACTAGCACATAAATTTCTGGAGCATTGATCTTCAGCACAAACACACAAACAACTTTTCAAGTATTCAAATGTGTCTCTTTCCAATGGTTTAGTGAATATATCAGCAAATTGATCTTCTGATCTATAGAACTCCAAACATATTTCTTTGTTATTCACTAACTCTCTTATAAAATGGTATCTAGTGTCTATGTGTTTGTTTCTTTTATGAAAAATATGATTTTTAGACAATGCAATGACTGAGTTATTATCACAGTAAATCTTAGTTGCTTCATCTTGTTTATGCATCAACTCAGCTAACATTTTTCTCATCCATTCGGCTTGACATGCTGCTATTGTGGCTGCAACATACTCCGCTTCTGCTAAAGAAAGTGTAACAATAGGCTGTTTCTTTGAAGCCCATGATATAACCCCTAATCCAAAGTTAAAGGCATAACTAGAAGTACTTTTTCTATCATCTATGCTATCAGCACAATCGTTGTCCATGTATCCAATGAGTCTGAAATCATCTATAGCTGAATATAAAATTCCATAGTTCTTTGTTCCACATACGTACCTCAAAATCCTTTTTCCAGCTTGCCAATGAGAGTCTTTTGGAGACTCCATGAACCTTGAGATAAGACTTACACCATACATGATGTCAGGTCTTGTGGCTGTCAAGTACATGAGACTGCCAACCATCCTTTTAAATAGTTTAGGATCAACTAATGAACCATCATCTTCCTTGCTTAACTTCAGTCCTGTCACAACTGGAGATGGAGCTGATTCGCAATTCAACATATTAAATCTTTTCAACACATCACTTGCATATTTTTACTGAGAAATAAAAATACCATCTACTGATTGCTTAACTTCTATTCCCAAAAAATATTTCATAAGACCTAGATCATTCATCTCAAACTCTTTCATCATAGCTTCCTTAAAGATATTTATAGAAAGGTCTCCCATAAAGATCAAATCATCTACATAAAGACAAACTATCAGCATTTTACCTTCTTCATCTATCTTGATATATAAAGTTGGCTCACTGTTGCACCTACTGAAACCATTCTTAATTAAATAAGAATCAATTCGACTGTACCATGCTCTAGGAGCTTGCTTGAGTCCATAGAGTTCCCTTTTCAGCTTATATACTTTGCCTTCATGACCTATAATTTCATATCCTTTCGGCTACTCAACATAAAATTCTTCTTCAATCATACCATTTAAAAATGCAGATTTTATATCCATTTGAAAAACATGCCACTTCTTTTGAGTTGCAATGGCCAAAACACTTCTTATTGTATCCAAGCAAGCTACCGGTGCAAATGTTTCAGTGTAGTCAATACCAAGCTGCTGAGTGAAACCTCTAGCAACCAACCTTGCCTTATGCTTTAGCACATTTCCATCCATGCCATACTTAGTTTTATAAATCCACTTTACACTTATTACATCCTTTCTTTGAAGGCGATCCACCAACTCCCAAGTATTGTTATTTTCAATAGCTTCAATCTCTTCATCCATAGCTTCAGCCCATGCTTCATCCTTAATTTCTTCATCAAAGAACATTGGATCAGCAACTTTTTAAAATAAAGCAATTTAATAGAAAATGAATTTGATATGTCAACACTAAAATCAGCTTCATATATATCTCTTAAACTCTTTGTTTTTTGCTGCAATAAGCTTTCCAATGTAGGATCCGATGAGCTCCTTCTATCAACTGAGTTTGATGGACTTCCAAATGGTGTTATGGCTGGTGTTCTTTGTGGAGTTTGCCATGTAGGTGTAAAATTATGATTTCTTGAAAGTCTTGCTTTAGAATGAGGTGTAGCTTGTGCTACAACTTGTGTTGCATGTCTGGGAGTGGAAGGAGGTATTGCTTGAAGAATACCTTGTTGTTCTATCACTTCATCAGTCATATCATCATGTGGATCAACTGCTGCTACACTTATTATTTTTTCTACACTTCCATCCCATGCTTCGTTCTCCACAAATTGCACATCTCTACGGATTATAACTTTTCTTGTAATTGGATAAAACAACTTGTAAGTTTTGTATCTTCTGAATACCCAACAAAAATACATTTCTCATCTCTGTTATCTAATTTCCTTCTGAGCTCTTCAGGCACATGAGCATATGCAATGCATCCAAAAACTTTGAAGTGAGGAACATTGTGCTTTCTACCACTCCAAGCCTCTTGAGGAATCACATTCCTTACACTTGTAGTTGGATATCTATTCAAAATATAAACAACAGTTGCTACTGCTTCAACCCAGTATTCATTTGGTAAATGCTTTGACTTCAACATACTTCTTGCCATATCCATCATAGTTCGATTTCTTTTTTGAGCCACACCATTTTGTTGAGGTGTGTAACAGGCTGTGAATTGTTTATGAATACCATGTTGGCTGCAATAATTCAGAAAATCATTAGAATTATACTCACCGCCTCTATAATTCAGAAAATCATTAGAATTATACTCACCGCCTCTATTAGTCCTTAATATCTTGATGTAGTAACCCCTTTGCTTCTCTACAAGAGCCTTGAACTACTGAAAGACTCCAAATGCATCAGATTTATGCCTCAAAAAATAGACCCATGTCTTTCTTGTATAATCATCAATAAAAGTCAAAAAATATGTACAACCTCCAATGGAAGGAGTTTGCATTGCTCCACATATATCAGAGTGAACAATCTCAAGTGGTTTACATGCTCTATGTTGTTTACCCAAGATGCACGCTTCACATACCCTTTCTGGTTTTTAAATCAATGCCAGCCCCTTAACCATATTCTTTCTATGCAACAAATTCAGACCTCCAAAGTTTAAATGACCAAATCTCAAATGCCACAACTAAGATTCATTATTTACCACTGACTGAAAAACTATTTGAACAGTTACATTACCATTTTGTTCATCTTTGGTTTCAATTTCTGCCTTTCCGGAGCAACCTCGCTCTATTCCAGAGCATCCTTGTTCTTTTGTAGAGCAACCTTCTGGAGCAACTTTGCTACTTTGTATGTTTCCAGAGCAACCTTCCGGAGCAACTTTGTAACTTTTTATGTTTCTGGAACAGCCTTCTGGAGCAACTTTGCAACCTTGTTCATTTCTGGAGCAACCTTGAGAGGTGTCTTGAGAACTTTTAGCCTTTAATGCTGTTCCAACTTGTGTATTTTCTGCCATATGATAAGTTTTAGCTGTGTTTCTTTTGATGTCAGGTTTCAACCTCAATGGGAACATTCAATTTTTTGTCATTTGTACCTCTGCTATCAGCTGCGTACTTGGATATTTATCAAGAATAACACATGCATTATTTTTCATATAAATTATGTATCCTTTTTGCACTAATTGACCAATACTCATCAGATTGTGCTTCAAACCAGCAACATTAAAAACATCATTAATGACTTTTTGCTCCCCCTTTTTGGTTAGAATATCAATAGTGCCTTTTCCCATAACATTCACTTGATTATTGTTCCCAAGAGTAACATTTAAAGTGATTGATTTATCCAAGCTTGAAAATAATTCTAGATTTCTAGACATATGATTGCTATAGCCAAAATCTAAATACCAAATATCATTTGGACTATCTTGAACCATATTGCACTCAACTGGTGATTTTGTAGAAATTGCTTCAACAATCTTTGCACATGCAATAAACATAGTTTTTGTATAGTTTTCTGGGGGATTTTGATTTTGTCTTCCTTGGTCATGTTGTTTCTTCCTGCACTCAAAGGAGTAGTGACCATACTTTTTGTAGTAATGACATTGAACATGTGACTTATCTTGTCTTTAACCACTTGAATGACTTTGAAAGTGTTCATTGTTATGTCCTCTTCCACCTTGATTTTCAGGACTGATACTATGTCCTCTAAATGAATTTCTTCCTCTACCCCTAGGTGTGAACCTACCTCTACATTTTCCACAGCTTATTGAAGCCTGAGATGAGAAAACATTCTCGATAGAGGTGTGTGATCTGTTTAGCCTATATTCATGATTTATCAAAGATGCATGCAATTCATCCATTGTCAACTGGGTTAAATCCTTAGTTTCTTCTATAACAATAACTAAATGATCAAACTTAGTAGGCAAAACCCTTAGCATTTTCTCAACTATCCTTGTCTCTTCTAATGTTTCCCCATGAGACTTTATCTAATTTACTAGCCCAACAACATGAGTAAAAAATAACTCCACAGATTCTGAATCTTTCATACTTATATTTTCAAATTCTCTTCTAAGTATTTGGAGTTTTGCAGCTTTAGCTTTGTCCTTACTTTGATAGGTTGTTTGCAGTGTGTCTCATGCCTACTTTGCTTGTGTTGCTACTAAAACTCTTGGAAATATGCTTTCATGCATTGCTTGATGAATGTAGAAAAGGGTTTTTCCATCCTTCTTTCTCTGATCTTTCAAGAGATTTTTGTCTGCCTGTGTGAGATCATTATAAGCTGCTTGGTCTGATGGTTCTGCATAACCATTATCAACAATTTCTCAAACATCCTAAGATCTAAACAGGGCTTTCATGGTCAATGACCAATATTCATAATTTTTGCCTGTGAAAAGAGGAGTTTGCAGGCTAGACAAGGAAGCCCCAGACGTTGAGGCAACAAAAGCCATTGATGGCTGTTAAACAAGAAATAAGTGCAGACCAAGAAATAAATTTGAACCAGTGGCTCTGATACCAGATGTGGGCCAAGGGGTAGAGGAGCAGAAATAAAACAGAGCAGCAAATAAAGATCATACACAGCAGTAAAATAAACACATTCAAATGCAATTAAGAGCTGCTCAGAAAAACACAATTGAAACACAACACAAAATAGACAGCAATCAGATTTATATATATTCATCAATCTGAAATATACAACAGCTACGATGCCCTGTTCAACCTTCTCTGCAGAGCTGCGATGCTCTTCTTTTCTGTTGCTTGCATTAAGCAAAATGACTACAAAAAAAAACTAAAATAAAAAAGTACGGTGGACAGCAAAGCAGTAATAAAATACTACTATTTTTACTACCCACAAAGTGTGTTAGAGTAAATAGGGAGTTAATGTGCATTAATCCAAATCTCTCAAATATTCTCCATAAAACATTCCTCTTAAATTGCCTTAAAAACAGGTAGCATTCTTAACTAGAGTGAATTAGCATAATTAAATAGTTGAGATTAGATATCTCTAACAAGATCTGCATAAGGATCATAAACAGCTCGCATGCATGATTAAAGTCAGTTAACTCTTATACGCACGCCATCTTCATTAATTTTTCACTCGGAAAATGAGTTGAATCTTTCTGAATTTAAATAGCTTTAAATTTAAGCAACTGGAAGAGTAATTAATACCATATTTTAAAGAAAACAAATTTAACTTTTTAAGTAACCGTCCCAATAGTGAATCCACATAGATCATTAAAATAAGCATAGTTTTCTATAATGGTCATTAATATTGATTGCAAGGAATGTTAGAGAATATAATTCATAATTGAATTGTACTTGTGTATGTGTCATCATATATTTCTCATGACAGTCTCAATTCGGTGTCATTTGTCTCTCAATTAGTTTTCTATAAAAGTAAGTGTTTTTGTATGATATTTCAATTTTATGTTCGGTATCAGAGCCTACAGATTGTGCCTCTATACCTGACTGGAGAAAGCTGCTGCCAGTGTGTGTGATGGTGTAAATTTGATGCTGCGTGGACCTGTGGTGGAGAACATTTATTGGTTGGAACGTTAGACATCAGAGAGCTATTTTTTGTTGTTGATGAATTAAACAATGAGTTTTTCTGTGCTGTTTCAATTTTCAATTGGGAAAGCGTAGGATTCAAACAGGATCAGTCATTCGCAACCTTATTATACTTTTATCATTCAGTTCAGTAGAACAACGGACAGTAATAAAATTACTATTAATATGTATGCCAATGTTTTAACAAACTACCGCTGTACCTTAAATGATTCTTAGCAGTTATATTATCACAACTTTTAGATCTTTAGTTCTGAAAAGAGTCGAGGTTTCAACTCCACGATATGAGATATGTCACTCATCAATATTCAGATTAGCCAGCAGAGAAGATTAGATAACGAGTGATAAATATATTCTATATTTAAATTGGAAGAAACACAGAATAATTTACAAGAATACAGCAGAAGAAAATTCAAGAGCGAAATGCATATCACTATTATTTTATAAAAGAGTGTTGTTAACATTTTAGTGCGTTGTTAGTCAAAAGAGTCACCATCTTGATATTCAATAATCATAATCATAATCATAATCATTTTTATTAAATTCAAAAATGAACAAAGAATTGATAGTGACATAATTATACCAAATCAATAACATATTTTGATACCAAATGAAGAATTTAAAAATCACTATTCAATTAGACCAGAACATTCAAATGAATAAAATCTTTCACTCAATAATGTTTAAATAATTACTCACAGCATGCAAATAACTTATAAAATTGAGCTATCAAATAACTTTTCATAACTATTCTTTATTAACATCTACTCATTCATTACAGACTATGATTTGAAGAGCAAGAAAATATCTTTTATAAAGAATTCGTAGCCTCAAAATAATAATAATAATAAATTTATTTTTCTTATATGCAGCGATTTTATTTAGTAAAAATCAATTCATGCTTTTGCATTGAAAAAAAACAATTAATACATTAAAAATGTTTATGTTGAGCTGCTGTTCATTTGGATCAGGTTTATTTCCAACACTCTTCTAGCCTGCCTCTGATACCATTTGTTGAGCTATAGCTCATATGGACCAGCTAGGACTCAAATGTAAGACCTTCCATTTGTTGTTGGAGTGCTCTACCAACTAAGCTACTGTCCTCTTTGACCAACCTATTGTCAATCAAAAGTTATTTTTTTTCAACAATTTACACAAATTATTTTAAAAATCATGCAAACTCCACATGATCATGAATTGCATGGCAATCAAGCATCATGTATCACTTATGCATATCAAAATTATTTTATAAAGAAGCACTCTAGTGTGTCCCTAGTCAAGACTATGTATCAATACAGCTATCTTTCAGTCAAAATACCTTCAACAACAAATTCCCCGCCTCACAAATAGTTATATTTGTTTTTTTGCCCATAGTCTATTACTTTTTATGCGTACGATTTTTATTCATCCTTTAATATTGGGATAAGCATGTCAATCTAGTATTAATTAAGAAGCATCATATCTCAAGTCATGCATTTTCATAAGTAGTGGTTACAAGAACCCATCTCTCATGGGTCAATGAGTTAAAATTGTAAAACTACACAGTTTAATCTTGATAGCAATATCGTAATTTTCACACTATGGAAAATACCTCCTACTTATCAATTGATGAGCTAAAGGGGCTCTATAATTAATGGTTCATAAGGAAAAACACTTGTTGAAGGTTTTGCAAATGGGGTTGCAAGCTAAGTGGGCTTAATCTTGAGTTGGAGTAGTACTAAGATGGGTGACCTCCCGGGAAAGCCCAGTGCTTCACCTCTGTGAGCATCACCTAGATGCATTGAGTGCTAAGTGGAACATTCACTATCATGAGAGATGGGTTGTTGTGAATAGCTACTCATGAAACATGGGTCAATGAATTTGACTCATAAAACTACAGGGTTGAAACCTGATAGCAATATCATAATTTGACATGCTATGGAAAATACCTCCTACTTATCAATTGATGAGCTAAGGGAGCTCTATAATGAATGGTTCAAAAGGCACAACAGTTGTTGAAGGCTTTCCAAATTGGGTTGCAAGCTAAGTGAGTTTCATCTTGGAGAAAACTTTGTGGTTAAGTGTACTTGAGTTGGAGTAGTACTAGGATGGGTGACTTCCTGGGAAGGCCCAGTGCTTCACCTTTATGAGCATCACCTAGATGTAATGAATGCTAAGTGGACCATTCACTATCATGAGAAATGGGTTCTTGTGAACCACTACTCATGAAACATGGTCAATGAGTTTGACTTGTAAAACTACACGTTTGAATCTTGATAGGAATGCCATAATTTGACACGTTGTGGAAAATACCTCCTACTTATCAATTGATGAGCTAAAGGGGCTCTATAATGAATGGTTCATAAGGCACAAAGATTGTTTAAGGGTTTGAAAATGGGGTTGCAAGCTAAGTGGGTTTAATCTTGGAGAAAACTCTATGGTTAATCATGCTTGAGCTAGAGTAGTACTAGGATGGGTGACATCCCGGGAAGGCCCAGTTCTTCACCTCTATGAGCATCACCTAGATGCAATGAGTGCTAAGTGGACCATTCACTATCATGAGAGATGGGTTCTTGTGAACCACTCCTCATGAAACATGGGTCAATTAGTTTGACTCATAAAACTACATGGTTGAATCCTGATAGCAATATCATAATTTGACATGTTGTGGAAAACACCTCCTACTTATCAATTGATGAGCTAAAGGATCTCTATAATGATTTTTTCATAAGGCACAACACTTGCTAAAGGTTTTGCAAATGGGGTTGCAAGTTAAGTGGGCTTAATCTTAGAGAAAACTTTGTGGTTAAACTCACTTGAGTTGGAGTAGTATTGGGATGGGTGACATCTAGGGAAGGCCTAGTGCTTCACCTTTGTGAGCATCACCTAGATGCAATGAGTGGTAAGTGGACCATTCACTATCATGAGAGATAATTTCTTGTGAACCCCTACTCATGAAACATGGGTCAATGAGTTTGACTCATAAAACTACACGATTGAATCCTAATATCAATATGATAATTTGGCATGCTATGGAAAATACCTCCTACTCATCAATTGATGAGCTAAAGGGTCTCTATAATAAATGGTTCATAAGGAACAACACTTGTTGAAGGTTTTGCAAATTGGGAACTACAAGCTAAGTGGGCTTAATCCTAGAGAAAATTATGTGGTTAAGCACGCTTGAGCTGGAGTAGTACTGAGATGGGTGACCTCCCAGAAAGGCCTAGTGCTTCACCTCTTTGAGCATCACCTAGATGCAATGAGTGCCAAGAGGACCATTCACTATCATGAGAGATGGGTTCTTGTGAACCACTACTCATGAAACATGGATCAATGAGTGTGACTCATAAAACTACATAGTTGAATCCTAATAGTAATATAATAATTTGACACATTGTGGAAAATACCTCCTACTTATCAATTGATTAGTTAAAGGGGTTCTATAATGAATGGTTGATAAGGTACAACACTTGTTGAAGGTTTTACAAATGGGGTTGAAAGCTAATTGGGCATAATCTTGGAGAAAACTTCATGGTTAAGTGCGGTTGAGTTGAAGTAGTACTAGGACGGGTGACCTCCCAGGAAGGCCTAGTGCTTCACCTTTGTGAGCATCACCTAGATGCAATGAGTGCTAAGTGGACCATTCACTATCATGAGAGATAGGTTCTTGTAAACCACTACTTATGAAATAGGGGTCAAGGAGTTTGACTTGTAAAACTACACAATTGAATCATAATAGCAATGTCATAATTTCACACATTGTGGAAAATACGTCCTACTTATCAATTGATGAGGTAAATGGGCTCTATAATGAATTGTTCATAAGGCACAACACTTGTTGAAGGTCTTGCAAATGGGGTTGCAAGCTAAGTGAGCTTAATCATAGAGAAAAATTTGTGGTTAAGTGTGCTTATGATGGAGTAGTACTGGGATGGGTGACCTCTCGGGAAGGCTTGATGCTTCATGTTTGTTAGCATCATCGAGATTCAATAAGTGCTAAGTGGACCATTAAATATCATCAGAGATGGGTTCTTGTGAACCACTACTCATGAAACATGGGTCAATGAGTTTGACTCGTAAAACTACAGAGTTGAATCCTGATAGCAATATCATAATTAAAATACTTGCTAAAGCTTAACACATAAATATTTACATTTTATGGTTTTCAATTTATTAGCAATATCTAGACCTCTTAGAACATATGACATTGTAATACTTTGTAATATTTTTTAATAACATATTTACTATTTATATCCTTCCAAGCATAGTAAGACAATTTTTATTTTCCATTAATTTGATTAAGTGGGGACTAGCTCTTGTGAATCTAAGAAATTCATATTGTGCAATTTTATAGTAAGGATCAGAATCCTTACATCACCTAAATTTTCATTTCTTATTTATAAAATACCGTAAACTAAATTTACTTATCTCATTATAAACGTTTGGAAAAGCCTCTTTAAAGAGAGCTTAATCTATGTTGCTACCATCTTATCTCTTATATCCCAATTTTCTTTCTTTTCTCAAGGTTTGGGTTCTTTTCTTGATGACAATAACATGTTCATAGAAACTTTGAAGTGTTAGAAGACTCTACATATCAAACAACCAATCATAATACATTTTACTATTTCAATTTTACTCCAGCAAATAAATACTAATAAAATCTATTGTGTAGCCTTTTTTCAACAAACTATATTGTTAGTCATTTTTGTAGTCTATTTTTTATTGTTTGGGATTCATTGATGATTCTATTCAAATGTTTAGAAAACATTTTAGGCTCTTTCAAAATCCCACCTTTACCATGTAATTAAGGAAACAAAAACCATTTCTGATTTCCCTCGTTATAAGATGAGAATAAACAATTTACTTTAAAATAACCATCAAATTATTGAAGTTTTCTTTTTTGTTTCATCCAATTGTTCCAAGTACAACTTTTAGAATTAAAAAAATCCTCACCAATTTCTTATGTAGATATTATCTTGTTTGTTGTAATGTAACTCTTCTCCTTTTCCTTCCATAGCAATGCCACTTTCCTCTTTGACTATAACCAATCAAGTGCTATCAGCATTCATAACATGTTCATAAAAATAATGGGCCCACTTAGAAAGGCATAAATATGATTCAATTCAAAAATCATTAGAATCTTCACATGTCATGCTTTTAAATATATGTTTGAATCAATTTTCTTGAAATTAATGTGAATGCTATGTTTTTAAAAAACCTAGAAATGGAGAGATCGTATGATGAAAGACTTTCACACCTTTTTCATGTGTTGAGATTTTTCCTTGGGATAATTCAACATGGTGATATTTCTTGTTTTTATACTCCTTTTCTTTGTTGATTCCCCCTACTTATCTAAAATAGTTGGTCACCTTCTACATCTATTTTCAGCTCTTCTTTAGTCCAAGAAGGTCATCCCTTCCACACACTTCAACTACCTACACAAGATAGGATATATCACAACACATACAACTATCAACCTAAAAGTTCAAATAATTACACAACTCAAGATTTTTATTGGTTCTAATATCATATTGAAGAAAATGGACAATATATATGAAACACAAAGATAAAATTATGATAAATATACGATAAAAAAATATCTTATTGCATAGTTGGCTGTATGCAGAACTTTTATTCCCTTATTTCTTTTCCATTTTCAGAGGGTGAGTTCTATTAGATTTGTGCTTACTTGTCACGGCCTTTCCCTTTGAAACTTGAGCTAGCACTTTGTTGCCCACCTTTGCCATTTACATGTATGTTGCAGGTTTGGGGTTGACACCCAATGTCAGATGCTGCGCAGGATTCCCGAGTTTGAGCTTTGCGCTGATGAAATACATTTTCTTTCACCATTATGGAACTTCTATGTGTGATCCCTTACCTTTAGCTGGCTGTAGGTTCCCATTTATTTGCAAGAGAGTCTTCAAGGAGGCATCCTTTGGCTCCAAGTGAAAGGCATGTATCATAGTACTGAGCAGTTGAACTTGTACAGGAAATATTTTCTTCTTGCTGGCACATAGCCAATTTTAGGCATCTGCAGCAAAGTTTTTTCTCCTTCTTTAGGGATGCATTGCACATTTGTGCTGGGTAATGTCCTTGTTGCTGCACGCGAATATAGAATTGATATGGGGCATTAGGAGATGAGCATAGACGTGGTTTTATCTAGCTCGCAGGCTCCCAAAATTAGAATTAACGATTTGCATGAACGTGGGAGATTTTCTCCCCTGCTCTTATGTGTTTAGGCTCAATCCAAGATTTCCTCATTTACGCAAACTACTACTATTGTCTGCAAGTGTGTGCCAACAGAACAGTGTTTTGAATTAAGTTTATATGCTCAAAACACTTTGGTCTACACCGTTGGAGTTTGATGAAACTTGTACGGCTACATATTTAGGGATGTAATTTTGATTAAGGGTTGGTTGGTCTCAGATGTTAGGGTTTAGATAGATTAGAGCAATAAACATTAACAATTATATGTAGATTAAATAATCTAGAAATAACAATGAAGAATAATACAAAAGAGAACAACAGAGAAATTAACGTGATTCATCCAATATGGGCTGCATCCACAAAAACTCAGTCATCCAATGATTACATCCCAACCGCTTATAACAAACTTTTTGGAAGCTTCTAAAATTAGGGTTTTACAAAGTCATTTTTCAATTGTCAATTAAAAAAATAACTACAAACCCTTTGACGTGTTAATGGGAAAAAACTTGATGTGTTAATGGGAAAAAAATCAATCGCCACATACCAAAAATCTCCCACTTGGAGACTAATCTGGCTCCACACCAAACAATCTCCCATTTGGAGATTGATCTTAGATGGCACTGTTGCACTTGCAACTCCCATTGGATTACAAGTTTGGCTAGTTTCCTATGTCCACCATTATTAGTCGTGAAGGCCAATGGAAACTGATGAGGAAATCAGTTACTCCAGTGTAACTTTCTTTATGAATATATCTGTAAGATTCTCACTTGTGTGAATTTTCTCCATCTTCAAATGTCCATCCTCCAAAACTGATCCTGGATGAAGTGGTATCTGAGTTGTATGTTCTTAGTTTTTTAATGCAAAGCTAAATTCTTAGCAAGATGAATGCACTTTGGCTATTAGTGTACACAGGGCTATCTTCTTGTTGTTGTCCCTGATGGAAACCCTCAAAAAAATTTCTTGGTTCCACCTTAAATCTATAATTTTTTTGGATTGGGTCCTCATTTTTTATATTTGGTCATATCCCCATCACTGTATTAGGGTTTTTATGTTGGTTAAAACCTTGCAGAAATGGTCTATAAGTGTTACAACCCTTGGTTGTTGTATTATTACAGTGACTCGTATCCTAAGTTTTCGGTTGCCTAAGTTATGTTTTATGTTATTCACTATCATCATGTGAATGGTCTCTCACGCCTAGGTCTGATTTTCTCATTTCTTATAAGGTTGAATAAAGGATCTTTTTGGCCTTTACATCCTTTGCATTTTAGGACTCAGAAGTTCTCGAGCCCATTTTCTCATGACACCCTAGAGGGTCCCCTTCATTAGAACAACTTATATGCATATGCTTAGGGTTTTCACTTAAGTTCCGACCGTCATCTTACTTTAACGCTCATCGTTGATTTCTTTAGAAGTGCATATTTTGAATTGGTGACGAGTGATGAAGCGGTATTTATTTGATATCACTCATTGCTAATAGCTGCCAGAGCTTTTAAATCAAATACGTGATGAGCGATGTTCCTTGTATTATTGGGGGATCTCTTGTCGCTAATGGCTTTTGAGCCTTAAAATTTGTAATAATGATGAGTGATACCCCAACCTTATGTCCTTATCGCTCATCAAAGATGGTCATAAAATTACAAATTTAGGATCAGTGATGAGCGATATGATGAAATTCATTATATCGCGTGATTGTGTAAATGTTTTAAATGTTGAGTTCCACATTAGTGATATGTGATACACATTGTAACTATGTAAATCCTCTCATCACTAATTTCTTGCAAACTATATGAGGAGAATTAGCAATGAGCGGCGGCCTTATGTTTTATATCACGGATTCATTTCAAAGCTTAAACTCCAAATTAGTGATGAGCAATGATATTCTTTGAAAGGTTTCTGTCACTAATATAATAGGATCTTATGTGCGATGTTTCTTGTCTCATTGATTTTCATACAGGTGTACATGTATGAATCTAATTCCTTCATTGCATCTCCCATCGTTGATAAGAGCCAAGGTGTAAAGTTTGAATTAGTAATGCACGATGGAAGGATGGAACGAGCCATAGATCCAAGGGTTGAGAATTCATCATTGGGAGGTTTACATCACTAATGAGGTCGATGACAGATGAGATTCATCCACGATAGGTGATGGCTATTCATGAAAAGGAAATGTGGAAGAATCCTAAGGAATTTGCATCAAGCAAAAAGGAAAGTAGTGAGATGATTGAAGAACCATTAAAACAGGATGATCCAACATACTAAACTTCATCGAGGCAATATTTTCATCGCTGATTGCACCCTAAAATTAGGGGAAGATCAGCAATGACCGATGAAGTATATAAGGAAATATTCTCTCCAAGAAACACTGGTATTATGCGCTTCATCGATATTAATGGAAAATGACGGATTAGGTTGGCAATACATGTTGATTGATAGATCACAATGCTTGAGCTGGCATCATTGTTTTCTCTAAACAAGTTTCTAAAGGAATAAAAAAAAATGCTCATGGCCACCTTAGATGAAGTTTTAATTTCTTTAAAATCAACGGCCCTGATTCAAAGTTGAGCTCTTAAGTTATCAACTCGCTCATGCGAGGAGTTCTTGAATCATTAATTCTGCATGCTTCAAATTGCCTATTTAATACAGATTTCTTGTTGTTCACCTTCATAATAATTCAATATACAGTGAATGAGAGGTGTTGGCTAGTGAAGAAGTGTGTAAGTATTAATTATTCCTGAGTCAGGAAGTAGACATTCTTGTCCTAGATGAGTAGGTCTACCATGGTGGTTTGAGAGTCCGAGAAATTGAGTTTGCTTGAGTCTAAGGAAGATGCTCCTGAGGATGAAACTGAAACACAAGGAGCTCTTGATACGCCAAAAAGTAGAATGGGACTCATGAAATTCAAGAAGTATGGTGACAAGGTGAATTACTCTCTACAAGGCCTAGAATTTGTTTCAGAAGAGTTGGTCAAAAACAAAAAGAAGAGGATGGTGGAATATGCAGAGAAGGAAAAAAATGAGAGTAAGCAAAGTAAGGCCTATTTGGTAGGATGTAATTCTCCATGTGAGGTTTCTAATAACCCTTCAGACAATGAGGGTGACACTGATCCAAAGGGTGATTATTATGCCCTCTCCCTAGTACCATCTGAGGATTTTGACAAGGAGGCGGTGACGGTTATTCCAGTCTCACCATGCACAAAATGTGGGTGAGTACCCTCTGAAGTTGATGACTAAGTGTGATGACTATGCCCTATTTTTGTTTTTGATGAAACCATGCCCCTTTTGTCAAGATTCTCCTATTCAACATTCGTGCAATTTCTTGTTTCTAGCACTGATGCAAAATGCTTTTGGGTTGATGTGTAGGAGAAGTTCTAGATTAAGGGACCTTGGCGGCATGTATGTTGTTTCTCGATGATATAAAAGCTAGTGTTGGAGCTGCTATTGGAGAATCTTCTTTGGTCAACAAGGATGAGGATTCAACATGGCTGCAACAAAATTTTCCTTTTGAGGAGCTAGTGTGTCTTCATTGGAGGAATAAGGAATGTGGTCTTTACTCTTCCATTTTCCTTAATGATTGCATGTAACTAATTGATGATGTCTCGAATTATGGTGCAAATGAAATGAAATGTAAATGTAATTAAGCCTAGCGCTTGTTGCTCCCTTATTCTATAAAAGGGATTTCAGGGCTTATTATAGGGGTTGGATTCTTAAGTCTCAATAGGGTTTTAGGTGAAAGCTAAGTTCAGGAAAGACACTTTGAATAAAATACTGATAATAGGCCAATAGTTTGTCTTGGGTATGAAAATTATGTATATAGTAATATTAAACAATTTTTGTAGAAATTACTGATATCGAAACAAATATTAGTCTAGAAAGAAATACTCTCCTATCTATGTTTCTTACAAGTTATGAATGAGAAATACTAATGGTGTTATCATTTATCTTCGGATGTTTCATTTGAATGTATTACTCTGTTTTCAACTTTAATTCAAGGGGTTAATTAAAATGCTTGAATAGGGTTATATACTTTGTAATGAATTGCTTAGGATTTATAAGAAGTGAATGTTTTAGGCATCATGAGTTTTCATATATGCAAAGCAGTATGAAGATAGTCCACCCATCTCTAAATTAAGTAGTTTGTATATTTTGTATTATTACATATGTGATTCCTTTTCTCCAATTGATGAGACACTGGTCAGTTTGTTGGGAAATCTTGCATCAAACGAAAAAATAGTGTACCTAGCCTTGGACTTAAGATAAGACAATATTCAATTAAAAATATCTTCAAGGATAGTGTAGGTAAGCAATATCCCCAATTCCTAGCAAATAAGATAGTCATTCATTCGAAGATCCGCCAAGTCTTCAGTAAGAAGGATTTTATTTGCAATAAATATGAATCAATCTATGTATAAATGTGTTACTAATCAGATATACTACATGAAAACATAATTGGGATCACCCTCCTAGGTTTCACAGATCTTGAAGTAAAGGAGTAAGGACCACAAAATCCTATACTTGTTGTGTTGGCCACTAACCTTGCAGTTCTTCACCATAAGAGTTGGATACTTTTTAAAGAATTGTCTAGTTTTGCTGGAAAAATAACTAACAAAAATGGTGACTCTACTGGGGAAAATTATGAATCTCCAGTGGCAGACCATTAGAGTCAAGAGTTTGGTGAATCTAAACATTTGGTTCAAATATTGAGAAGTTTTTAGACTTGGAAGTGGTTTTGTTGTAGCAAGTTTTTAATGAATCTATGTGTGACTTTGCTGTGGGAGAAAACCTAGAAGGAAATTCATCTTTGAAGAGCTTTATATTGCTCGAAGTTTAGTCCTCTATGAAGAGAGATGGTGAATCTGTCAACAAACTTGATGAAGATGTGAAGAAGATTTCAAATTTGCAAAGATTTCCAGTTAGGAAGAAGAACCCCTTGCTGCAATGTTCATATCCAGGTATTCTTCATTTTTTGGTTTTCAAGAAAGATAAATTTGTATATGAAAACCATAATTGTAAGTTTTGAAGAAATTAGATTCCCTACTGAGTGAAACTAAGCACTAAGGAAGGGAAATAGTAGTGATAGGCTTGCATACTTCTATATTTCTAGATTGCAACTTTTATTATGAAGTAATGTATGCAATGTTTTCGAAGAAATACATTTAGAAGATATTAAGCAAGTTGAGATAGAAATTTGTATTGTACAAGTTTAAGATCACGTTGTTAAACAAATTTGAGTTGCCATGTAATTTTAAAGTGATACAAAATAGCTTGTAAAGGTTTAAGAAAATGTATCATCAACCTATGCTTCCTAGAATGCAGCCCTTGTCATGTAATAAAAGAAGTTTCAATACTGAAAGATATAGGCCCACTAATTTCAGTGGTATTAATGGTTACCCACATGTTATTCCCTCTGACATCAGAGATAAGTTACCAAAATTCAGTGGTACAAAGAGTGAATCAACAAGAAAGCATCTACAATAATTCAACAATTTAATGGACGACTATGAGATAGATCATGACGATGTGACTATGAGGTTGTTTTTTCAGTATTTGAAAGGAGAGACAAGAGATTGGTTCTCTAATTTACCAATATGCTCTATTTTTTCTTGGGATGAGTTTAAAACAATGTTCATGGAGGAGTTTGGTGAGAGAATTAGTGCTAGTTCTTTGCTCAATAAAGTTATGAGCATTGAGAAAGAAGGGGACGAGTTGCCGGATATTTGCTAAAACATTGAGGGATGTTCCTGAGTTCTTGAGACTAAGTGATGCAGTATGTATGGTTGTTTATTTGGGAGATTTTGATAATAAGATGAGCTATGTGTTAAGAGATAAGGATCCTAAAACCTTACATTAGGCCTATGGGATAGCCATGAACATTGAAAACAATCAGAAATATGGAATGCATAAAGGTCATTTGAATAGAAGATTTTGTTGCCCTGAAGTACCAAATGTTAGTGAAGGGTGTGAATCAAAGATCGATAATAAATGTCAGAACACCTACACCCCTATTACTCCAGCCTACACATCACTACATAATACTAATTACATAGAGCCCCAAACACATTGTCAAGAAGATGCATGCATCTGTGATCCTATTGTCTCTATTCAAGCCCTCTCTTGCATAAGGAGACATGGAGGAGAATCATCATATGATCTCTATGCAAGATTTATGGACACTTTATCCGCAATCCCTGAGTGTCAAAGACCTGAAAATTCAAAATGCATTGATTTACTTTATGAATCTTATGAACCAGGTTTGAGTGCTCTGTCAAAGGAGTTGAAGCCTATCAAGCTTGACCAAGTGTGTGAATAATTTTCTATTTTTGAAAAGATAGAGAGGATCATCAGGGAGCTATCATATTTTCAACCTATGATGATAATGATTATGCTGCTTCATATGATTCAAGTAGTGAAGTATCACATGAAGAAGAAGAGAGCAGAGAAAAGGTTGAAAATGTATACCTCAGTAAAGCAAATTAAATGTGTAGTTTCAATTCTTTTGAATATTCCAACACTTGTTGTCCCATGGAAGACATAAGACTGAGCATTCAGTCTAAAATTTTTGAACATAGTTGCAATATGGATGAACCCTCTTGCTGTTGTAATGACGATGACATCAAGTATTGTAAGTTCTCTGTTGATTGTGATTATGCCAATGAAGAGGACACTGATTGTTATGTTTTTGAATGCAATAATGACTTGAAGGAATTGGACCTTCATATTGAGGAAGTTGAGGCTTTTATGTCAGAAATGAATGTAATGGAAAACCCCTTATTTGGTGAGCCTCCATCTTCACTAGAGATGAGAAATGGTAATCTGACAATAGTGGTTTACAATTTTTGGCCAAACTAGACACTGAAATAATTTTTTTAACTAAATCTTCACTTTCAGGCATCTATAATGGCTTAACCATGACGAATTTGAAGATGATGCAAACTAGAGTTTTGTGATATTTTGTATGTATATTCTAAATATATTTTTTTCAAATTTTTTGGAATCAGTTTGCACTTCTTTTTCCATCTCCTTTGAAAACTAGTTTTTTTCAAAAAACAACATTTTAAAAAAGTGATGATCACCGTATAACGTATAATTATTTTTCCATGAAGGATAAAATTCTAATTCTTTCAAATTTAGATTTGTAACTCCAATATCTAGCACTTCCACTTGGTTAGATAGTTTTTTATTGAATATTTTTTCTTTAATCAAGTTTCAAAGTCAAACCAATTACAATTCAGACATAGCACGACCATATAACGCGTAACTTTTTTTGTATTATCAAAATTAAATTATTTTTTTGTTGGATCAAGGACTTCAATATCTAGTGCACTCATATTTTTTAATTTTCTTTTGATAATCTGCTATTTTCCCACACGTGCAGAATAGAGAGCTTTATTTTCGGTGAAAACCTATGATTAATAAAACTAAAAATACAAATACATAATAAAAGAAAAAAATATTAAAATTATATTTTTTGGATAGTTTGTTCTGAGGATTACCTTATTCCAGTTGGGTTTTTGAAGTCTCCGCCATTTTCATCTTCAACCCGTGCTCCAAAGTGCAAAAATTTAGATTTTTTTTGTGTCTCAGGGAGGGGATGAGGGATAAGGGGGGTTCAAATGAACCCCTAGGGGTTCGAGTGAACCACCCTTCCATAAGGGATTTTGATTTATTTTTTGGTGGGAAAGAATTAAAAGGGTTTGCTAAAACTAGTAGGTTTGTACGAACCCCTAACATCAAGGTTTTTTCAATGGGGTCCTTTTTTGTGAGTTTTCCGTCCTCACTTGAATTGTAAACCACTATTGAGGCTTCACCCTTATTGGTGTAGAGATAATCCACTTTTTTTTGAAGACTTTGATGATGCATCTGATACAGGGTTGGAATGTGGCCTTGAACAAACAAAGCAACACATTAATGAGTTCCTCAAGGGAAGTGCCTATGAATTTTCACATTTGATACAAATGTTCTAGAAAAGTTTGAGTATCAAGATGCCAACTACATGGAAGAGTATGAATACTTCAAGTTTCCAATTCAGCTGGGAGGTATTTTGATGAAACATGACAATAAGGTGAAGAGCAAGGAATGTTATTTTCAATATGAACATGTTTCATATAATGAACATAACACGTATGTGTCATGTAAGGATGAAATTTTTTAGTTTATGTCTGATTATACAATGAAGAATGATAGAGATTGCACTAGCAATGGTATGCTTAGAAAAATTGTGAGAAATGTTAGTGGCAATGTACTTAATCAGGTAGATTCTCACTTGTTCAGAAGGGGCCTAACACTTGCTTTGTCAGGAATGAATTCAAATTTTTTGTAGTGGTATGGCAGAGGTAAATGTGGATTGAGGGAAATCAATTCCTTCACTGGATTAGTGCTTGAAAGACGCAAACATTGGCTCTTCTTTTCATTTGGTGGCTTGGGGTCATCAAATCTAGTTTAAAAAATGGAATAATGACTATGTTACCCAATGGACTTGGCATTTGGTTTTCTCTCCCAGGGATCTAGAATCTCACCATGCCCACAAGAGGCATGCATCCCCAATCAAAGCCACTGATGCAACCCCTCAAAAAAATTTCTTGGTTCCACCTTAAATCTATAAAAACTTTGGCTTGGGTCCTCATTTTTAATATTTGGTCATATCTCCATCACTGTATTAGCATTTTTATGTTGGTTAAAACCTTATAAATGCTACAACCCTTGGTCGTTGTATTATGATAGTGACTTGTATTCTTGGTTTTTAGTTGCCTAAGTTATGTTTTATGTTAGTCAATATCATCATGTGACCGGTCGCTCATGCCTAGGTCTGATTTCTCATTTCTTATAAGGTTGAATAAAGGATATTTTTGGCCTTTACATCCTTTGCATTTCATGACTTAGAAGTTCTCGAGACCATTTTCTCATGTCATCCTAGAGGGTCCCCTGCATTAGAACAACTTATATGCATGTGCTTAGGGTTTTCACTTAATTCTCAACAGTCATCTTACTTTATTGCTCATCATTGATTTCTTCAAAAGTGCATATTTTGAATTGGCGATGAGTGATGAAGTGGTATTTCTTTTATATCGCTCATTGGTAATAGTTACTAGAGCTCTTTAATCAAATGTGTGATGAGTGATGTTCCTTGTATTATTGGGAGATCGCTTGTCGCTAATGGCTTTTGAGCCCTTAAATTTGTAATAGCAATGAGTGATGCCCCTACCTTATGTCCTTATCATTCATCACGGATGGTCATAAAATGATAAATTTAGGATCGACACGAGAGATATGATGAAATTCCTTTATATCGCGTGATCGTGGATATGTTTTAAATGCCGAGTTCCACATTAGTGATACACAATACATATTGTAACTATGTAAATCCTCTCATCGCTAATTGCTTGCAAATTGTATGAGGAGAATTAGCAATGAGCAGTGGCCTTATGTTTTATTGCCAATCGCAGATTCATTTCAAAGCTTAAACTCGAAATTAATGACGAGTGATGATATTCTTTGAAAGGTTTCTTTCGCTAATATGATAAGATTAGTTAGAAGATTAATATTTACTTGGTAAAGGTTATTCTTTAATTGTAATTATTTATTAACTTGTAGGAATATTCCAAAGGAATCCCTACAAGTCTTTTGTCTTTTTTGTCATCTCACACATGTGTGAGGATGGCTTTTTTTTAATTCCTTTATTAAGGAATATTTGTAACCACCTCCTTAAGAGGTGACACTTTGCACACACATAGATGAATGGTGGCATTCATTGAGTTGGGAGTTACATTCCAACTCCTCCTTCTCACCTCTACTTATTGAGGTGCCTCTCCTCTCATTCTTCAAGACTCATGCAAGCTAAGGCTGAAGCTCTCTCTTTGTATTATTCTTTAGGCATTTTTCCTCCATTCATAATATTGGGGTTTTTTCTTGTTTTTTCCCCTTAACAAATTCTTGTGTCTCTCTTGCTTTGGTGGTGCTTGGTTTGGCTACTTCAATCTATTTGGTAATCTCTTTCCTTCAAACAATTTCTCTTTATTAGTACTTTCCATTACTCTTTTCTATTTCCTTTCAAGATCTTATGTGAGTTGTTTCTTGTACCATTGATTTTCATATAGGTGTACGCGTACGAATCTGATTCCTTTATTGCATCTCCCATTGCTGATAAGAGCCAAGGTGCAAAGTTTGAATTAGTGATGTGTAATGGAAGGATGGAACAAGCCACAGATCCAAGGGTTGAGATTTCATCATGGGGAAGTTTACATAGCCAATGAAGCTAATGAAGGATGAGATTCATCCACGATTGGTGATGGCTATTGATGAAAGGGCAACACGGCAGAATCCTGAGGACTTCGCATCAATCAAAAGGAAAGTAGTGAGATGACTGAAGAACCATTAAAATAGGATGATCCAACAGACTAAACTTCATCGAGGCAATATTTTCACCATTGATTTCACCCTAAAATTAGGGGAAGATCAGCAATGAGTAATGAAGTATATAAGGAAATATTTTCTCCAGCAAACACCGGTCTTATGTACTTCACTGATATTAATGAAAAAGAACATATTAGGTTGGCAATACATGTTGATTGATAGATCGAAACACTTGAGCTGACATCATTTTTTTCTATGAGAAAGTTGCTAAAGGAATAAAAAATTATGCTCATGTCCACCTTAGATGAAATTTTAATTTCTTTACTGATCAACGACCCTGATTCAAAGTGAGTTGTTAAGTTATCATCTCCCTCGTGTGACGAGTTCTTGAATAATTAATTTTGCATTTTTCAAATTTCTTATTCAATACAAATTGCTTGTTGTTCACCTTCATCATAATTCAGTATGTAGTGAATGAGAGGCATGGGTTAGTGAAGAAGTGTGTAAGTATTAATTATTCCTGAGTCAAGAAGTAGACATTCTATCCTAGACGAGTAGGTCTTCCATGGTGGTTCAAGAGTATGAGAAATTGAGTTTTCTCGAGTCTGAGGAAGATTCTCTTGAGGATGAAATTGAAACACAAGGAGCTCATGATATTCCAAAAGGTAGAATGCGACTCAAGAAATTCAAGAAGTATGGTGAGAAGGAGAATTACCATGTATAGGGCTAGATTGTTTTAGAAGAGTTGGTTAAACACAGAAAGAAGAGGATGGTGGGATATGAAAAGAAGGAAAAAAAGGAGAGTAAGCACTGTAAGACCTATTTAGGAGGACGTAATTCTCCATGTGAGGCTTCTAATAACCCTTCATACAGTGAGGGTGACATTGATCTAGAGGGTGATTATTAACCCCTCTCCCTGGTACCATTTGAGGATTCTGACAAGGAGGTGGTGATAGTTATTCTAGTCTCACCACAAGAAAAATGTGGGAAAGTATCCTCTGAAGATGATGACTCAGAGTGATGACTGTGCCCTATTTTTTTTTTTTTGATGAAACCATGCTCCTTTTTTCAAGATTCTCCTAATCATCATTCATTGTGATTTCTTGTTTCTAGCACTGATGCAGAAAGTTTTCGAGCTGGTGTATAGGAGAAGTGCTAGACTAAGGGACCTTGGCAACATGTATGTTGATTCCAAATGATATACAAGTTTTTGTTGGAGCTACTATTGGAGAATCTTGATTGGTCAACAAGGATGAGGATTCAACACGATTGCAACAAAATTTTCCTTTTGAGGAGCTGGGGTGTCTTCATTCGAAAAATATGGAATGTGGTCTTTTCTCTTCCATTTTCCTTAATGATTGCATGTAACTAACTGATGATGTCTTGAATTCTGGTGCAAATAAAATGAAATGTTAATGTAATTAAATATGACGCTTGTTGCTCCCTTATTCTATAAAAGGGATTTGAGGGCTTATTACAGGGTTCAGATTCTTAAGTCTCAATAAGGTTTTAGGTGAAAGCGAAGTTCAAGAAAATAACTTTGAATAGAATACTGATAATAGGCCAATAGTTTATCTTGGGTATGAAAATCATGTATGTGGTAATCTTAAACAAATTTTATAGAAATTACTGATATCGAAACAAATATTAGTCTAGAAGAAAATACTCTCCTATGTATGTTTCTTACAAGTTATGAATGAGAACTACTAATGGTGTTATCATTTATCTTTAGATGTTTCATTTGAATTTATTACTCTATTTTTAGCTTTAATTCAAGGGCTTAATTAAAATGCTTGAATAGGGTTATAAACTTTGTAAGGAATTGCTTAGGATTTATAAGAAGTGAATATTTCAGGGATTGTGAGTTTTCATATATGCAAAGCACTATGAAGATAGTTCACCCATCTCTAAATTAAGTAGCTTATAAATTTATGATTCTTACATATTTGACTCCTTTGCTCCAATTGATGAGACACTAGTTAGTTTGTTAGGAAATCTTGCATCAAATTAACAAATAGTGTACCTGGCCCTGGACTTAAGATAAGACAATATTTAATTAAAAATCTCTTCAAGGATAGTGTAGGTAAGGAATATCCCCAATTCCTAGCAAATAAGATAGCCATTCATTCAAAGATCCACTAAGTCTTTAGTAAGAAGGATTTTATTTACAATAAATATGAATCAATCTGTTTATAAATGTGTTATGAATCAGATATACTACACAAAAACACAATTGGGATCACCCTCGTAGGTTTCACAGAGCTTGAAGTGAAGGAGTAAGGACCACAAAATCGTATACTTGTTGTGTTGGCCACTAACCCTACAGTTCTTCAGCACAAGAGTTGGCTACATTTTAGAGAATTGCTTGGTTCTGCTAGAAAAATCACCAATAGTCCGAATTCCTACATAAAACATTATAGCCAAATCATCTCCTTGCTAGCTTTTATAGCAACAACATACTCAACTTCAGTGGTTGAATGCGCAACAACCTTTTAGAGTAGAATGTGTTCCTCCAAAACATAGTTTCTTTTAAGTAGTACCTCTCAACTATCAGTCAATTCATTTAACCGCATTCTAATGTTTGATTCCTAGATTGTTCATATAACTACTCACAACTCCCACTGCATGTGCAATATCTAGCCTTGTGCATACCATTACATACATCAAGCTACCAACTACTAATGCATATGGTATCTTAGACATTTTGTCTTCCTCCTCTTGTGTCTTTGGAAACATCTCCTTAGTCAACTTAAAATGACTAGGAAAAGGTGTACTAACTGCTTTTGCATTCTACATGTTAAACCTTTTCAACACCTTCTCTACATACTCACTTTAAGAATAAAATAGTTTTCTGTTTATCCTATCTCATGTGACCCTCATACCAAGGATTTGTTTTGCTGCACCTAAATCCTTAATAGCAAATGAATTTGCTAATTTTTTCTTAAGTTCAATAATATGTTTCATGTTAGACCCAACAACAAGCATTTCATCAACATAAAGCAACAAGATAATATATTTTCCCTTACCCAATTGCTTAAAATAAACACAATAATCATAATGACATCTTTTATAACTCGGTTCAACCATAAAACTATCAAATTTCAAATACCATTGTAGAGGTGCTTGCTTCAGGCCATACAAACTCTTTTTTAACTTGTACACAAATTCCTCCTTACCCTTGACCTCATATCCCTATGGTTGTTGTATGTATATTCCCTCTTCCAAATCCCCATGGAGAAATGTTGCTTTCACATCTAGTTGTTCAAGATGCAAGTCTTTTGTAACAACAAGACTTAGAATAGTTTTAATAGAAGTCATCTTTACAACTGGAGAAAATATTTCATCAAAATCTATACCTTTTTGTGTGCAAAACCTTTTACCATGAGTCTAGCCTTATATCTTTTCTTGCCTCCATCTTCCTTCAACCTCTAAACCCATTTATTTGCCAATGCTCTTTTACCTCCAAGCAATTGGACTAAGTCCCAAGTCTAATTTTGCATCAAGGAATCCATTTCTTTTTTCATGCCTAGCTCCCACTTCTTTTTGGTATCTACCTGCATTACTTCTTCATAACCTTCAGGTTCACCAAGATCAGTTAATAATATAGAATATAATTATGGAGAAAATATTTTTGGAGGTCTAGTTATCCTTGCAGAATGTCTAACACTTGCAAGAGTCTGTGGGATAACTTGTTGTTGCTGAGAATCAGGTAACACTGGCATTTATATTTTGGAATGTCATCCAGCACCACATATTCCTTTTTGGCCTGTTCATGCTTCTTTTCCTGCTACTAATCCTTATACATGACCTTCTAATTGAATATTAACATCTCTGCTCCTAATGCTTTTATGATTTTGATAATCCCATAATTGATAACCAAATTCATCCAATCCATATCCAATGAAAGTACCTTTTTTAGACTTAGCTCAAGCTTGGTTCTATTTTCAATATCAACATGGACAAAAGTTTCACAACCAAATGTTTTTAGAAATAAATAGTTTACCTTTTTTCCTGTCCATGCCTCCTTTGGAATGCCACCATCCAAAGGATTTAAAGGTCCCCTGTTTATTAAATAAACATTGATATGTACAACATCTTGAAAAAAGTGTAAGGGTATTCCAACATGCAATCGCATGCTCCTTGCATGCTCCGATGGTCCTATTCATCCTCTCAAACACAACATTTTCTTGTGGGGTTATAGGAAAGATTTTTTTCCTACAGATTCCATTAAATATGAACAATAATTTCCAAATTATTTTTTGCATACTCTCCTCCATTATCAAATCTAAGACACTTCAACTTTTTCCTTGTCTCATTCTCAACCAGAGCTTTCCACTTTTTAAAAGTTTCAAATACTTTTGATTTTTTTTTTTAGGAAATACATCCATGTTTTCCTAGTTGCATCATCAATAAAAGTAACATAATAAAAAGAGCCAGCAAGAGAATATACTTGAGCTAGTCCCAATACATCTGAATGCACAAGCTTTAATTTCTCACTCTTCTTCCTGGAGTGAAGGCTTTTCATCCCCTTCTCACTCATGTGCCCAAGTCTATGGTTCCACAATTCTATCTCTATCCCTGTAGCAAGTGTTATAACTGTCTCAATAGCAACTTTTTCTATAGTAGCTAAGGTAGAGTAAGTATTACCAGTACAAAAATACAATGTGCCTACCTTTTCACCTTTAGCTACTACTAATGCACCTTTACTGACCTTCCATACTTTTTTTGAAAAGGTAACCATGCAACCTTCACTACCTAGTTGTCCTGCAGAAATTAAATTCCTTCTCAAATTTGGAACATGCATTACCTCCTGTATCAATCACTCATTTCCATTCTGCAACTTTATTTTTATCTTTCATTTTCCAACAATTTGATAGGGTTCATCATCACCCATATATACCTGTCCAAAATCACCTTGAACATAATCTACAAAATATTTCCTATGGGGTGTGGCATGAAGTGAAACCACTGGATTTATTAGCTAGGAATCATTAGCATTATTTGAACACAAAATTAAAGCATCCTACAATTTATTACTTGCAACATTAGCTTCCTTACTGTCATCATGTTTTCTGTCTCCTTTTTTTCCCTTTCTAGACCAACAATCCTTCTTCAACTATTCTAGCTTTCTATAGTGTTAGCAATCCATTCTTCCTCTGGATTTAGATCTTCCTTTCTCACACTACCCTTGTGACTATCCACAATTTTTTGGGCTTTTTCTTCTCTCATTTGTTCTTCCCCTGCTCTCTATAGTCAAAGTATTACCTGATGTTGAAATCTGACCTATGCTTTTCCATCGAATTTACTCGCTAAGGATAACCCCAACAACATCATGAAATTTCAATGTATTTGAACCAAAGACAAAGTTACTTACAACCATTACCAAGCTATTATAACTTTCTAGCAAACAACATAAAATCAAGAGAGCCGTCACCTTTTCATCAAAATTCACTTTCACAAAAGTTAACTGACTAATAATCATATTAAATTCATTTAAATGATTTGTCATAGATCCACTTTCAATCATTTTCAGATTAAACAAACACTTCATGAGAAATACCTTATTTGAGGCTGAGGTTTTTTCATACAATTTAGCCAAAGCTTCCATCATATCCTTTTTTGTCTTTGCTTCTATTATATTGAACATCACAGATGGTGCCAACCATAATTGAATGGTTCCCAATGCCTTTATATCTAGAATCTCCCATTTTTCATTGGACATCATAGCATCTTTCTTTGCTTTTCCTTGCAATGACCACCATAGATTTTTTTTATACAAATAATCTTCCATCTGCATCTTCCATAATTGATCAGTTTTTCCATTGAACTTCCCAACCTTGAATTTTCCTTCTTCCATTGCTCCCACTCAAATCCATAAGTTTCCTACCAATCAATCGAATTAAACATGGATCTAATACTAGTTGTTAGCATTCAGGAAGATTGGAGCAATAAACATTAACAATTATATACAAATTAAATAACATATAAATAACAATGAAGAATAACACAAAAGAGATCAACACAAAAATTAACATGGTTCACCCATTATGGGCTACATCCAGAGAAACTCAACCATGCAGTGATTTCATTATCTAGTGCAAAACACATTACAATCTTCTGAACACAATACTGCAACATGCATCCCAGTCACTTATAACAAGCTTTTTGGAAGCTTCTAGAATTAGGGTTTTACAAAATCATTTTTCATTTGTCGGTAAAAAATAACTACCAACCCCTAAACGTGTTAACAGGAAAAACCAGTGAGGATACATTATGAGTGTACAATATTTGCATGATGAGTCGCCACATACCAACATGAGACCTTTGTGGTTGCAAAAAATTTCTATGCTAAATTGATAAAAAAGAATTCTAGAGCAACAACTCTTGTAATTTAAAATTTAGCCTTTGTTAGGCTCAAGAGGAGCATAATAGAAAAGTATTATTATTTTAGTTCATTGTGTCTCATAGGAATGTTTACGTCCTTAGAAGAACAATTTAGCTATTATATAGTTATCTAAATTTAAAAATAGTTTACAAAATTTAGAAATTTTTTAATTCTAATGATTAACCCATTAACTGTCCCCTTTGATGTCAAGGAGTTATCATGAAACCAAACAATATTTTGAACTACTCAAACTTCTCTCAATCAAAAACTTTAGTGAGAATATTTTCTGGCTGATATGAAGCTTCTTTGAAAAAATCTTATTATTGTTATAGGCCTTGAATTTGTTTGAACTACACCTATTACTTTAACATGGTTCAAAGTTTGATATTGAGTCCATTGTTTTGACATGTCTCAAGTTTGATAATGAGTCTGTTGCATTGACCAGTCTAAAATTTTGATAATGAGCTTGTTGTTTTGACAAGTCTGAAGTTTTGATAATGAACCTATTCCTTTGGTGGGTCTCAACTTTTGTTAATGAGTTGGTTGCTTTGATAATCCTCAAATAGATTTAGTAGGAACAATGATCCCTAAAAAATAGTGAAGGTTTGATCAAGAGAGGATGGAGGAAAGGGTTTTTTGCCAAGGTTTTGAATCCCATTGTGAGGAGGATGTTGAAATAAGTGAAAGAATGACCATTACAAGTATAGGGACATCTACGTGTAATGATTTAATGGTACTTTCTCTTTTTTAATGTTTTTTATAACCTCAGTTTATTGTCTTGCATCTTGTCAATCCTTTTTCATCCAATGATAGTCTAATAAGAAAATGTTCAATATCTAAATTTAGCATTGGTAATTTTGAGAAGGAACATTTGGCTATGTTGGATATATCCCCTTGTTACGAGGCTCTTTTACTAGGATCTCGTGTTCCCTTCTAGTTTGAGTGTTTTACGTTATCTGCGTAGCCTATTTGAAGCTATTTGAGGAACCCTAACCTAGGGGTGGTTTTATAGATAGGGAGACCAAATAAGAATGAAATTTAGCTCAAGGAAAAAAAAATAAAAAAATGCGATTGATAGCTACATATGCACTGTAGATTGTCATAGTTTCAAGCTACAAATCAAGGATCTTGTTGCATCTTCTTGATATTCTTTTATTGTCTTTTATCTAGATTAGATGATGAATGCATTTTTCTATTGATTAATAGTTGTTGTGAGGATGGACTTGTATGTTAGTCCTTATGAGTAGTTAGTCCACTTCTTCGTAGAATTCATTCAATTTTCTATGTAATAGAGTTGGGGCCCTTTCAAAATTGCATATTTACCATTTACCAAAGAATAAATTAACTTTATTAATATTATTAAGATGAATATAATAAAGGTATGTCTCATGAGTAAAACACAATATGAATAACCATGATTTTTTTTCAATCCTTTATTTATTTATTCAGCTCAACATGGACTTGTATTGTGATATAATAAAATGTAATTATGTCCACTATATAATTATTTACTATTATTTTATTTAGACTATCTATACATAATTTTGACATGGAGATATACAAAACCCTATAAATTTTTTTGTATCCATTGTACTCAATTTCAATTTTGATTTGAAATAAAAAAATAATTGAAAATGTATTTTAAAATGTTATCTAAAATTAAATGTATCATTTTCCTAATTAAGAGTATTTCTCATGTCACTTTCCTCTTAAAAATAATACATAAATAATAATAAAAATAATTAATTTTATGATCTTAAATTGTAAGATTATTTTAACAACTCTCAATTTTTTTAGAATATTCTAATTTTTATATGATTAAAATGTTTCCATGCAATACAATCATCTAATAATTAGTCTTTAATTTCTCCACAGATTCAATAAAATGGTCTCCAAAAAGATTGCAGATCAGCAAAAGCCGCATGATCATCTTAAACAGGAAATATTAAGTTATTTCTTATGAATCAAGAATATGGTAAAATATTACCTTCTCTCTTTATTTCCCCATTCTTCATCATTGTACTCAACACTAGCTAGTTTGAGGAGGCTTTCTCTACTTAATCTGAGCAATAAACTACTTTTGTCAATTGAATTTAATAATAGGAGTTTGGATTTCGAACACCATGTGGGTATGAGTTTGTTCTGGATAGTGGTGGATTGTAGAACATATGCATGCTTCCTTTCGATGTGATTTTGTTCTCTTAAGATTGAAAATTTGGCAGATCCAATATGGTTTTAAAATGTCACAGAGAAATATTTTTCATAGATGGAGCTATATTTGGAATTGTCTAGAGGAAACTTAGCAAATTTTTGTTTAAGGGCCTTTTTCATATATTTTTTATATTTAGGAATGTCAATAGGTGTACCATCTAATTTGGACAAAGTTGGAATGTAATGTATTGATTGTGTTCACAAAAAAAAAATTCACAACTTTTTACAAATATTAAAAAAAATATTTATTCATAAATAAATAAAATGATAAAATAAATAATAGATTTAGAAAAAATAGAATAAAACATATTAATTAAGAGCTCCAAAACTAATATATGTTTACATATTTTACATAAATGTATTTAAGAAGTCTATACTAATCATATTATAATTAAATTTCATTCCTAAATAAATTAACTAATAAATTAATAAATACTATACCATATTAATCTATATTTTCTACTGATATTCATCTAGTTATATTTTATCTGATAAATTTATATTTCCTCTTATTAAAAACACAACATGATCACTTAACAAGTTATAACCAATTTTATAAATATTATCAACTATAATTAAATAATAATATATCAAATTTTATTTTATTTATTTAAATTCACAATAAATTATATTATTTTTAATATCTTACATCAAACTTGAAATTAAGTGTGGCTGTGACATTTGGAAAGAGATTTTTTTTTTATCTCTTTGTCATACATAAAGATAGATAAGACTATTTTTATAACATAAATCAATTTAATAGTTTAATATTAATTTTGATCAATAAAAATATGATAATTATTTATCAGTTTTTAGCATGAGATGTAAAATTACTATAGGGTCAATTTATCCCTAATTCATCTATTCTCATATATTAATTAAATCAAGTCTCATTTATTTAATTAATTGTTCTTATTTATTCCTACATTCATCCAAATCTTATCATCTATATTAATTAAACAATATTTTATTTATTTAATTAATATTCTCTACTTTCTTCTATTTTCCTAAGTTCTAACTTAAAGTAAATAATTAATTTTAACTATTTATTTATATACCCTTCCTTACCCCTCCCTCTAATAAATTAAAAAATTAAATAATCTATTTATTTATTTAATTATCTCCTCACATGTTACATCCTCTAACTCTCCCACTTTTCCTCTAATCCTAATCCTAATCACCCACATAATCCCCTCTCTAAACATTTGCACATTCCTAATCCATGATTTGGAAAAGGGAAATCCTTTTTGTTTATTGCTCACCTTTTTTGTGCCATATTTTTAAAGGCTTTCCTCTTTTGGAAAGGAACTCCACATGGGTCCTTGTTCCCAAAGTACACTCCAAGTATACCTAAGAAATTATGATTTCCTTTATTTTTCTCATCTTACTCCCATTTGGAGTGTGAAACAAACTTTATTTTTATGATGAGACCCTCCCCATGTTCCAAAGTAGCTTCACAAGTACCAATATCCTCTCAAGCCACTGTGCCACTTACACAATCTCATTGCTTTAAAAAGCACACTCAATCCTAGCCCTTGATCCTTTCATCCAATCCTCAATAGTGATTTATCATCATCATAAATTTATAAATTCAACCTCAACCCAAACAATTTTAATACACATTGGAATGTAAGATTATGCTGCAGGATTTGAGAGCACACACCAAAATTATCAAAGAGCACAACCATTTTCATGCAACTAGATAATCTAACATTGGGTTATTTGCTTAATTTTATGTTTATTTGATTTGTTAACTTGTAAGCAGCGCTTGTTTAGTTATTATGTTTGATCAATTTAGCTGTTTGAATTGCCCATCCCTTACACAATTTCTTTAACCACGATTACTATTAAAATTTTTACCACAAATCAAATGACATTTAACATTTAAATAAAATATATAAATAAAAAATCTAAATATATTTTTGAGTACCAAATGCTATAGACCCATACATTGATTGCAAATGAATGTGCACCTGCATATAGTTGATGCAAATGAATGTGTACTTGGAGAAAAAAATAGTTGACGTGGTGGGTTTGGTGTAGGGCAATGTAAGTGGGTTAGGACATTACTAAAAAATGATGATGGATTATTCCAAATATGTACATCCATCAAAAGAGAAGAGGCCACAAAATCCCAAGAGGTAAAAGATTTCGACCAAATTCCTAGACACGGCATTAATTGAAGAGATCAGAGAACTCAGATGAAATTGCACCAAAGGATAATGATGCCAGAGAAATCTAGAACTTACAAGGATTGCTTATGCATTCATCCTCCTGAAGAAACACCACAAAATGGAAGAATGGTGCCAGTATTCTAATTAGTCTTAGAAGGATGAAGGACAAAAATGCATGACAATCCACATGATGAGAAGTGGGGATAAAGAGGAGGGATGAACCAAAAGTGTCCATTTCAAAAGGGCAACAAATTTGTTTGACTTAATCTCCAAGCTTTGTAAGCAGTTATTGACTGCTAGGGTTTCCTAGCTAGATTTGTAATGTTCCTAGAATACTGGGTAGTTCATGGAAGGTACTGTTCTAAGAGTGTTGCTTGGTTTGGAAAAATGATAATTTGTTGGATATGGGGTAGCTGGAATCTTCATTGGGTAACACTTCACATTCACAGAGTGTGGTTGTCCCATTGACTGTTGACTCATTGACTGTTGACTCATTGCTTTGTTTCTGAAATTGTAGACAGGAACTTCTGATTTTCCTTTTTGGCCCCAATTATTAGGTGCATAACGTTTTTGTAATTCCGTGCTTCGGGAGTTCGATGAAGTTATGATCCAACCATATTTTTGAAAATGTTTTGTATTGGTTTTATTTAGTAATGTGTTGCAAGTTATACTACCAAACGATATCTCAGTTAGTGTTTCATATGTTGTGGTTCACCGAGCTCTGGAGATATGTTCCACTTAGACGAAGGCTTGAAAGATGAATGGCATGTGCTGCAGTGATTTTCTACAGTATGTTCAAAGAAGAATGAACATAGAATAAGACATTATCTGTGTAATATATCCTTAACATTCACATTGATTTCCTTTCTTCTTAGTTGAGGAAACAGGATCTGTATAATGGAAAAACTACCATGGGTTTCTCATTAATTTGTTTAAAAAGCCAACTTGTGGTGTATGCTTCCTGATGGGACAATAACCCCTTTCATAACAGAACCACTTCTTCAATAAACTGAAACATCTATACGATTTACATCTAGATGAGTAGATCTCAAGCATGGAAGTAATCTACAATACTTGCAATCATAAACATTTGAAAATAACCGAATCTAAATACATGAACTAATAATAAAATAAAAGATTGTTTCATTACAGATATATAATGAATGAACTATTGTAGGACCTAGCCGTGTACCTTGTATTGGAAAATTCATAGAGTTTCCCATTGTTGGAGAAGATGATGAGAGCCACCTCTGCATCACACAGCACCGACAGCTCGCAGGCCTTCTTCAACAGCCCATTTTTTCTCTTACAGAATGTAACTTGTCTGTTGATCCTATTCTCTATCTTTTTCAGCTGAACCTTCCCTTTCCTCATTAATGACTTGTAAAAGTCTCCTTCAAGCCAAGAATAAAATCAACGCATCTAAACCCTAATGGCGGCAATACAATCCTAGAAAGAAGAGTATTGTAGCCACGTGCTAACCATGCGTATAGATTACATAAATTATATTTGAGAAGGCTCAACAAGCAAAAAGGGTGATTTCAGTCTCCTTGGGCACTCACGAAACAAGATTTGAAGAATCGAATGCTTCTCTGCAGGCCATTCACTCAACAAAAATTTAGAAATGAGAGCATTAATTGGTTGAAGAAATATGGATATGACTTTTTTAAAGGCGTTATGTCTACCCGCCCATGTGAACACGGCCCCCAACTTCAACCGTCATGATAGCGAAAGATTTAATAGAATATTGGAAACTGCATGTTTGCTCTCGAAAACTTCCAAAGTAAAGAAGTAAATACGTTTATATCACGAATTATTATATATTCAGTCTGACTGACAGTATTTACTCTTCTGTTACATTATGCACATTCTGTCGTTTGCTTACCATTCACATGCACTTGCATATTAATATGAAATTCAAAGAAGCCGATATATAACTCCTATTCTTTCAACTTATTTACGTTTACTTTCACTTGATTATTTTTTTAATACTTTCTATTTAGTAGAGAGGTGGACCATGTCCAAAATAAAGATGAAAGAATACTTTAAAAAAAATCAATTCTAACAAAGTCTAAGAAACTGAAAAAAAAACTAGATGGAGTAGGATTTATATTGTTAAGTCTAAAAATTGATATGAACCTTATTGATCATCAAAGCTTGCGTCTCTCCATAGTCTTATGGGAAATTCTGTGAGTGGGGGATCAATTTGCGCCTCACTAAATACCTCTAGGATTTTTTTAGAAAGTTGACTCTTCTTTGGAGTTTGGAAAAAATGGTAGAAGGAAATGTAAACATAAAACATAAAATGGCGATGCACCAACGCTTTTACAACATTTCAAACCCAATCATTCCTATGAGTGATATAATTAGACACAGAACACCACAATCTTTCATTGTTGGAAAGAGAAGGAACAACAAAGACTAACAACAAGCACAGTGCAGACTTTCAAATCATTCTGTAGGTGTTCATTAAGATTCAATCAAACATAAAGATTTCTAAGGGTGACAGAAAAAAATTTAGAAATTGCATAAACTCTTCCTCCTAATACAACATAATATAACAAAACAACAACCCTTCAGAAAAACAAAGAAGTCCAATGACATAATCCAGTTTTCACAAGTTATTATTCTACTATAAGAGCATACAACAAGAAAAGAAAAAGGCCAACAAGCTCCGAAAAACTCCCAAAAGATATCACTTCATAAGAAGCGCAATCTGCTCGCAACAAAGAGATGACGTGTCGAATAGGTGGAAACTTTTGAGCTGATGAATATAGCTCCTTGAAAAAATCTCTGACGAGTTGACACGTGTCCCGAATCTCTCCCAAAAGGAAAGCAAAAAATGAAAGCTGCACAACCACCATGCGTCATATTGCACACCTTTCCAATAACTCTACTTGAGCATGGACTCATCCAAAACTAAAAAGATTGTATAAGCCGAAAAACAAAACGATCAAGGAAAAAACGCTTCACAGTTCTGACAACTCATAGGGGCTCTTCGCTTTAGTGGGCACGAACCTAGGCCTCTGGTAATTGTTGGAGTTTGAGGAAAATGGAATGTTGCGCCTCCTAATCTACATCAGTTAGTAGGACGAGAGTACGAATCTACCTCTATGCTTGCTCTAACTCATAAACTTCTTTGAAAGAGACAAATCCCCATCTGGAAGAAACTGCTCCAAGGTGATAGTAGAGTGGAGAAAGAGGAAAAGTTTTTCGCTCAATATCATCAGCCATGGGTGTTGCACTTGAACCCGGGAGTTTTGTAGAAGTTTGGGCCTTGCTTCGGATCACATCCGTGACCTGTTCAACTGTCAACACATCTCCATGCAGTGAAAGAAGAGGGGGAAGCCCAAAGTCAATTATGATGCCAAAATATTTCTTGATTTCATTGACCCATTTGTTTAGTGTTGACTGACACTCCTTGCACTTTGTTGCTACCTTGTAGCAATTGATGACTTCATCAGCTTTGATGGATGCGACCCTTTGATCTGGAAACCCTACACTTTTTAGAGCCTTATTAGTGGCTACTCACAACTTAGAAATGAAGCTTTACGATTCTGCCACTTGGGGTGAGCATATTTTCATAAAATGATCAACCATCGAATCAACTTTAACATTCAATTCCCTAACATCTCTTAAGAATTGTAAAGCGGGCCTAAGAATGGCAACAACTGTGATCTACTCCCAATGCATGGATATCAATTTCTTTGTTAACGGGAGGATTTCAAATCCTCGTACAACAACTAGCTCCTAGTTAAACTGAGCCTCTCTTGCTCTTGCTCTTTCTCTTTCCTCCATTTGACTTCTTTTTCTAAGGGCATTTGTCAGTTTTGAGCTCAGCCTTCCAATCTCCTGTTTTGACTCTTTTGCTTCTGTGCAGGCCTTTCAAAGATCATCAAAAGTTTGAGATCAAACACCATCCAACTTTCTTTTCATATTTTCCTAAGTGTGTTGGTGCTCTACATTTTTTTGGTGCTTAGTAGCCAACTCTCCTTTCAATTTTTCAATTTTAGCATGAAGTTGAACCTGTTCACTTTGAGCTTCTGCAAGAAAATTAGATGTTTCCCCTTGATGACCTTGAATTTTCCTTACATAGGTTATCTCGAAATCTCTGACTATGATCTTGTTCTACAACTTGCTCACTGTTTCCTTCACATTTATCAACTCTGCCTCACACTTCTTCAACTTTTTGTCCAGCCTCTAGTAGTCCACATATACTACCTTCTAAGTGGCCTTAGCCAGGACAAATTTTTCATGTGGGTGAGTTTCGTTCAAATCTAGACACATGACATGGATGTCGTAATCCTCCATCTGCATCTATCCTTCGGGCTTGGATACGAGTGGCTTCATGGTAGTGATTAGCAGAGAGTTTTGCTCTTCATTGAAGCAAGCTTGAATCTTCTTAGTGGCGGGGAACTTGACATTCTTTTTAACACAATATTTTTTGCTTTATGGTCTATCAGGCCTACTTGGTAACATCGAAATGGCCTTGGAGAGTCTGAGGGACATCGATGCTCCATGTTGTAATGGAAGCACTAGGAGGGAGTTTGAAAAGGGTGACAAAAGGGAAGATTTCAGATTTATTAGCATGTGGAGATGCAAAAGGGAGTATTATCATGTTAAAAGGCATGATGCCATATTGAGATTGGGCAGGGGAAAGACTAATCAGGGTAAAAATAGAAACGGGCTGAAGGATAGGTGCCTTCCCCAAAGCAGATGGGCTAGGAGTGACAGGAAACACAGAGGTTTCAACTATTTCAATGGGGGCCCTTGATGGGGCAATTAAAGAATCAATAGTGGCTGAAGTGGATGATGCTCGTTTGGAACATAGGGTGACTTTAGAAAATTCGTTAAAAGTGGCAAGAGGTGTATTTAGGATTATCAACTCAAGGTTCTAGGATGGGGAATTCTTTTCCATGGGAGGAGGCAGAGGAGCAACCAAAGATGCAAAAACAGGAAGAAGAGAGGGAGAAAAACTTACTTGGGCTGCAGTAGCTTGAACATTTTGTAGGGCACACTCCACTTCTTCTTCTCCCTGAGTCGGGACATCGGGTGCACCTAGATCTTGGACCCATCTTCTCTATGCACAACCAGAACTAGTACGTCCTGATCCTTTGATAGTCGATCCTTCTAAAACTTGGCCTTCAACGACCACAGTGGATCCTCTTGGGGACCGTTAGGTCCTTTTTCCTTTTCTTTAGAGACTGGGGGAGGACGAAGCTTGTGAGTTCCTTCACCTTGAGTCTCACCAACTGTCAGATTCCTAAGGCGAAGAAGCCCGATGTGGAAGTTGTTCCTCGTCAATTTCATGGCTGGTCTCTGGATTGCTATTGTTGGAGTTAGCCTCTCGATCATAAATTTTCTGAAACTCCTCATTGTGTGGTTGAAAATTACTGAACGAGGCACTTGGGCATCTCATTTCCTATCAGGATCTCCAGATCTCTATCTTTTTGCTCTCTAACCATCCTGTTCGCTTCAATTGCGTATTGAGGGATTTTCCCATCAGAACGTTCCTCTGATACTCCACCTGCGGCTCATAGAAACTCAACCATTTTAGTCATTAGAAAGGAATGTGAGCCAAGTCAATGTATACCTTCAGCCTCTCTTGAGTCGGATTTCTCCTTCTCTTGAAAAATGATCGACTCTCATGTTTCAAACTGTAGTTCCTTATCAGGTTGTAGTCCCACTTTTCACAAATGAGGGACAAATGTAAGGCTGCCAGTAGATTTGTGAGCTCGCCCTCAGCCTTTCGCTTGTTCAGCATTACCTAACTATTAGCAATTGAGAGGGGAAATAGATATATCTTTGTTTTGTTTCTTCTGATGCCATATACATTGTCACCAATGCTTACCTGATGGCATGTCTCCAACACAAAGACTCTGTCTGTTACAAATCTGGGGAGTTAGAAAGGTTCCCTGACAAAACTGTGAAATATGATAAATGTACAATCCTTGCCAAGGAAATAATCCATTGGGGCCGATGGATCTTCCATCCATTGTATGACCTCAGGAGAGAAATGACCAATATGGTGTGGCAACAAATCTTGAAGCACTAGCCTAAGAAAATGATCTACAAACCAGTATTAATCCCATTTTTTTGAAAGCATATGGCTTCACATAGAATATTGCTAGAGAAAACCCCTTACATCCAACTTAGACACTAGTACATTCCTCTCCAACCACTCAGAATTCTAATGCAAAACTAAATGATCCAAGAAAGAAGAATACCTTAATTTAGACTTAGTACTATAATTCTTCAGCTATTCTAGCATGTTCCTGGCTATCACCTCAACAAAATCATAGTACCTCTAGTTCTTTTCCCTTTTTAGCATAAAATCCAGGCCAAACTGAAAAGGATTGACCTCCTCATGTTACCAAGGCCAAAAACCTAGGCTAGCATCGAGAACACAGACTTGTGTCTTTCTTGAATTTCTTGCGTGAAAGAGGAAAAGGAGGTGACCTCTCTCCAGTCGTTCATTTGCCTCATCCTCATAAAAATGTGTTTCCCTAGATATTTCTTCCCTGAAGATATCCATCTATTCTTCATCAAAATGTTCGACACCCTGGGTCGTAGGGATACACAACATATATCATATGGCTTTAACAAAAATAGTAACTTTGATCCTACTTCCCTGAATGGCTTCTTTCCTTTTGTTGAACCTTTTGGTGCATGTGTTGACTAGCTCCAGGCATGGATGTACAATAGGTAGTATGAACTGTGGCAGACCATAATTCCAGAGCTAAGACGCAAAACACTCTAATGGTCCATGCTCCACCATTCTTTGAAACACACCTTCCCTAAAACTTTTAGGGTTTTCTGATAACTTGGGGTCAAAAGCACTATCAGCTATATCCTACACCACCTCTCTTGGGATGCGTCAATGAGGAAACACCTTCTTATAGAACTCAAAAGGCCGCTCCTCAACTGCTGGAGCATTGGCGAACAAGTTCCACCCAAAAATATCAGTGTAATTAGGTGTTTTATTTGAAACTACAACTTTTCTACTAGAGGTTAATGGTTCTGACATGGCTGTATCAGGAAGTTGTAGAGAATTTCCTAAACAGAAACAACCACTTTCCTTTTGCTTCTTTAGAAAAACCTACTTTTGAGTGTAAGTAATTTCTTTGCTTGTAAATGTAGTTAATGCTACGCCATTATTGCTAGTCCATTAAATGTTGCTACTGAGGTGATATGTGTGGATTTGAGATTCGTATCCCTTGGGAATGCCAAAAACACCATGAGAATAGAATTAGTATACTCTCATCGCCACCTCTCCTACAAATAAACTCATTACATTGAAGAGCGTGCTTTTTTCTATGTGAAACATGATGAAGTGATGCAAGGTACCCTTGGAAAGACATGACCACTAATTTTTCAAAGCTTAGCGTGTTAATCAATGTCTTTTCTCATTAGTAAGCTAGCTAGTCTTGATGATGGCAAAGGAAACATGTCAACAATCAACATACGAGAGCATTTACTCTCAATGCCCAAATTTATTTTTCAAGACATTCTGTCAAATCCTTTGTATGATTTATCTACCTTTCTCTATTTTGCTTTGATATTTTCTCATTTTTGTCTAGCTAAAAATAGACCATCTGTTAGTTGGGTTCACTGACTTAACTTTTCTATATATAGCTATGCCACCTTATGCAATATTCATTCAAAAATATAGCCTCTTAAGTTTAGAAAGCTTTTTGCTATCTTCCATTTCGTCATAGTTCGTTGCTCTTTTAGAATGTCTGCTGGCTTAGGCACTCCTATTCACCTCCTCCCACGAAGGCCATAGTATTGCTTTGTCGGAGAGGTCACTAGTGACCGAATTAAGCGCTTGGTGAAGAAATGCGTCTGCTTTTCCATGGTCGTGTTTAGGTGGGTAGTTGGCCAGACTTCATTAATGTCGAGAACTAGCTCTGGAGCAACTGCAACGCCCTTTCTCACTTCGTGGCCTCACTGTTTGACCTAAACATGGTCAAACCCATGATAATTGAGTTGTGTTACTAGATGTTCGATGCTTCATTGATGAAAGGGCTTGGCAAGATAGTGCAAGTGGCCATCCCTGGCGTTGGTATCCCGCGTGCCATAGATCTTTGCAGGCACATGGATTTGGGGATAGACGTAACTTGGTTGTCTTTCCTGTCTAAATTTTGCACCATGGACCTTTAGATTAATCACTACTCTTCTCAACCAGTGGCTACCTATCTACTGTTGTAGTATGGCATGGAGTGTGTTCTAGAGCTTGCCTAGAGGAAGCACTTCAACTTTCTGGTGCAGAGTCTTGGTGAGTAGGCCTTGGGTCTACATCGTGTGGAGCCCATGTGTGCTGTGTGTTCAACCCCTTTTTATGCCTTGAAAGACAAGGAGAAGAAGAAGAAGAACCTGATAACAAGCCCTTTTCAACTTCCTAAACAATGACTAGAGGATTTTCTTTACTATTTTTTGCATGTTGCCTCTGTTTTGCATCTTTTTTCTCTACAACTCCTTTTTGGGTTTGCTCGAGAGAGCCTCATGTTTAAATCCAAGCCTCAAGCTTTGTATTACATTGTAAATTTTTTGATGAATATAATATAATACAACTTTTTTTTTCTTCTGTGTTATTCTTGGATGGCTTATTCTCAAAATTTAAAACATATTTACAAATTTTTTTACATATGGTACATAACTATTAAATTTTTTAAAGAACTGTGTACTTTAATGGAATAACTTCAGATCAATATCATTCACCAGTATATCTAAGTGTTTCCTTCCATATCTTTAAGTTCGTATGCATTTTTTCCTTGCATGCACTGATTTAGAAGGGGCCCTTCCATAGCGCTTCAAATTTTGTGTGTTGCCCTAGTTTTGCAGTACGTTCATCATACATTAGCACTAAGCTCCCCTCTTTGAATTCTGGGTTAGAGGTCTTTTTGTCGAACCATCGCTTTATTGTTTGTTGACGGTTGATCATGGCTCCATAAGCCTTTTCTCTATCTTTCTCTAGTTTGAGGAGTTCCACTAGCTATACCTCCATTCTGTCGCTTTCTTCAATTTTTAGGGCTTTCAGTAATTGTAAGGAAGGAATTTCTATGAAAATGGGTAACACTACCTCTTTTGTACACCAATTCATAAGGGGAGATCTTCATAATTTTCTTGGGAGTAATCTGGTCTGCCCACTAAGCAAGTCATAGATTCTTGTGCCAATCCCTTTGTCATTCTAACCCAATACACTTGATTAACCTAATTAGGTTTTTGTTGGTTAACTCTGCTAACCCATTTCCTTGTGGGTAGTAATTCGATGAAGTTTTAAGGAAAATATCATGCCTGATAGAAAAATCTGACATCTCCAATCCAACAAAATCTCGAGCATTGTCAAATATGATGGTCTTGGGTGGGCCAAATCTAGTTACTAGCTCTTCAAGTAAATTGACAATTTCCCCGTTTATGGAATTCTTTAGAGCTACGACCTCCGTCCACCTTGTGAAGTAGTCAATCACCATGAGGATCCACTTGTGTCTGACACTGGAAATAGGATTTATCATTCCAATAAAATCTAAACCCCATTGAGCAAAGGGTTCCTCGGTTACAATCAGGCTCAGGGGAAAAGCGACATTCTTTCTTTTGCCAACAAAAAATTGGCACTGGGTACACTTTTGCACTAGATGGTATGCTTCGAAAAACATACAGGGCCAATAATATCCTACACACATTATCTTTAAAGTGGTATTCTTGGCAGAGAAATGTCCACCCTTGGGACTGTGATGGAATTCATTGAGAACTATTTCCGCATGTAACTTGTCTAAACATTAGAGCATTACACCATCATAATTTCTTTTGAATAATACACCTGGTCAAACCACAATAGTGGTTTACAATTGAGAAGAGGAAGGAAAATCAACTTTTTAAAAATTTGAATAGGAAGGACGGTTCGGCCGAACCATATGGTTCGACCGAACCACTCTATGGGTTCGGTCGAACTAGTTAAAATTCAATGGAGAAAGAGTATTTTAAATGGGTTCGATCAAACCCATGGTTGGTCGAACCCTGTTGAATTAGGGAACATTTATAAATCAAACCCTATCACTATCAAACAAAAAAAAATGGTGAACTATCAGACCTGGAGTTCATGTACAGCGAACAACGAACGTGATTGATAGGGAACGGTGAAAACTTGCAACAGGACCACCATTTCAACTTGAAATATCAACTTCATCAACTTGAAATATCGACTTGGACATCCATTAGCAGGTTGGCATTCTTTCACAGTGATTTAAAATTCCATTTGTTTGTGAATTTGTAAACTCCAATGGATTCCATGAGACCAAATTTTTCTGGTGAAATAAAAACAAATTGAATGAAAACAAATTGAATGAAAAGAAAATTCCAAACAAAAATTTCATTTAAAACTTAAAGGCACATTATGAGAACAAAATTTATTGTTTATAATGAATATACCATGTTTGAAGCTCTCATTTTGGCTCACGACTGTGAATTGCATTTGCTTGAATTTTCTAAAACCTTTTAAAAATAATACCCATTATTTTAAATTTGGATTTACAACTACCAATTGCATTTGCTTGAAAGTTTCTAAAGCCTTTTAAACAAACCCGGTTTTCAACCAAATTTTGATCTACATCTGCTAATTGCATTTGCTTGAAAGTTTTTAAAGCCTTTTAAACAAACTCATTTTGTAAAATTGGGCTTTACAGCTACCAATTGCATTTGCTTGAAATTTTCTAATATCTTCCCCAATAGCAATGAATATATGCATGATATTATAAAAAAATTGGGACCACTTCATTGCTTGTTTTTCATAAGAACACATACCCCAATTGGGGCCTCAACCTTTCTAAAAACACTACTTTCTATTACTAATTCATTATATCATTTCTTATATACTAGCATAAATACCCTAATCAAAATTAGGTTAATGTTAGAATAGAATAAGAAACTAACTTTTTAATCCATCCTACAATTTAAAGTCATTCATTTGTGGGACTTTCTATTACTAATTTTCTCTATATGGCACATGTATTGAGCACATCTGGTACATTAATAAGGTGAAATAATTGTATGAATAAATACTACAAGTGTATGAAAGTTTGGAATTCATTTCTTAAACAAGGATTATCATAAGATTGAATTATGTGATTACACAATTCAACAAGAGAAATAAATCAACAAATCATATCAACACAAGATTTACGTGGAGATTTTTTTTTTAAAATCCCCATAACAAAAAGGATTAAAGTAGGTATTAATCTTCAATGGAGAGATAACTCACAGACTAACATGAGATTTATGTGCATAAATCATTTTTTATTTAAATCCCCATAACATAAATGATAGCCTCCTCTCTTCTCTAAATTTGCGGCTTCAATCTCTCTTCTATCTTAAAAAATAGAAATCTTCTTTCACCGATACTTCTTTTTGGAGCTTCCTTATAACATACAACAATTTTCAAACCAAAAATTATAGAGTTACCTATACTTCTGAGGATTTATTTTGACCATTGATCTACAACTACCTTTGAGCTACATCTAACCTTTGACTAGCGTCCTTTGTATTTGAATAAAATATGTGAACAAACCAAAACATCAACCCTTCTAAACAACATAGTATCCTCAAAAAAGCGGCTATTGACTTAAACAAACAAAATAGCAATCAACAACCCACCTTTTGTCTTTGACCGCTAGCTACAACCAAGTCTTCAGACTTTTTCACCACCTTTTCTTTTCTCCTTTCTTATAGTAGGCTTCTATCTCCTTTTTTTGTAGCGATTTCTTTCAACATTCTTTTTGTGTTTTCCTATCTTCAACAACTAACTCCTCTTGACTTGTTCGATTCCTTCATTTCAACCCCATCTACAATCATTTATTGCAATGGTTTTCCTTCTTTTTTAACTTGAACTAGTCCCCAATCTTCTTGCTACCCAACCTTTCGAGTGGCCTGCAACTTTATTAACAAGCCTTTACTCCTCAACTCGACATCCAATTTCCTATGCCTCTTTTCCTTGGCATCAATTTCCTCCTTACATGATCCCTTCTTCGATAGAGCTGCATATTTATATCCTTTTGTGATGGAAAGGTCTTCAAAGATACAACAAACTTATTCTTTTAGTAGTTTTCAGATGACAACAATCTCCTCAAACTTTGAGCAATTTAGCAGTTGTGTTGCTCTTCTTCTTTAAGTATTTTAGGTAGCCTTTCTCCTTCCTCATTCCTACGATTGCCTCCCAAGTTGAATTTTATGATCTACTCAATCTTCTTGTGTATCTTCAACTCACAGTCATTCTACTCCAAACAACTTTTTATGACTTCATATCTACAACTCTTCTTCAATCATTGGCTGCACTACACACCTTTGAATTCCATCGATCTGAAACTTGTAGACAGTTCCTTTGATCTGTTTGACTGGTGTCTCCTTACAAACAATAGTTTCTTTACTTGGAAATTTCAATCCATTCAATTGTCGGCATCGTTTTGAACTAGCCTATTTTCAACAACCATTCGTGAACTCTTGCTTCTGCAAATTTTCAAACCCAGACAAACTTCTTGAACTAGCTTTGATAACAATTAATGGATTTGAAAAGGAGGAGAAAATAGAAAATAAAGAGAACTAGGCATGAAACATTTATATTAATCACAATAAAGACACTACATAAACATTTTTGAGTTGTTTCTCATTCAAAGATGCATACATCTATTACAGACTCTTTCAACTCGTTACATAGAGCATAAATCTTCAGAGCTTCGGATCTTTCATAAATAGGCATGCTAAAACCATTATTTTAATTCTTACTACTTCTGGAGCTGCTACTCTTTGACGTGCCATTACATCATATTGTTACTCAGAGTTTCTTACAGCACCTTTATAGCTCTTTAGAGCTGGACCCTTTCGAGAGTGAGTAGAAAGGAAAACAATCTCAACAATATATAGAGAGTTAAGTATGAAATAAGGACAAATAATTGAACATAAAACAATATATTACTTATCACCAAGAAAGCATGTGAGCTGCGATGAGGTAATATGTAATCATTTCAAATCTATGTCAAAATCTATTCTCGATATTTGTCTTTAATGTTGAGATTGATTGCGATCCAATGTTGATATGGAGGCTAATACGGAGCATGCTGATGAGACAAGTCCAGCAAGGGAAGTTAATGAATTAGTTGGGATTATAATTCCAACAAATCTGGCATCATTACATTCGTGATTTGGCTCAAGATGGATAAGTGGAGTTGCAGTATTGTCCTTCATTTGAACAAGTTGCTAATATCATCACCAAAGCTCTTTCTACAACTAGTTTTACTACCTTTAGACATCAGTTGGGACTCACCCCTATTGATTATTAGGGGGAGTTTGAAGATATTAGAACATCAATCATGATTGTTGTTGCTTTTATTTTTTCTTTAAATTTTTGTTTTATGCAACAACAGTTTGCATGCTGCTTACTTGCTTGCTTTTAGTTTTAGCTTTAGTTTTTCTAGCTTTTAGTTTTTTGTTTTTTTGTGATCTTATCTTTAAGTACAAATAATTTTAATTAAATTCTAATATGAAGAAATAATATATTTTCTTTCTTTTCAATTGTGGATAAAAGGTATTTTTCTTTAGTATAGTGTTAGTGTTGTTATAATCTTAATCTTCCAGGCACGACATTAAATGAAGAGATCAAAGAACTCACATGAAATTGCAGTAAGGGATAATGATGTATGAGAAAGCTAGAACCCACATGAATTGCTTATATATTCTTTCTCCTAAAGAAACACCACAAAATGGAAGAATGATGCCAATATTCTAATTAGTCTCAAAGGATTAAGAGAAAAAATGCATGACAATCCACATGATGAGAAGTAGGAATAAAGAGGAGGGATGAACGAGGGTAATGCAATTTGTTTGACTTAATCTCCAATCTTTGTAAACAGTTATTGAGTGCTAGGGTTTCCTCGCTAGATTTGTAACGTTCCTAGAACACTGGAAAGTTCATGGAAGGTGTTGTAAGAGTATTGCTTGGTTTGGAAAAGTGATAATTGGTTGGATGTGGTGTAGTTGGAATCTTCATTGGTAAACCCTTCATATTCACAGAGTGCGGTTGTCCCATTGATTGTTGACACGTTGCTTTTCTTTTGTGCAATGTAGAGCTCCAATCGAGAAATAAAGCTAATTGTGAATGAAGAGCTAACTAGAAGAAAGAACACTTAGATGAAACTTAATATCAAATGGATGAAAAAGTGGGATGTTGTGATGCATGAGTGTCCAAACACAAATGGAGAAATAAAAAAAATATGTGAGAGAAAAATTTAAATATGCTATATGCATGAAAAAAATAGTGCATAAAAAGGATTATTATATCAAAGAATTCAATCCCATGAGGGACCATGAAGAAAAGGCCTATGTAGGAGTGAATATCAAATGGAAAGCAAAAATGTTGATAGCTCAATTTTGAACTAGTTCACATCATCTTGGGTGTGAAATGGGTAGGTGGGTGGTTCCTAAAGAGGAGTGGGAAAATAGAATATGCTGATTCTATAACAAGGGTACAGTGGAGACGGAATGACACTTTATCATGGAATGCTTAGCATATAAAGACATCCGGGCCAGCTATGGGGATACCGTGTGATGAGCCCAAAATTTGCTCATAGTTTAGTTATTATGATGAACTTTTAATGCCTTTACTTTTGTTATTCATGGTTGTTTAAAACTCTTTTGAAACCTTTTATGAGGATATCCTATAGCAAAATATTTTCATATTCTTGCAGCTTATTGTGTTGACTTGACTACATTTATTGCCCCATTAACTCCCTAAATGACTGGTATATCACATACAGTTTTTGAATGATGAAATAGATTTAAATGTGTGATTAATGAATGGATATTGTGTATGTGCCATGCACCTTTTCTTTCGCATCTTTTACCTTGTGTTTCACAAGTTGTTGAAGAAGTATGATCGAGTCAAGCGCAGCCGATCTCGGCCTTGCATTAAAGTCTATTTCCTGCACGACTTTGAGGAAGCTCTGGCGAAGACTCTTTGACCGAAACCGTTGGGAAAGATTTTTAATAACAGTCAATCTGGAAAGAGTGGAGCACTAGATTCTCTCTGGATCGGGTTGAATGCATAAATTCATTTATGAAGTTTGTTCCTTGATTCTGGGATACACTTTACTTCCACGTCTTTCTTTGATAGGGTTAGTTAGTTAGTTGCTCTCTTGATTCTAAATAAAGTACTCCCCCTGCGTGGAGAAAAGAAGAGAGATGATAGTTAGAGTAAGATAGAAGCATAGTGATAGAAAGTTAACAGATACCATGTAAGAGTCAGTATGATAATGAAAAGCAGAATCTGTTTGACAAGAGACAGAGTTTGTTGTTAGTTTCTATATCAACAAAACAATGTATACCATTTTGTTTTCATGAATAAGGTTTGATGAAGTTCTGAGTTCAGCACCTGCGTAATCAGTAGATGCTTGCTAAGGGGGCCCACTTAGTAAGTATCTGTAGCTAGTTAGTAGTTGTTCTTTTCTGTTGATCATCAGTTAGCTTTCATCTTTGAAGTTTTCATACAAACTCAGTCTTGTATTGCTCCTGCAGCATAGGGAGTCCATCCTTGTGCCTGTTCCTGTAGCATAAGGCCAGTTCACAGTTTATGTTTCAGTTGTAGCTATTATGGTTTCTGTTTTAATCAAATTATAGTTAAGTTAAAAGAACTTTGCATTACCTTCCTGTAACGTAGATAGAATTCCTTTCAAGTATTTATTTCTGTTAAGTTTTGACTGAAACTAGTTCTTAGTGAATATATTGTGCTGCGCCATTTAAAGTATATGTCCCTTGGTTTGATAAGTAAATGAATGTCCATAGAGAGATATTAGTCACCTGTTGGAATGTCCAATTCCCAGGAAAGGTTTTACTGTGATTTTTATATCCTTTTGTGGGCGCGACCATTTTTGGCGCCGTTGTCGGGGATGGTGTCAAGCTAAGGATTTGTCAGAAGTCATTTTTAATATTAGTTTAGTTTGTTAGTCAAAATTTTCAATCTTTCAAACCACCATTCATCGTATTGCATGCATAGAAGAAGAAGAGACGCACTGGGAAGGTTCCTCCCTGAAAACCTGTTTATTGAACTACCATTTAACCCAGCTGACGAAGAACCTGAGGAAAATCCATTTGCTCTGCTATTCCAGCACACAAATATGGAAAATAATCCACCCAATAATCCACCTCCTAATTTTGAGTTTCTTATTGTTCCCCAGTAAGATACTGACAATCTTAAAAATATTCCCTCTTCATTGCTTCCCAAGTTTTATGGCCTAGTTATGGAGGACCTAGAAACTTTTTTGTTTGAGTTTGATGTCCTCTGTTGTAGTTATGACTACAACTCAGACGCTCATAAAATGAAGTTATTTCCTTCCACCTTGAAGGAGGGAGCTCTCAGATGGTTCATGAGTCTAGGAAGAGGTGTTGTTGATAGTTGGGCAGCCATGCAAACGAAATTCCTTGAGAAGTATAAGGAATATTGTAAGAGTGCCAGTAAAGGTGATGACATATTCTAAATTTAGCAGAAGGAGGATGAAAGTCTAGAAGATTATATTTCAAGGTTCTTATTTTCACTCAAAAGGAACTCAAACCATACTCTCAATGAAGACTCTCAGAAATTACTCTTTCTAAGGGGAATTAGTGATGCCTATATAGACGCCCTAGACCTGATGGGAGGAGGTGATATAACCCAACTACCTTGAGATGATATAAAAAAAATATGTCTTAACTACTCTTGAGCAATAGTTAAGAGAGGTCGAGGTCGTCATGCTACAGTGGGGAAGTCTTCTTCTAGTGGAGTTTCTCGGATGGAGATAACAAATTTGCTGTCTGACTTTAAGTAGGACATCACTAATAATATGGTTACACAACTAGACACTATGCAAGCTCAGAAGAAACATGAGGAAGCTGAGGCAGTTTTGGCCGAGTTTTGTCCATACTGTAGACAAAAGAAGTGTGACTGCAGATGCAAGATGGTGGCTAATTTGAAAACTAAGAAACTACCTACTGACTTCAAGCCAGTAGAAGGTGATGATGATCAAGTGTTTTTTGTTGCACAAAGGAGACCATGGGCCCAAAGACAAGTTATGCCTCAAGATCTTTTAACTTTTGGTAATCCTTATTCTGGCTATAATAACCAATGGCAACCTGCATATGGACCACCACCACCCTGGAATCCACCTCAACCAAGTTGGCCTAATTATCAGACCCCGCAATGGCAATCTCCTCAAGGAGGTTGGAAACAGCCACAAGGACAATGGACCCCACCTCTAGGTAATTGGCAACAGAATCCTCAATGGAGAGGTCCTCAGCAATGGCAAAACCAGTCCCCTGGATTCCTGCAGCTTCCACAGCCACAACCACAGGGCCTCATGCCACCTCCTGCAGCAACTGCCACAAATCCTGGCCCTCTAAAGCAAATGCCTATGCCTGCCCAACTGTTGCCAAATCCCAATAATAAGCAATAACAATAGCCACATCAGCCTATGTATCTTGCCGAAGCCAACCAATATCAAGCTTATGCCTTAAATGTTAATGATATCCATTTGAGGTCTGGAACCACACTACCTGCTCCAAAACTACCTCTAATTACTGAAATACCAAATTCTTCCTTTGGAGAATCCACTGCACCTGTTGTTCCTACTATGCATATGCATATACCTGATACGGTCTTTAAGGAGCCTGTTTTGCAAAGCCAAGACAAACCACCTTTTTCTCAGAGGTTGCAAAGTACTACATTTAAATCCATGGAAGAACCCACTTTTGACATTCTGAATCAGCTAAAAAATGTACAAATTCAAATCCTCTTATTTCAGGCTATTAAAAATATTTCCATTTTTGGAAAAGCTATTAAAGAGGCCTATTTGAAGAAGCCTGGACAGAAAGAAAAAGGATCCCCAAACAATTCATGTCTTAGGGAAATTGGCTGATATAATGTTGGGAAATGTAGTCATCCCAAAGTATATTGACCCTAGAAGTTCTGTAGTGCAGATACATATAAATGGCCAAATTGTAAAAAATATTTTGATTGACTTAGGTGTTGCCATTAATGTCATGACAAAGCATACTATGGACTCTTTGAACATTTCAAACATTAGGTCTATACCTACAGTTCTACAGCTTGCAGATAGCTCCACAATTAAACCTGATGGAATGGTGGATCTTGATGTAATTGTCACTCTTGAATTTTGGGAGTATCTAGCTGATTTCACAATATTATCAGTTAAGACAACTTTAGGAGGGTATCCAGTTATCCTTCGTAGACCATGGTTAGCAACTGTTGATTCTTTTATAGGATGTTGTTCTGGAGATATGACCATTTCTGATGGACAGTCCATAAAAAAATTAGCTTTGTATCCACCTGCTAGACCTCAACCAGATTTGTCCCAACCTGTTTGGCCAGATATGGGCCCGGAAGAAACTGAAGAAGCCAATTCGTTGGCTCAATTAATGATGCTTCAAAATGATCCATACTCACAACTTCAGAATGAGGATGCTTTGCTTTTTCAAATTCTACAGTTTAACTCTGATACAAATAGTTCATCTGATCCAAATGGCAGCCATCTACAATGTTTCCTGCAACAACCAAATTTTGAGAGTTCACTGCCTAAACTTTCAGCAATTTTTCATAATTTTCTTCCACAAGAGGTACAAACATCACTTGTAAATTCTATAAGTAATCTCACTAAGCAGATAGAATTGTCTCCGGGTCACTATTTGAATATCAATAGCAAGCTATCATAGTCTCAACAGGCTGATTTATTAAAAATGCTACAAGATCAGCATAAAGCTTTTGCATGGGAATATGGGGACATGCAAGGAATAGATCCTCAAATTTGTACTCAAAGGATCTATATCAAAGAAGATTGTTTACCAGTTAGGTAGCCTCAAAGAAGAGTAAATCCAACACTTAGAGAAATAATTAAAAATGAACTTCAAAAGTTGCTTGATGTTGGTTTTATTTATCCAATTTTTGACAGTCAATGGGTTTCTCCATTAGTTATTGTCCCCAAGAAAGGTGGAAAATGGAGAGTGTGTGTAGATTACAAAGAGTTGAACAATGCCACTAAAAAAGATCACTTTCCACTACCTTTTGTAGACCAAGTACTAGACTCACTGTCTAGCAAAAGGTATTTTTCCTTTTTGGATGGTTACAGTGGGTACAATCAGATAAAAATTGCCCCTGAAGATCAAGATAAGACCAACTTTACCTGTCCATGGGGAACATTTGCTTACCCAGTCTTGCCTGTTGGTCTATGTAATGCACCAGCAACATTTTAGAGAGCAATAATTAGTATCTTTGCTGATATATCTCATGACTATATGGAGATTTATATGGATGATTTCACTACCTATGGAGTCACATTTGAAGAAGCACTGGTGAATTTAGAAAAAGTATTAAAAAGGTGCAGAGAGAAAAATTTGTCCCTAAACAGTGAAAAATATTTTCTAATAATGGAAGAAGGTATTGTTCTAGGCCATCATATTTCAAAGAATGGAATTCAGGTCGACCCTGCTAAAATTGAAGTTATTCTGAATTTACAAACTCCTGCAAAACAAAAGGATGTCAGAAGTTTCCTTGGCCATGCAGGGTATTATAGAAGGTTTATAAAAGATTTCAGTAAAATTTTCAGCCCACTTTATGCCTTGTTAACTAAGGATTCTCAATTCGAGTGGACAGAGGCCTGTGAAAAATCCTTCCTGCAACTAAAGGACTTGCTTACTAAAGCCCCTGTTCTTCAAAGTCCAAAATAGAATTTTCCTTTTCATATATATGTTGATGCCTCTAATTTTGGTACAGGAGTAGTCTTAAGTCAAAAAAAAAATTCAATTGAGCATGCTATCTACTTTATCAGCAAGAACCTTCAAGGTCCTGAGCTCAACTATACTGTTACAGAAAAGGAATTGCTCGCAGTAGTGTATGCTTTGAATAAATTTAGGCATTATGTCACAGGTTATCAGATATTCATCCATACTAACTATACAACAATCAAGTATCTAATGAACAAACCTGCCATTTTTGGTAGATTAGCAAGATGACTCCTGTTGTTACAAGAATTTGACATTACAATCATTGATAAACCAGGAAGAGCTAATGTTGTAGCTGATTTTTTATCAAGACTTCAATTAGCTGCACCTGTTGAATACGAGGTCATTGATAATAGGTTCCCAGATGAACACTTATTTTCTATTGCTACATATACACCATAGTATGTAAACATTGCCAATTATCTAGCAGTAAGCAGAATACCAGCCCACTTTTCTCCAAAAGAAAAGAAATTGTTAATAGAGAAAAAATTCAACTTTTCATGGATTGCAAATTGTCTGTTTTATACTGGACCTGATCAAGTAATGCGAAGATGTGTAAGAGAAGATGAAACTTATGATATCTTGCATGCTTACCATGATGAACCATGTGGGGGACATTTTGCAGCAAAGAGAACATCAATGAAGATTCTTACAATAGGGTACTACTGGCCAACATTACACAAGGATGATGTGGCCTATACAAGGAAATGTGACCAATGTCAGCGTATGGGAAGACCAACCAAGTCAAATGAAATGCCACTATACCCATAGGTAATAGTCACCCCTTTTGATAAATGGGGAATGGATTTTGTGGGACTAATTGATCCACCATCAAATGGCAAGTCATACATTCTAATTTTCACTGACTATGTAACAAAGTGGGTTGAGGTAAAAGCTATGACTCATGCTCAAGATAACAAGGTTACTGAATTTCTATATGAACAAATTTTCACTAGATTTGGAGTTCCCAGAGAGCTTGTAACCAATCAGGGAGCTCAGTTCACATTGAATCCGATCACTGCACTAATGAATGACTATAAAATCAAACATAGGAAGTCCAGCCCCTATCACCCTCAAGCCAATGGTCAGGTGGAGGTAACAAACAGGGAAATTGAGGTGATCCTCACAAAGACAGTGTGGCTCCATAGAAAATATTGGAGCAATAGACTTCCTGAAGCAGTTTGGGCCTACAGAACTACATTGAAGACAACAACTGGGTTTACACCTTTTGAGTTGCTTTATGGGAAAATAGCCATGTTGCCCATAGAATTTGAGCACAAAACCTTGATGACAGCTCTTGAACTCAATATGGAAATATCTAAAGCACAGAAGGACCGTCTCCTACAGCTAAATGCTTTGGATGAAATGAGAAAAGTCGCCCTGCAGCATACAGAAGCAGTCCAACAACAACAGAAGAAATGGCATGATCAACACATAAAAACCAAACAATTTTCTGCTGGTGATTGGGCTCTGTTATATGATTCCAGATATCAAGAAAACGAAGGTAAGCTCACAACACGCTGGCTTGGTCCCTATGAAGTTGAGAATGTGTTTGAAAACGGAGCTGTACAGCTGGCGACAATTGATCCAATCTGTTTCAAATTACTAGTTAATGGACACCGACTCCGGTTGTACCATAAACTAGTCTCAAAAGAATAATTCATGCAGCAGTTTGTTCAGGATCCTCCCGCTACTCTTCCTGTAGTCGAAGGCTTTAGCTTTTCTCCTACAGCTTCACTATAATTTTGAAAAACATGCTCATAATAAAATTTTTTTTAAAGGAAACCCTTTTTTCTCCATTCTCATTTATCGCCCCATCTCACTTCTTTATCTTCCATTCATCCATCCCATCCATCCATTCCATCCATTCATCTCGTCTGCCCATGTCACCCATCCACTTCATCCATCTGCATCACCCTTAATTGTGATATCATTCCCAACTGTCAACTCATGCAGACGCCATCATCTTTCTTCATACGTACATGCAATTATCAAAGGTACGCTATATCTTTTATTATCACATTTTTGATTTATTTTATTCTATTTATTTACTGCTATGACAGTACCAGTCATTATTACCCTATCTCCGCCTATTCTTTAGTACATGTGAGGACACATGTCATACTCTAAGTAGGGGGCGGGGTAATCCACCTTTTAAAACCTATCTTTTCGCCGCTGCTATAACTGCGCAAATAACCTTTCTTTATTATTTTTCTGGTACTTTCCAAATATGATTGCATGTCCTTTTTATTGCATGTTTTTCTTGTAAACTACGATTAAAACTACTTGTTCAAAAAGTTTATTTTTGGAAAAGAAAGAAATGTGACAGCACGATAGAAGAAAAACTAGAACAGAAAGGGAAACAGAGAATTTGAATTTTCAGCAAGGAATTGAGTTTAGCTAGGGGAAAATTTTGAATATGTGTGGTCAGCTGGTGTGATATGAGCCTGTAGCTCATGAATTATTATTGCAAAATCCTCAAACAGTCCATGCATTCAACCTCTGTGGATGGTTAAACTACTTCTTGAGTTTAAATACTTTTGTTGAGGAGGCTGCTAGAGAATTTTTGAGAACCCTTTCTGAAGGGGAAGCTACTGTGTGGGGTCTAATGGTTGTTGCAACTGAAGACAGAATTGCTGAAGTAATTGGGCTTCCAGCCATTAGAGAAAATTTTTCTTCAGATGCTGCTGCTGCAAGGGCTGAGTTTTCAATGCCCACTGATGGACCTTTGGAAGTCTCGAAGCAGGTATGCAAGCGAGTATCGTTGCCTCCTCCTTATTCAGAATACACCACTTACATAATCAGGTATTTAACTTGTGAAGGCCATTTCTCTTACCTGCATTCTTATCATTTCAAATTATTAAGTCATATGAGGCATGGGTTGGTTATAAATGTTCTAAATTTTCTGTTAAAATTTTTGGAACAAAGTGCCCACAGAACCCAACAAGGGAAAGATAATTATGTTGCTTATCATGGCCTTTTCAAATTACTGATTGAATGCTCTTTGAGAGATGTCTCACCTCTTTCCTGGCAACAATCCGTTGCCCAAAAGAGCTTGCAAATTCCACAACCCCCTAGGGTACTTACCCCACGACTTCAAAAAAAGAAGAAAGAAATTGCGTCTTCTAGTAGAACAGGGCAAGGGTCATCTACTCCTGCAGCACCTGGTCCTGCAGCTCCCCCACCAGAATCTTCTGCTCGAGTACAAACTAGGTTTGCCACTAGGAGAGAAAAGGGAAAAACAAAGGCAGGTGAATTATCTAGGGTAGAACAAACCCCAGAGTCTGACCCTCGTTATTGGAAAAGGCAATGCTCTTCTCCTACAGCACCTTCCCCTGCAGCCGTCTCTCCTACAACAACACCTGTTGCTAACACCAGTTCACCATCATCCTCTGGCAAGGCAAAGCCCTCTAAGCATACCAGAAAGAGGAAGGCTACCAGAACACCTCCTACAGCCACACCAGTGTCAAGAAGAGTTTCCACAAGGAAACAATGTAAGACCTCCCCTGCTTCACCTCAACCAAAGGTTATTGTAATTTCAGAAGGGTCTGTAGGGTCTGAATTTGATGTTTCTCAGAATGTGTCCGAAAATGCTGCACAAAGTTCATTCGTTCCTGAAGAGGAATAAGTTGAGACAGGAAATGGAGTAAGGGTTACCAAGTCTTGATGACTTGGCTACCACTGCTATGCAGTTCTCGGAGGAAGCACAGTCTTCTCCACTGCAGCAATAAGAATTCATCTTGCAGCAAGAGCAGAAATAGACTGAACAATTGAATGTACCTAGTGAAGCTATATTTCACCCTACAACTTGTAAAGCCATTATTGTTTATAAGAAGATGTTTTTGATTGAGTTTCTGGAATATGTTAAAGCTAACTGGGAAACAGTTATATTGCAAACCTTGACTTTCCGGCACCTAGCCCAGACTGACATACAACAAATTCTATGGGAGGTAGAAATGAAGAAACTGAAAAAGGAAATTGAAAGTCAGAAACATGAAATTTCTAAGTTAAAAGCAAAAATGGATGAAATGTTAAAAGTAACTGGTCAGATTATGGAATGTAGACCACCACCCAGAGTTTATGCTTTCTGCCTTAAGGAACAGTTCTTATGGTTCCAACTAATGAGAATTTCTAGAAATCAAGATCCTATACTTCACACTGCTAAAGAATTTTATGATGCATACCAGACAACCCCTAATTGGTTAAGAAATTCTCTGTGTGAATTTTATTTACATGGCTTTTTAATTCCATTTGAAACAGAATGGAATCCTCTTCTGTATATTGGTGATATCCATTTGAGATCATTTATGTCATGGGCAGCAAATGAAGTAAATTATGGCAGGCAATGGGAAACATATGAGGAAGCCGAAAGGAAGGAGCCTGTTCCACTACACTCTCAAAGTTCAAACCCCCATGCAATGTTGAAAACCTAGTTTACTCTGACATATGGCATTAATAATACTACAGCCAAAGAGAAAATATTTGATCTCAGGAGATAGGTATATGATGAATTTTGGGCACAGTCATATTCATTGTGGAGATTGTCATACACCAGAAGTGAGAAAAGGTGGGAAAGATTAACTGTTGGGCTAAGAAGGTCTGAACCTCACATTCCCCTAAATTTCATAGCAGCTCTTAAACGATCAAGCAGATATATACAGTTGGGACTTCAAAAGAGATTTGAACTATGGTTGCCATTGAAATTCAGACCTCTTGTGCTAATGTGGCCCCTCTATCCTCACCAGGCTACAAATCTTAATGATGATTTAGAAGACTGTAGGTATGAAAGGTGCTAGGATTTCAGACGATTTTATTACAGGTTTGGAACTCCATTTCAGAGTCATGCAGCAACCACTGATTTCAGAGAAACCACTAGGAAAGTTAATGCTGGAGGACCAGCATTAGTCTAAGTAGGGGGCAGTGATGAGCCCAAAATGTGCTCATAGTTTAGATATTATGATGAACTTTTAATGCCTTTACTTTTGTTATTTGTGGTTGTTTAAAACTCTTTTGAAACCTTTTATGGGGATATCCTATAGCAAAACATTTTCATATTCCTGAAGCTTATTGTGTTGACTTGACTATATTTATTGCCCCGTTGACTCCCTAAATGACTGGTATATCACATACAGTTTTTGAATGATGAAATAGATTTAAATGTGCGATTAATGAATGGATATTGTGTATGTGCCATGCGCCTTTTCTTTCACATCTGTTACCTTCTGTTTCGCAGGTTGTTGAAGAAGTATGATCGAGTCAAGCACAGTCGATCTTGGCCTTGCAGTAAAGTCTATTTCTTGCATGACTTTGAGAAAGCTCTGGCGAAGACTCTTTGACTGAAACCGTTGCGAAAGATTTTTAATGACAACCATTCTGGAAAGAGTGGAGCACTAGATTCTCTCCGGATCGGGTTGAACGCATAAATTCATTTATGAATTTTGTTCCTTGATTCTGAGATACACTTTACTTCCACGTCTTTCTTTGATAGGGTTAGTTAGTTAGTTGCTCTCTTGATTCTAAATAAAGTACTCCTCCTGCGTGGGGAAAAAAAGAGAGATGATAGTTAGAGTAAGATAGAAGCATAGTGATAGAAAGTTAACAGATACTGTGTAAGAGTCAGTATGATAATGAAAAGCAGAATCTTTTTGACAAGAGACAGATTTTGTTGTTAGTTTCTATATCAACAAAATAATGTATACCATTCCGTTTTCATGAATAAAGTTTGATGAAGTTCCGAGTTCAACACCTGTGTAATCAGTAGATGCTTGCTAAGGGGGCCCACTTAGTAAGTATCTGTAGCTAGTTAGTAGTTGTTCTTTTCTGTTGATTATCAGTTAGCTTTCATCTTTGAAGTTTTCATAGAAACTCAGTCTTGTATTGCTCCTGCAACATAGGGAGTCCATCCCTGTGCCTGTTCCTGTAGCATAAGGCTAGTTCACAGTTTGTGTTTCAGTCGTAGCTATTATGGTTTCTGTTTTAATCAAATCATAGCTGAGCTAAAAGAACTTTGCATTACCTTCATGTAGCATAGATAGAATTCCTTTCAAGTATTTATCTCTGTTATGTTTTGACCAAAACTAGTTCTTAGTGCATATATTGTGCTGCGCCATTTAAAGTATACGTCCCCTGGTTTGACAAGTAAATGAACGTCCATAGAGAGATATTAGTCACCTGTTGGAATGTCTAATTCCCAAAAAAGGTTTTACTGTCATTTTCATATCCTTTTGTGGGCGTGACCACCGTGCAGGTTAATTTAAATACCTTGTTTGAAGAGTCAAGGCTGAACAAAACTACAAACTTCATCATCAAAATTCACTGTAGAAGGGCTCATCTCAAACGGAGTCTACAAACTGTCTAGGGCTTTTTTGTGGGTGGTTCTTGTGGTGTTCTTGGGTCCCATAGGCTTCTTTAGCCTCGTGGACATCATTAAAATATTTCATTTCAATCTGTTGTTTCTGAAATTAAAGATAGGAACTTCTGATTTTCCTTTTGGGCCACAATTATTAGGCGCATAACATTTTTGTACTTCTGTGCTTCGAGAGTTTGATGAAGTTATGATCTAACCATATTCTAAAAATTATTTTTATATTGATTTTATTTAGCAATGTATTGCCGATTATACTACCAAATGATTTCTCAGTTAGTGTTTGATATATTGTGGCTCACCAAGGTTTGAGGCTTGAAAGATGAATGGCATGTGCTGCAGTGATTTTCTACAGTATGTTCAAAGAAGAATCAACATAGAATAAGACATTATCTATGTAATATATCCTTAACATTCACATTGATTTCCTTTCTTCTTAGTTGAGGAAACAGGATCTGTATCATGGAAAAACTACCATGGGTTTCTCATCAATTTGTGTAAAATGCCAACTTGTGGTGTATTCCTCCTGATGGGACAATAACCCCTTTTAGAACATAATCACTTCTTCAATAAACTGAAACATCTACACGATTTACATCTAGATGAGTAGATCCCAAGCATGGAAGTAATCTACAATACTTGCAATCATAAACATTTGAAGATAACCAAATCTGATTTACATGAACTAAATAATAGAATAAAAGATTGTTTTATTACAGATATATAATGAATGAACTATTGTAGGACCTAATTGTGTACCTTGTATTGGAAAATTCATAGAGATTCCCATCGTTGGAGAAGATGATAAGAGCCACCTCTGAATCGCACAGCACCGACAGTTCGCAGGCCTTCTTCAACAGCCCATTTTTTCTCTTACAGAATGTAACTTGTCTGTTGATCCTATTCTCTATCTTTTTCAGCTGAACCTTCCCTCTCCCCATTGATGACTTGTAAAAGTCTTCTTCAAGCCAAGATTCAAATCAACGCATCTAAACCCCAATGGCGGTCATGAAAGAAAAGTATTGTATTCACGTGCTAACCATGCATATAGATTACAAAAATTATATTTGAGAAGGCTCAACCAGTAAAAAGGGAGATTTCAGTCTCCTTGGGCATTCACGAAACAAGATTTGAAGAATCAAATGCTTCTATGCAGGCCATTCACTCAACAAAAAATTAGAAATGAGCGAGCATTAATTGGTTGAAGAAATATGGATATGACTTTTTAGAAGGCTATATGTCTACTCGCCCATGTGAACACAGCCCCCAACTTCAACCGTCATGATAGCGAAAGATTTAATAGAATATTGGAAACTGCATGTTTGTTCTCGAAAACTTCCAAAGTTAAGAACTAAATACTTTTATATCACGAATTATTATATATTCAGTCTGACTGAAAGTTTTAAGTCTTGTTTTACATTATGCACATTCTGTCGTTTGCTTGCCATATTCACTAGCATTTGCATTTTAATATGCATTCAAAGAAGCCAATATATAACTTCTATTCTTTCAGCTTATTTACATTTACTTCCACTTGCCGATTTTAATTTTTTTGTATTTTCGAGGAATAGATCTATGTGTGCCTGTCTACACAATATATTATTTAATTAATTTTATCTAGGTCCTAATCACACTTCATTAGGCTTTCTTAAAATACTTTTAAGTTATTTATTTTTTGTCTCATGTTATCATATCTTTCACCTTGCATATATAAGTAAGGTTTCTTTTATACATTATGTATCTTATGTCATTTGTATCTTGTAGCAGCTTGTATGTATTGTATAATCTAATATTCATTTCTTGCTACTTTCTTGTTGATTATTGTTTTTGACTTTATAGGTAATTTTAGTTACTTGAGTCTATTGTTTGACATACATTGTATTCGTAACTATATAATTAGATCTTTAGATTTAGAAGCCTCTTTTCAATCTAGAAGTGTTTTGAGAAATAACTTGTGTTAAATGAAATTTGATTCAAAATGGACTTCACGATAGAATTTGAAAAGTTAAACATGTATAAACTAATATCATTTGAATTTGGTGTGGTTTGGAGGTTAAACACGTATAAACTAACATTCATTTTCTAATATCATGATAGAATTTTTTAGGGCTTGCAAAAAATTACAACTCATAAATTCATATAGTCATATGGATTCATATAGCCATACACATCCCTACAATCTATATGATTGCACACAATTGTGCTTGTTAGTAAATGAATGTTGTAGAATTATCAAATAGTTCTACAGAATACTGCATCACATGCATCATGTTGTATCGTCAATCGATATGTTTTGCGCCATTGCCTACATTAGGGGTTGCTCTATAGTAAATTTTTGGATTTAAACAAAATTAAAATTATTTTACACAATTCTCTTAACTCCTAGTTATGAGGGGCTGAAGCACTTGGGCACCCTTGGCCATGAAGGGGATTAATGCCTATAAGTGCATAAGGAATGCCATCACTACCAAGTGCCACCCTCACTTATGTATCATTGCATTTGATGAGCTCCTAAGTGACCTAGTGATGTATATACTTTGTACTAATTAGATCTACCACTAGGCTAGTGCAACCACTCATCTCGCTACTAGAATAATGTTGGCCCCTATTTTATTTTCCTAATGGAGGAGATTTTTCTGGATGACATATTTTTTTCATATCAGTTTTTTAAAATTTTATATGCAAAATTTGAGAACTTTATAGTTGTAATAGGTATTGTTTCTATACTTTTATAAATGTTTGATATTTCTATTAGCTATCCATATTTACTATTGTTTTCTGACAAGTCATATCTTGTGCCCAAAGTATCTAAATTTAGAGTTTTTATAGCCATTGAACAATATATATATAGTTAGCACAACACATGCATCCATACATTTTTTCTAGATTCTACCTTAGAAATTAAAATTTTACTTTGAAATAATTTTGACTACATTAGCTTATATCTTTAAAAACTATTGAAGTTAGTGATTTATTTTGATAAATTTCCACCTCATGCAATTCAAAGTGTAGTGGAGAGGTACTCTCATATTTTGAAGAGCCAAAAGGTTTACCACCTTTTAGAACTATCAATCATTTTATAGACTTGGTTTCAAGGTCTTTAATTTCAAATTTAATAACATATTACCTCTCAAAGCTTGTAAGTATAGAAATAAACAAGTAAATTAAAAAAATATTAAAGGAAGATATAACCTAACACCTCTCTTGTGGATCTCCAACCTTTATTATTCCAAAAAGGAGAAGGATGAATGGAAAATGATCACTAACTATAAAACTTTAAATATAATAACTATAATGAATGAATGTTCTTTGTGAAGGATTAATGACCATTAGGATCATCTCAAACAAGTTCAATATTTCACAAAGATGGATCTCACTTAAAAATATAATTAAGTATGAATAGATCCTACTGATAACTAAAAGATACTTTTCAAAATTAAATTTGGGATTCATGAATGCTTAGTGATGCCTTTTAGTTTTGGTAATGCTCCTGCCACATTTATGTAGCTCATTAATGGTATTTTAGAGCTTATCTAGAATTTTTTATCACTATGTAATTCAATGATATTCTTCTATTTAGTAAGCATTTAGAAGATCATATTTAGCATGTTCACACTACTTTGGATATTCTATGATAAAACAAATTTTAAGCTATTAAGATGAAGAAAGCCTTCTTTGGTCAATGCTTTATTGATTACCTAGGTTTTCTTATGTGTTTTTATTCATCATAATTGAGTGTGTAAAGACCTTGACAAAATGAATGCTCTTAAATATTGGCCTATCCCTTATCGTGTTGTAAATATTAATATTCTACTATGGGTTATAAATTACTATAGATAATTTATTTATATTTTGTTCTATACTAGTCAACCACTTCACTAGTTTTCCAACCAAAATATTTTTTTATTATTTGCGATAAAAAAATAATCCTTCCAATATATTAAGGTGGAAATTTTTTAAGATCAAGTTCTTATTCTTATATATATTTAGCTACCATTTGAAATTGAAATAGATACTTCTAACTATGCTATAGGATTTTTTCTTAAATAGGGACTTAGACATCCAATAGTGTATCAATATCAAGACCCTTTTGTAGCCAAGATCAATTAAGACACGTATGGTAAGTAGTAGTATTCCTTTGACCAAGACTTGAGACAATGGAGGTACTACATTCTTGGTAAGAAAATAATTCTTCATAATCATCATCAACCCCTTATTTTTTTGAATAATATCACTTGAAATGAGCCTCATATATGCAATATTTCAATTTAGCCATTACATATAAAAAGGACACCACCAATAAAGTTAGTAGTTTTTTGATCCTCTCTCTAACCAAAGTAATGGGTATGTGTAGGTTCATGATGGGCCAAAAAGTGGCTATATGATGGGTATGTGGCTGACGACTTTTTTTTAACCCAAATTTGATGAAATAAAAAGGGTTTTTGAAAGAGATTCTTAGCTTTCCACCAATATAATTTATGTTTTACTTTGAATTTAATAAGTAGTTATTATTCATTTTCTATTTGAATTATGACTAAATTCCTGATTGATAGGCTGATTGAAAAACATCTATAGCTTTCAAACAGTATCACATTTTTTGAATCCAAAACATGTGTCACATTCTATGCTTCACATGCTATAGGATTAAAAAAATAAAAATTGAATTTCATGAAGTTTTGACCAAGTTAAGGTGGTTAGACATACAAATTTTTATAATTTTTAAAATTTGTACTAAAGAAATTAATAATTAATTATTTAGTTGGAAAAAAATTACAAAAAAATACGCATCATATTAGGACATGAGTCCTCTACTTATATCTAAAATCTTATAAAAAAATATTATTATTTCATTGTGGTTAGGGTGGTCAAACACACCGACTTCTTATTTTTTCCCCGGAATTTAAGTACTCATGCATTGAAATTTCAATTTTTCACCAAATAATTTTTTTTAAACAAACCTAGTAGTTTAGAAACTACATTCAATTTTATACAGATTCTATTCTTACATATTTTTGAAATAATATAGATAACTTATTCAAATTTTTACGTCAAGTTGCCTAACTCTTATTTTTTAAAATTTTTTGCCACTTAAGGGCCTACTTTTCGATGATGATCCTGCACATACCCTAATGCATATCCTTAATGTTAAATTTTTTCCATATGAGGATTATATTTTGTTGTATTTTTCTAGTACATCTTTTTGACTAGCTATAAATATTCTCCAACATCCCATTATCACCAACCAAATCCCTTTCTTAGACTACACACTTAGAGATGTTTGGTTACATAAGATGAATCGAGTAGAATATTTTAGTCATCAATGTTCTCTTTGTAGCCAATCTAAGCCTAATAATCACAAACTTAGTTTTTAAGGAACCTCTTGCTATTCCCTCTCAACAATGGGAGTCCATCTCTATGAAATTAATTAGTGGGTTGCCTACTATTTTAGATAACATGATTGTATTTGTGTGTAATTGGTATTCCAATTTAAAAAATGGCCATATTCATCCCTTACAAGAAAAATATTGATGCTCTTTTAAAGCTACTAAATTATTTTTCAATAATGTATAGTGTTAATTTAGTTTCCCTTTTTTTGAGTCAGTTTTGAAAATAATTTTGGAATATATTATGGTGTTAAATTTGATATTATACAACTTTTCATCCATAAAAATATGGCTAGAATGAATTGGTTGATTAGAATTTCGTTCAATCTCTTACAATCTTAGTGACACCCACCTCCTTGTAGGTGTCTAAAATCCCACTAAAAATGAACAAACAGGTAGAAAAGGAGAGGTTGTGTTGTTGTAAGCAAACTCACACAACCTTTACAGAGGTCTACACATGTGTTGTAGGTCCAATTACAATTTCTAGAGGAATAAAATCAACCATAGAGACACAAACTAAGTTGATGTACAAAAATAGATTGTTGGTGTGGGTAGCTACATCAATGGTTATAGGTGACTGTTCAAAATTTCAGCAACATAAAATACTTTAAACGTGTAGAAAAGTCCACAATTTCAGAGTAGAAAAATCATAATAAATTCTACTCATAAACAAACATACAAAAGATAAGAACTATGTAGAGAATAATATTATATTATATTGAAAATCCAACTTTTTACACTCTTTTAGGTGCATTTACACAAGAATTTACAAAATAGAGCTCCAGTTTCCATTCTTCTTTCTTTCTTTTTGTCTTATATGATTTGGCTACTATCCTCTATGGCTTCTACTTCAGCTACTCTCTCCTTTATTCCCTATGTTCCTTCTGCTATTTTCTACATACTACTTTTCTGAATCCTCTTTTCTCTCTCCTGCCACTATTTTTCTACTATTCTATTATTCTCCACAAAATTGTCCAAAATTTGGAAGCTTCTCCAAAAGTCTTGTGTAAACACCTGCAACATCAAAATTCTGGAATTAAATTGTCCAACAACCAATTTTTGAGTTAAAAAACTCCCTCCTATTTTTACCCTTTTCATTTCATTCATTGTTGTTGCTCATTAAATGGGCATGCGTGTAGGTCTTACTACCCTCAAACAAGAAAAAAATCAATTTTAAAATCCTTGCAAATCCTTCACATGGCATCATTTTGATATATATTTATGAAGGCCCTCCATCAAATCTACTATAACAAAAATATATAGTGGGGTTCCTATCTTCATATTTTTTAGCATAACAATAACTGGGCTACACATGTCTCCACTAGCCATTATAGTTTCTAGGTTTGTTATGGATATCAACCTCCTGAATATAAGATCTTAGTTTCTATTATTTCATATTCTTCATCAAACCAACAAAAAGAATAGGTCCAAGATTCCTAGTTTATTTGAAACGTAGCAAAACTTCATGCACATGTGCATGCAACTCTTCATATATCTTAGGCTAAGTATAAATAAAATCATTCTAAGAATCACATCCCTTTTGAATTCATAGTTAGGGATAAAGTTTGGATATATATAGATAAATAAAGGTTCAAAGGTGAACACCATCATAGTCTCAAACCTATTATCTATGGGACTTATATCATTTTCCAATAGATAGGGGACATTTACTTCAAACTTTATCTCCCATCCCATCTTGGAATCCGAATGTGGTTAATGCTAATTAGTTGAAGCCTTATGAGCAACCTCAATTAGAAGAATACATTTCTCTCTCAAATGATCTAAGCATAATATTATATATTTAGCCATCCTTGGATGTAGATTACTTTTTTGAGGTTCACACATGATCTAAGAGTCTAGGAATACCACTACAAACTTTGTTGTAAGGATACCCTACCAACCCAAGCCAAGTGGATCTCATGTGAATATTTTGAGAAGTATTTTTCCATGTTAAAGATAAAGTGTAGACATTTTATATTCTAAACATGGAGAAATTGACAAGACCTAGCCCCTTCACAACCTCTTCTTTACACTTAATATATGATTAGTTATTATGATAAAATTTAATATTCTCATTAGATATAATATTTAATTAGTTTAATATCATAATATTTTTATTAAGATTTCTAGAAGATTATTTCTTCTAGAACCATATTTGCATTTATTTAAAAATATATTTATGAATATGTTTTGGATGACCATCTCCATAAAACCATCTCTTGTGAGTTTTGTGTTCTTGTGCACTCATACCATTAAAGGGATTCAATTTCACTATTGATTCATATTGTGGAGCTTATAATTTTTTGAGGGTTTCATGCCTATGTAATTTAGAAATACATATTAGCTTATTATGTTTTTTTTTTTTCGTTTCATCCCTTAGTAATAATATTTCTAAGGTGAAAATACAAGCATTGAAGAGAAGATATCTTAATACACTCATTTTGGCTTTAGATTTTTCCAAATCTATATATGTTATTTTTCCTCAATTAGGTATTTTACATAGAGAATTTCTTTGGAATTCTAAAAATTATCATGTCATAGATTAATTGGTCTACATGTTGATAATGAAAATTGGAGTACCATTTCAAATGTTGAGTGTCCTAATGCTCTTTGGACCCATGTTTCATATATACACATGGATATATGAATACTTTTGCATTCCTAGATGACCCTATTTCAAATTATCTTGTACCTCTTGATTATTAAAATAATATACCATATGAATATGATACAAATAGAGTTTGATTCTTCATAAAGCATTCCATTTTTAGATGATGATGAGGTTTTTTATGATTCTCCTTCTCCTCCTAGAAAATCACTTTTTGATACTTCACTTTCATTGATTATTAGTGTATAATCATTGAAATCTAAGATCCCCTTATTCGTATTTCCTTAGAGTTAAGTATTTATTCATATTCTACTAATTCAATTTAGCAATATCCTTTTTTCTTGTAGATTTAACTTTGTTTGATGACCTTTTGATAGATGATCTGCATATTTATTTTGTGCGCTATCTTAAATATTTTGAGAAAAAACTTGAGAATATATATTTCCACTTTGATGATAGTTATGGAACAACTATTATCTCACCGTATTTATCTTTTTAGACTGTTCTTCTTGAACCTTCGTAGGTTTCTTTATTGGTTTCAACTCATTCCATTGTCAAACAATTTAATTCTAACTTGTGGAAACTTGAGTAATTATTAGAGGCAAATATCATGACACTTATTTCCGTATTTCTCTTCTTAGGGTGGGATTTTATTTTGAATACATCATAGGAATTTTCTATTTCCAAGAGGAGAATATTTTTTCCACTTTTGGACAATATTTAATATTCATCTTCCACATTCACCTTTGGTAGAAGAGCCACTTCTTTATGGTGGTGCATAATTTCACTTTTCTCCCTTATGGAGGGATAATAACTATATATTCATAATGGATGTAATCCATGGGAGGTCAATTTTTAGTCCTCTTTCCATCACTTATACAGGTTCATTTTCTCATTTTCTCTCTTTTGGAGAAGGGTATTTTCCTATGAGATTTTCTCATTTACTTCATTTGTTAGAAATATTTTGTACATGGGTACCTAACAATGCCTTGTCACTAGTACCCATCTTTGTGTTCTTGTATAAATATTTTTTCATCCCTAAAATATACTTAAGGGGGATATTAGTGTGAATTATGTATATTACATAATTGGTTCCCATCTACACCATTTTCACAAATAGTTAAGTTTTCTTAAGTATATTTTAGGTTATTTACTTTTTGTTCCTCATGTCATATGATTGTGAATCTTATCATAATCCTATGTTGTCTTATCTTTCATATTTCATATATATCAAGGTTCCTCTTGTACATTATGTATCCTATTCCATTCGTATCTTGTAGCATCTTGTATTAATTATGTAATATTTTCTTCATTTCTTGCTACTCTCTTGTGGAAGGTTTTTTTTTTGTTTTCTAGGTGATCATAGTTACTCAAGTATATTATGTGACCTTTAAATGGTAAAATAACTCTTACAATATGTGTAGACACATGAAATTAGCATTAGGCACTTAGTTCATATTCATCCGCTCATTAAATTAATTAAGCTCATCAAATGCATTCATCAGGTAAATCAAGCTTATCCATTCAAATTAAATAAATCAACTTGATCCTAACATCACCCTCCTCGATTAAATAAATCAAACCTTTATTTAATTAAGTCTGAAATCACCTTTCATCTATTTTTGATTTAAATAAATCAAAATATTCAAGTCAAAGGGGTCAAAGCATCTAATCATCATTAAGTTAATCTAATCCTGGTTTACCTAATCTAACCACCCATCACATCCTCTAGTTTTTCCCACTTGCACCAATAAATCATTTTAATTCATTTATTAAAATCAACATTTTCCATCAACATGGCATCTTTGAGGAATATTCCCTCAAGTTTGAATTCAAAAACAAGTGGACATGTACATCCAAAAAAGCATTTATGAGCTCTTACATGGCTCTTACATGTCCCTTTGCAAAGGTCAAATTCAACATTTACTCTCAAATTCAAATTTGAAAGCTCCCTCTCTTTGGCACATTGACCAAAATGTACTCATTCCTCATCCTATCACAAGATGACAAGTGGCTCCATCTCATTGGCCAAATCTTTATCCCACATTTCCCTCTCATAAGCATTCTTTCAACTTGAGAATCTTTAAATAGAGGTTTCATCCTTCAACAAATTCTCCACAATCTCAAGCACAAATGCATCATTGTCATTTGAATCCATATCATCTTAGCATTCCATATCATTCTTCATAATATTTTCATCATAGAGCTTAAGCAAGGATTGGGAAAGGGCTTCTTTCCATAGAAGTACCAATCCAATATGAGATAGAGTTTGATTCTTGCTTCCTTATGCTTTCACTTAGTTCATTTGATATTTTGTTGTTTTGATTGCATTATGAAGCATGATTCAGTATTTCATAGGAGTTGCTTAGTTTGGTTTTACTTCATTTGCTAATAACTCTAATGTTTTTTTGATATTTGAGGTAGATGTAGATTTAGCAACCACATATTGGCACTAGAAGGAGGGATAACTAATGCATTTCATTGTTTTTTTCACTTGTATTTGAAAGTTGTTACTTCATTCTGTGTTCTATTGCATAAAATAGGAATTTTATTGGTTGTGTTACTTGGTGTTCATCTAAGTCTTATTTAAACAAAGGCCTTTTCTATACTTTCCTAACATAGGTTAGTTCATTGTTTTTAGTAGAGGATCTAAAAAAAATCAAACGTATGGTCACTGTTTAGTAAGTTTATCTCCTAATTACAGCATTACTATGGTGTTCCCACCATTGGTGCCTAGCTAATGACCAATGTATCTTTGACACACTTACCGTGTGCTATTCCCTCTACAATTTCTTATGGTTGTCTGTGGCTTCCTACATAATCCACTCAAGCCTTATGCACCATTCTTCACTAGCACCATACGTTTAGCAAGCCCCAAGTGAGCCTACCAGTCTACGGGTATTGCTATACCACTGAGATCATAGTCAGTTGAACAACGAGGATTTAGAACCCATTAGAAGTATGTTGATACACTTGGAAACTAGTGACTGTAATCTTTTTATTCACTAGTCTAAGGTGTTGGCTTTACACCTATCAATGCATTTTCCTGAAAGTTTTAAAAGATTCTTTAAAATGCCATCTTTATGCCACTTCTTTCACCTGCTGGAAACTTTCTTACGCCTATTGAAGGAGTCTTCTTTTGCGCAAGTGTGATAATCATTCCAAGATGGAAATAGTTGTAGAAATTGGCTTTACACCTGCCATTAGTATTTACTTAAAGATTTCAAACACCTTTCCTGCGCGCCATTTCTAGTAAGGTTGTTTGATCTTATAAAGCCACTTTATGGTATTCATTAAAAATTCTATTAAACACTTGATTTCACTCAGGCGTCTTCATTAGATGGATATCAAATGACTTTATCTATGATCTTTGTTGGCAGCTCATAGCATTGACAACGACCCACATTGTTATAAATGCTAGCTCAGTATATGCCTGCCTTTTCCTTTTATTAGTATTGCTAATGACCCTGCCGATATTGGGAATGGCATTGTTATTACTGGTACATCATCAACGAGAGGATTTTATGCACGATTGGATGGAGATCCATTAAAATAAGGTGGTGAACATCCAAAATTTCTTGCATCAGTACAACCACTCTTACTGAGAAATATGTCAAGTATCTCTACTCTAGCTTCAGAATCCTTATACTCTTGGAAGATGATTATGATGTTGTCTTATCTGCTTTGAAATCTCTGGACTTTGATATTTTCATCGAGAAATATCTATTGGCTTAGTGAATCTTCTATTGTGCTATACTTTTTTGATAGTAAACTCTTTGCTTGATGTGCTTTATTCATTAAATATTAATTGCATTCTATAGGAATGACTTATCTTTTTTTTTTTATGCTGACAGTGAACAATAGAGGTGTGCCAGATAGTACATTGGCCAGATAGATGTTCTTTCTAATTTTGATGGTTGTTCATGTTTCTTACAATGTCTTCCATTGATATTTGTCCTAGCATTCGCATTTTTCCTTTTCCACTAGCCAAGCCCGCGGACGAGAGTGGTGAGGGAGTTGGTGGAACTTTCTAAACCTGCGTGGAAGGTAACAATCAGCTATTAAAGGAAAATAGAGGCGTACTATCCAGGTAGCACTCTAGCATATCTTTTGTGCTAGTATGATAATAAATGTAAGAGCTTCGCAGGTAAATTTTCATCACTCCAACCATCTACTACCATTTTCTCTCTATTCATATCTAGATTCGAATCTACATTTCATTAAATTGCCACGTTAATTAGTGTTTCAATAGAGATACATTTCTTTCAAACTTGGTATGTCGCTTCACAACATGAATTCAATTTATTCCGAAAAAAATCAAAAGTTGTCGTTTCTTATTAATTTTTGCGAATAAATTTGGAGTTTGACTTTCGTTGTGCTATGTGCAGGCTCAAGCTATGTATAGGATGCAGCTCGTACGAGCTGATAAAAGAACATTGAAGCTGACAATATAAATATTTTTTTTTAATTTTTGAGTTTGAAGGGTGTACAGAAGCGCGTTCGATTGATGGAAAAAAGAAAGTAAGAGCAACAACCAATTTAGTCATCAATGCAGCAATGAAAGAATGTGTGAATGGCGCGATTTCAAGATTCAAACGCCTCTTACCTGCTTGGTATAGTAATTGGTTTGAAAGGACGCCTAAATATGTCATCCTTTGGCATTTGGTAGGTAGTGAATGATAGGTTTTTCCTTATAGCCAATTTGAATCTTACGTTGTCTTTAAAACTATCATCTGCCTTTGATATTGAAGTAGGTAATAGTGTGTCACGAATCATAAGTTGTTGAGAAGTGTAAAGTCATGCTGCCTTTATGATTTTGGTCATGAGATTTATCATGGTTCCACTTTGTCAACCTTGGCATTAATTGCTCAAGATTTCTTCAAAGTCTACTTGTGCAATATCAATCTTGAGCAGCGTGCTCTTAATGAGAGGTAGTTGAATAATTTTAAACTACTATCTATTAGAAGCAACATTAACATCCCGCAACTGTATCTAAAATGATAATTGTTAGAATGTTATAGGTGTTTTGGTTATAGCATTACTTTCTCTTGATTTAAACTTTCCTTAGATATTGAAGTGTAGATATTGTTTATCTGTTACATCAAATGACTGACTTGTGTACAGATTTCAAACAATAGCTGAATGGGGGCAGAGAGTTGGAATACCAAATACACCACCTTCACACATAGCTCTTGGAATCAAAGATATGAGCTTGCTAATGATGCACTTACCTTGAGAACTCTTTGTTTCTGGGTGTAGGCATATACTATGAATTTCTACAAATTTGGACTTACTATTATTTGAATAATATTAAGTGGAGATGTGGAATTGGTGTCAAAAAATCATAGTCATTGATTATTATTTTTTGTAATTTGTAGTCAAATCCTAGATTTCGGTGTTTTAATATCTTTTGGCTCTATGTGCAAGTGACATTTGAAGGGAAGAAGTTGTGGGTTGCTTTTTCTCAACTTATGTTTAATTACATTGATGTAGAAGAGATTTTGTGGGTTATCTTACTTATGATAACTTTGTACTGTTTATAGGTTTACATCAATGTGCATAAAGAGCTTGGCATTGGAATTGAGCGTTGGAATTGAGGAACCATAAGCAAATTGGAGTTGAAGCAAAACTAAGCATCAAGCTTGAAATTCAAAAGCATTTTTTAATGCTTGGAGATTCTGTCTTATGCCTTAATTTTCTGTTTTAGGCTAACTCATCTTTGGTTTTGGGCTTTAAAATGAATATTTCAAAAGCTTTCAATTTTTTTGCAAAAGGGTTAAAACGAACTTTAGGCAACATTTTGTTTAAAATTGACAAATTGAACAAGGCAAGTCTCACATCTCATCTTGGTGCATTAAACAGAATAAAAAACATTGCTTTGAGGCTTAAAATGAACATGTGTTTTTCATGTTTCGTAATCTCTTATTCAAAATAATCTCATCTAAAAAGGTGTATGTACTTCTCTCGCACTTCACATCGATCTTGAGAATCAAAAGTATTTTTGATGAAATTAAGTTGCACAAAAGATTGCCTCCACATTTCGATTTGGGCTTAAAATTGAACAAAATCTTGTGCGAGTGTGAGTGAGCTTATGGCATGTGTTCTCCCTTTGTTTCTAAACAAGGGTCGATTGAACTATGAATAAGTTTATTCACTTTTGTCTATCTTAGAGGGCTTGCCTTGGGGAAAAAATACTCACCCAAGGGAACGACTCAACCGGTAACATTCTAAAGCCAAGAGTATTTCCACCGAGATATAAATGTGGGTATTGGAGTAAACTCCAGTATCACGCGGTTGATTCCAACAAGATGGATCCAAAAGGGGACTCTCGCTGTATGAGTCAATCTCCATGAATAGAAAGTCCGAAATAAAACCCTTGTTTGTAGTGGCCTATTAACTCATTCACCAAGTTTATAAAAGTGGTGCATTGGAACTTAGATTCCAAGAAGTTACTTGCCATGCCCGATCTTGGTTGAAATATAGAGGTTAAGACTTCATTCTTAACATACCTTTATATTTTTTCCTTGGTTGCATGTAAAATCATCTCTTCTACTACGAAGGGCATGAGGCAAGCCCACCAAGGAAAATGTACCAATTGAGCTAGGGTGTTATACTACTTGTGAGTCAGTTTGAAAACACAGTGCTTTGATCGAAAACATTGGAAAACCAACATTAAACATGAGCATCAAATCTCAAACCCTTTAGGAGAAGTAAATATCCTTGAACAAATTCACATGTTATTGCTTGCCCTTGGGATTTGTATCCTTAGAGGCTTCTAAGCATTTGGATTTCATCTAAATTTTCTCCTACTAAGGTCAACAATCGGTAACTCTTGCCTCAAATTTCTTTGGTTTCCGCATAATACACTTTGTGGGATAAGGAGAAAGTTGAGACATTAGACATCTAGATTCAAAATCTAATCAAGAGTGTGTTTGTGGTAAAAGGAATCCATTAAGAAAAGGTTAAATCAATTGGACCCCACATATGTGCTTGGCATCTTTTGGTCATATGGTTTTCATGCAAACAATGGTCTTTTGATTTTAAATTACTCCTAGAGAAAGGAATGTTCTTCATTATCTTGTTCTCATAAACAAGTCCTCCCTAGGTTCTTTTAGGATCAAATCAAACACTTCATCCAAATTCCAAACATTTATCAAAATCCATCGCACCAAACAACTTTAGAGCTTTGGAAACATCATTCTAGACTTGGGTAAATCATCAAAATCTAAACCGCCTTGTTTAGTTAGGTGTATGGGAATGCATCCTTTCTCATACATTTAATTGAATTAGCAATCCTTTACAAAAGTTCATCCTAAGGTCACATCCAAAATTTTAGGGTTTACAAGTTCATTATCCCAATCAAACCAATCAAAATCAAACCCTAAGTCTAGCATTGATCCAAAGTCCCCAAATGTTCAACACTCATATCATTCACCCCTTTCATCCTTCATCTCGTCATTGGTCCTGAGAACCTTAAAGGTCACTTTCGCAACAAGGTAAAAACACAAGAGGAACATGGAATATAAACTTGATCCATACATCATGAGTGATCCAAGTGAACTAAGCTATCAAAGCCTTACAACGCTAATTGATTATCAACACTCACATCTATACAAACCATACATGGGATCATTATCTTTGACAAATGTCAATAGTATGACAAATGTGAGTATTCCCAAATCAAAGTTTGGGACACCTTTCCCAATGGTAGATTTAAATGCAAGTCCAAACCTACAAATCCACCAACCGAACAATCAATGCATGAGCCTTCAAATGAATAACGTCATCCCACCAAATCCCTACATGCCAAATGAGAATGTACCAAGTACAAGTTTTCCAAACATGAATCCAGAAAAATTTGGGATAAATATGTTTGCAAATAATAAAAATATTGTTCAAAATCCAAACAAGATGTTAACGACTCCATGTCAAGGTAACACCATGCAAAATCAAAGTTACCTAAAACAAGGCAATATGATTCCCAACACCAACAATGTTCAATTTCAACCTATCATGCCAAATTTGAACATCATCCCAAATCAGAACATTGTCCAAAATCAATTTTTTCATGATCCCATTCAAAAAACACAAGTATGCATCCAAAATTTGCTTGAAAAAAAACCAAATCAACTATATCAAGGGAGTCAAGATTGAAACCAAGATCAAATTTGGTGAGATCAAATTGCTACACTTACCAAAATAGTTGAGTCATTGCGCCAAGAGACATCTCCACCACCATTACCCATATCAACATCATTCCTTGGTTTAGGGCTTCCCTCTTTACCTAGCACCAATCATTTCATCTAAATAAATCCACCTAACACCAATCAAGTCATCACATCAAATCCTTTGAATATACCATCGACATCGCACCAACAAATGGTATCTAATCAAATAACAACATAGATCTTGAAAAATAAAAACATGGTTTCCCAAGGACCTATCACCTCGAATATTCCAACCATCTCTATCACTTTGATCATTCCAAACACCACTATCATGCCCATCACATCTCAAACCCTCACGATCACTCCAAGCATATCTCAACCACTCATCACTACATCCAACACAATTCCAAATCCACCACCACTACCACCAAAACCAAACACAGCAAGACAATATAACATTGCACTAAAAGCTCACCACGCCTACCAAAAGGCTATCCAACAATATCTAGCCACACAACAAGAAACACAAGGTCAACAAGTGCAACAAGCCTCTCAAGCTACCCAACAAACACAAGCACAAACACGAAAAATGATAACTATTGGGGATAATGATGAACATTCAACCCCTAGTGATAGCATTGAAAATCTCCCCACCATAATTGCTAAAAGAAATGATCAAGATCTATCCATCAAAGAGAACATTGAAGATGTTTTTATCTCATCCGAAGATCAAATCAACATATGTCAAGAGTTACTTTTCAATCATGATCAAAATCCACCAACCAACAGTGATCCAATTCAAGAAATGTCAACATCATTTGACCCTTTGGTTGAAGAAATTGAAAATCTCTCCACCACAATTGTTGAAAACAATGATCAAAATCTCTCCATCGATGAGCACCTTGAAGATGTTTCCACCCCATCCAATGATCAACTCACCATACATCACGAGCCACTTTTTAGTGATCTATTTCAAGGAGTGTTAGGGTTATTTGATCCTATTGACATAATGCATGATCCATAGACCAATGATCATATTGAAAGTGTCTCTACATCACCTAATGAGTTAGAGGACATATCTCAAAAGTTTATTCCAAAGCATGATCAAAATATTTCACCAAAGTCTAGCAATGGTCCTTTCCAAGACATGTTGACATCCTTTGACTTCATGGTTATAGACACCGAAGGAATCCTCAACTCGACACTTGATCCAAATTCACTCAAAGATCAAGAGGATATTGAACCACTTACCATGTCTAATGACGACATCCAAGAACCCTTTGTAAGCAATCCACCCTTTGAAACTAACCCATGTCAAGAACTTGATCCAAAGCATGACGAAAGCAACTCTGAAATCATTCAAGATCAAGAATTTGTATCTCCAAGACACTACAATAATCTAATGGACACTCTCCTGTCTATACGAGATGTCGCAAATGATGTTCACATAGCACATACTCCTCCATATACCCATGAGATGGTTTCTATGGATGGAAACATAGATGATCTTCATTCAGAACCAGATTCTTTTACTCTTGACATTATTACACAAAAAGAGCAGGTTATTGATTTGTCAACATCAGGATCAAATATATCCCAAATTCAGATTGAGGACATCAGGGATGAGGATATCCTGCATTATCCACTAAAGCAAGCAGGTCATATAGAACAAGATATTCCAGAGTCAGCAGAACGTCCAATCAAAATAATATCATCTGTAGTGGTCATTTATCAGAGAGGGCATTCTAAACAAGAGCTCTCGGAATAGGCAGAATCAAAGCATGAAGGTGGTACTACCACTATACTAGGGGAAACTATGTCTCAAGAAAATTTCAACATAGGGAGCACGAAGAGTCCTTATGATGAAACTGATGCCAATACTACAACCAGCCATATCATGAATCTTCATCCACCCATCACCCCATCCATGAATTGGGACCAACATCAAAAGAAAGAATTGAATCAAAGTACGAAGAACGCTATCAAAGCAAAAGAAGCCGATAAGCATAATGAAAAAATAAAATACACATGGATACCAAAGAATACAAAGAAAGATCATCCTTATCAAACTCCATTAGTCAAAGAAACTATGGGGAAAAGTAAAAAAAGGGAAAAGTATCCATCAAAGATGCCCACAAAAACAAAAGCAGGATTTTCAAGCGACGTACAAAGTATATCAAGCAGTTGGTCCTAATTCCACACACTTTCGTATCCACCCATCATTGCTCATCTTCCCAAGTTTGGAGTGTCAAAGGTTCCAAACTGTCAACCAATCCATCTCTTATCCCTAAACACACTCCATCCATGCCTCCAGGCATGATATCCAATTCTCACATTGACCATATATTGGAAATGACCCTTCATCATAAGGATTTCGAAGGCACTCTATCACGATGTGTGCACAGAGACAAAGTCAACTCTAGTATCGATGAAGCAGATCAGGAATCCCAAAAGCTGCATTCAAGTGCACGTATCTTAGCAAAGCAACTTCTTCAAGCAGGATATCGATGGCACATTATGATAGGGGCATCTACATTAGCAACATCTTGTGATTCAGCATGAGCTTAAAATCTTTCAAAAAAATAAAAAATAAATAAATAAATATGAAAATACAAAAAAGAAAAGAAAAAGGGATTGAAAACAGTAAAGAAAAAAAATCATCCTCTAGTGAAAACCGCATGGGCGACACTTTGGGCAAGACCATGATGAAAACCTAGAAAACATGCATCATGTGTAGAATCAAGCATCTACGTGTGCCAATTCAGGTGAAAGCATCTCATCCCATCTGTAATAAAGCCAACATTCCATCCATAATATCCATAATAAATCCATCCATCCATGAGCCATTTATCCAATCCATTTTCATCCATCTACATCCATGGTCCAAGTTATCTTGATCTTGACAAATTTTGGTGCACACTTTACACTTGCTTATGGTAAAAATCTTGACATGGGTCGTTTTCATTGATCCTATCCTATCCAACATTATTTGAGACATGAAGCATTATCCAATGAGCATTCTTTATCTGAATACCTTATCTTATTGCAAGATAATCCTTGGTATCCTTTGCATGCTTACCATATCCATCCATCCATATGCCTATCCAAGCATCCATCTATGACATTCCATACATTGCTAGACACTGGGGGTAGATATGTACATCTTGCTTCAGGAATAAATCTGATCTATATCCTCCAACTTATGTGGTGATCTGAACATTGGCAAATGTAGAATCAAATTGGTCAAACCACTTGTGAAAAAAAATAAAATCCAAATCACTAGCCCATGACACATTTTGACAAGAAGATGTTCCTTATCAAGTGTTATCTTCAATCGAACATCAATCCAAACAATGGATATCAGTCACATCTAACACACCCTTCAAATGTTGCATCAAATCATTCAAACAACTTTTGTTCCAAATCAAGCTTCATCAATCCTGATCAATCAAATCCAATCAATCCATAATCTTGGGATATCCTTCCTGATCATTGTGTTGCTTAACACTATCCTTGCATTTTTGTGCATCCTCAACAATGTTATCATCATCAATCATGATCAATAAAATCCTTGCATTGTTGTGTATCCTCAACAATGTTATCATCATCATCAATCCATCAATCTGATTAATCAACCTTAGCTTGGTTTTCAACAAAATCCCAAACAGAGCACCGATAGCACGACATATTCATATCCAAATCATGCAAAAATCCAAAAACATCCGTAACATATCAAAAAATCCAAAAATCCAAAACAAATCTAAATTAAAAATACTAAAAATAGAAAATATCAAAATATGAATTCAATTCACGCTGCTTTTGAGCTTCAATGTAGGTAAGGCTAATTTTTGACGCTTCCCAAGATAAAAAATCTTAAAAATATCTAAAATATCAAATTTCCTAAAATATCTAAAATACTAAATTCAAAATATCAAAAAAAATTCAAATCTAAAATATTTGTAGAAAATTAAAAATCAAAAATAAGCTTAGAAAATTCAAAATATAAAATGCTCTCAAAATATTCTGTAAAATAAGTTAAAATATTCAACACCATTTCTTGGTTCTGTTTCTACATCCGCAATAAACACCATCCATAATAAATCGATCGTCATCCTCAACCTTTGGTGAAATAGTTAGAAACAAGTCTAGTAGCTTAAAAGTAGAACTCAAAAATGTCAAGTCTCAAGTCTAAGTTAGTACGTAAACAAGTTGGTCAATTCTTTGTGTCGATAGTCCTTCATCCAAATAGTCCTGGATATCAATCATCTGATAACATCATGTCCTAGGATGAATCCTTCCTACAAGGGGCATTATTTATCAGAAAGAACACTTTGGATAAACGAAATGGCGTGCCGCCATCCACTAACATGTCCTAGGATGTATCCTTCCTACAATGGGAATTATCTTTTGGCAGTAGTTTCGGTTCTTATCCTTAAAAACACATTCCCTTTTGGTTAACGGTATTGAAGAACATTGACTTGTTTGTGTGCTTTATCTTTGTCTTTTGACTTATCTTATTGCACTCAATCCAAGGACCTCTCGATGATATCCGAACGAAGGATTTAGAGAGATAGGAATGGGGCAACGATCATTATCCTTTTGTCTATTGTGCTTGTTGGATGTTCTTGTAAAATAACTTGGTGAATACTTGCTTTGTTAGGTACGTCTTAGCAAGGTTTCCGTATGTCAAGTGTAAACAAGAATACTCCTATCTATTTGTCGAGTCAAATTCCATCGCACTAGGTGCAATGCCATCCTAGTTCTTTATACCTTGATGCATCACACCTATGTGTATTATCAAACATAAGGTAAGTATCCCTTTTAAAATCCCAATCCTTGATAAGAAAATCATCATCATCTATCATCATCATCATCTCTCATAAAGTCGGCTTATTGGAACCTCTTGTCATCATCTAATTTCTTCTTTTCTGCACTAACATCATGTCATGAGTAGTTTATCATCATCAATAGTGCATCCATCCTGCATCCACAAATCATTAGCATTCAACATATCGTCTGACATGCATGTTCATCATCATAATATAGATCTGTTAGTCTAAGCATCTCATAAAATCATGCATTTGCATAAAATATTCATTAGGCATTATCGCATCATCCATCATCACATCTTATCATCATTTAAGTTGTTTAGGATAATATAGATTTGTTATTCTAAGCATCTTAAAAACATCATTTGCATCATCATCCATAACCATCCAATTTTGAACCTCTTTATCATGAGATCGAGCCTCAAACATAATCTTTTCGCTCGATCTCTCGAGGGGGCAATGTACCAGTGTACTTTCCACTGGGGCATCCAAAAAATTAGAAAATTTTTGAATTTTGTTCGTGGCAAGTTTATTCTTTGAACCAACGCAACAAGCACATTGCTTCAAAGAGGGGAAAAATGTAGACTACGTGAAATTAGCATTAGGCACTTAGTTCATATTCATCCGCTCATTAAATTAATTAAGCTCATCAAATGCATTCATCAGGTAAATCAAGCTTATCCATTCAAATTAAATAAATCAACTTTATCCCAAAATCACCCTCCTTGATTAAATAAATCAAACCTTTATTTAATTAAGTCTGAAATCACCTTTCATCCCTTTTGATTTAAATAAATCAAAATATTCAAGTCAAAGGGGTCAAAGCATCTAATCATCATTAAGTTAATCTAATCCTGATTTACCTAATCTAACCACCCATCACATCCTCTAGCTTTTCCCACTTGCACCAATAAATCATTTTAATTCATTTATTAAAATCAGCATTTTCCATCAACATGGCATCTTTGAGGAATATTCCCTCAAGTTTGAATTCAAAAACAAGTGGACATGTACATCCAACAAAGCATTTATGAGCTCTTACATGGCTCTTACATGTCCCTTTGCAAAGGTCAAACTCAACATTTACTCTCAAATTCAAATTTGAAATCTCCCTCTCTTTGGCACATTGACCAAAATGTGCTCATTCCTCATCCTATCACAAGATGACAAGTGGCTCCATCTCATTGGCCAAATCTTTATCCCACATTGCTCTCTCATAAGCATTCTTTCAACTTGGAAAATCTTAAAATAGAGGCTTCATCCTTCAACAAATTCTCCACAATCTCAAGAACAAATGCACCATTGTCATTTGAATCCATATTATATTAGCATTCCATATCATTCTTTATAACATTTTCATCATGGAGCTTAAGCAAGGATTGGGAAAGGGCTTTTTTCCATAGAAGCAATAATCCAATATGAGATAGAGTTTGATTCTTGCTTCCTTATGCTTTCACTTAGTTCATTTGATAATTTGTTGTTTTGATTGCATTATGAAGCATGATTCAATATTTCATAGGAGTTGTTTAGTTTGGTTTTACTTCATTTGCTAATAACTCTAATGTTTTTTTGATATTTGAGCTAAATGCAGATTTAGCAACCACAATATGTTTCTTTAATAACACATTATTTATAGACATTTCATTTTCCATTTATTTTTATGTCATCCTTGATGTAATTCCCTAAATATAATTATATATCAAGAAGCACAACACATTCTTTTATTGAGTTCAATTTATTCTTAATTCTTATTCATTCTTATTTCCTCCCACTTTCCCTTATTCTCACTTGTTTATCATACAAGCCCCATTAATTACACTATTCTCACTCTTACTACAACACATTAGCTCCCTACCTCAATATTATCACATTCACACCCAAATTTCATATATTCACGACTGAGGACTAATATTACAAAACGTAGGTATGAACCTATAATTTCAAGAATATCGCCCGTTCTTATTAGACATTGTAATTTGACTTAGTAAAAATAAGTGTGACATTTATGAATTAGTATTTAAATACACTCAATGTGCACTAAAACTTGTAGTAGGAAAAGGATAAATCATTCTAAAAAACTTAAGAGACAAATAATTTGAACTTGAATCATCTACATATACGACATCTACATACTTGTGTATATTCTCTTCAAACATTTTCTTATCCAATGTTGACAATATTATAAAATTAGTAGTATGATTCATGAATCATTCATTAATAAACCATTTACATTAGAGATGTTGCAAAACCATCATGGCCAAGATTAATACATGTAGTTATTGGACTAATTATCCTATCCTTTCTCCTCCATCAATTGCCATGACTTTTATATATTATTTCCCTATCTAATAAATTTATTTCTCAACATGATCTCCCTCCTAAGTTCTATTGGTGCTTTCAAATTTCGCAAATTTGAAGTTCCCATATTGGAAATTTTGCCTCTGCACTCTCAAAATTGAACCTGAGAAATTTGCCTAACTGACCTACTTTGGAGGGTCATAATTCGAATCAAATTAATTTTCGAGCAAAACCCCTTGGTGGACCAATTCATCTGACATATGTGAGCAGGAATGTCAATTTTCAGCTCCCACGAGAAGTTTTGATGGGGTTTTGAAAAGCGAAGTTGAAGGTTTTTGGCACTATCTGATGTTTGTAAACTTTCAGTTTTATAAAGTACCCTCTTGTTCAAGTTTGCATTTCACAACTGGATGATTTTCATGAGAAATAGATTGTGGCTCTCCATTCTCCATACCTTCATGTGCTCCCTGGTCCATTTTTAGAGCCTCATGATTTGATTTGCTATTTTATTGAGATAAAAAGAAAATGCAGTTTATATTGATTTTACATCTGCATTCCCAGAAATGTTTCAAGGTGGTCAACTTTAACCCCTAATATCTCATGAAGATTGATGATTGAAGCAAATCCCTCTTGGACACATTTTCAGTATACCTAAATGAGCTTATGTTTCCAGCGGTAGCCTCTTAGAAGTTGATTTGATATTTTTTCAAAATGGTGACTTGGTCAATTTTAATTGGTTTTGAACAAACACAGTTGCAGAAAAGTATGACTGAGCAACTTTGACAGTGAATATCTTTCACCTTGTGATTTTTTTTTAGAGCCATTTGTTTCACTCCATTCTCAGGTCAAATTTCTACATGCCTACAAGTTTTCATGACTCCAGGAGGTCATTCAAAGAATATAGAACAATGATGGAAAAAAAATCAGCTCATGATATTAAAATTCTTAGATCAAATCAAAGAGGGGAATACCCTTCAATAAAAAAATTTAAATTATTGTAAAAAATTGGCATTGTCAAGAAGTAGATAGTTCTTCATAGTCTAGAGCAAAATGTTGTGGAGCTGAGAGGAAAAATAGAATAATAGCTAAAGTGTGGTAAGAGTATGTTCAAAGGAAAGAACCTCCCTAATAATTTATGGGTTGGAGTAGTTAGTCTAGTTGTTTATTTGTTGAATAGAAGACCAACCAAGTATCTATAAAATAAAACTTCTTATGAGGATTTCATTGGTATTAAAACTAGACTATAATTCATTTTGAGAATTGTGGAAGTAAGGAACTTTGCCATATTTCAAAAATAAAAGGAAAAAAATTGATGGTTAATCAATCAAATATATATTCATTAGTTATTGTGCCAATCATAAGGTCTACAAAAAGTATAATCCTATTCCTCATAAAGTTTTTATTATTAGAGATGTTATATTTCATGGATATGTAGATGATATTCAAGAGGATGGAAAGGAAAAAAGTATAAAGCTTCTCTGCTACTTCCTCCAAAATGATAAAGATCTGTATATAGATTTTATAAAGCATAATTCATAGTTTATCATAATTCAACACATCAACATAGTAGAGATGAAGAACAAATAAGCTTCCTAAAGGGTTATTGGAATTAGAGAGGGTGTATGATGGAAATGATCGGTCCCTCATGAAGCAAACACCAGTCAAAAGGGAGGATATTGAGGAGATTAACTTGGGGACTGAGATGGCACCAAGAAAGGTGTACATAGGGAAGAAGATAAGCCCTATAATTGGAAGAATGTTGATAGAGTTGCTGAGAAAATATAAACATGTGTTTTCTTGGTCTTATCAAGATCTAAAAGCATATAGAGAAGATTTGTTTCAGCATGAAATACCATTGAAGCTAGATGCTAAGCCATTCAGACAAAAGCAAAGACCCATAAATCCAACACTGGAGCCTAAAATGCAAGAAGAATGGGCAAAACTCAAAGATGGGGGAATTATTAAACCAATCAGACATTCAACGTGGGTCTCAAACTTGGTCCCTATGAGAAAGAAAAATGGGGATATCAGACTATGTGTAGATTTCATAAATCTAAACACAACATCTCTCAAAGATAATTATCCTCTACCCAATATGGAGGCTATATTGCATAAGGTAACAAGGTGCAAATCGTTGTCTATGATGGATGGGTTCTCAGGCTATAACCAAGTTAAAGTCAAGGAATCTAAACAATACAAAATGACTTTTACAACTCCTTGGAGGACATATGTATACATGAGAATGCCATTTGGTCTTACAAATGTAGGAGCAACCTTCCAAAGAGCTATGGATGTAGCATTTACAGATTTGATCAATGCTATCATGGTGGTGTATCGGGATGACCTAACTGCTTACTCAAAGAAGGCTGAGGATCATGTTCAACATCTGGAAAAGGTATTTATAAAAGCCCTAGAATATGGTATCAGTTTGAACCCTAAGAAGTGTCATTTTGTAGTCACAGAGGGTAAACTCTTGGGACATATTGTTTCAAAAGAAGGGATTAAGATAGATCATGAGAGGGTTGAGGCCATTGATAAAGTTCATGTCCCTAAAATTGTTAAGGCTATACAGTCATTCTTTGAATAGATTAATTTTGTTAGGAGATTTGTTTCTAACTTTGCTGAGATCATTAAACCCATATCAAAGATGTTGAAGAAAGGACAAAAGGTAGAGTGGACTGCATAAGCCTTGGAAGCTTTTATATCCATAAAAAGGGCCATCAAGGAAGCTCCTATCCTTAAGTCTTTGGATTTTGCAAAACCTTTTCAAATATTTTCATTCACCTCAATGCACACTATTGCTACTGTTATGTTACAAAAGAATGAGGATGGTTATGAACAGCCTGTGTCTTTCTTCAGTAAGTCATTACAAGGGTCAGAATTAAAGTACAATATAATGGAGAAACAAGCATTTGCATTAGTGAAAGTAACAAAATCTTTTAGGCCATATATTGTTGGAGCAAAGGTGGTTGTTTATGTTCCTCATGCAGCTGTGAAGGATATTCTAACACGGTTTGAAGTAACAGGAAAAAGATGTAGATGGATTAACAAAATCCAAGAGTTTGACATGGAGATACAAATTACTAAATTGGTAAGAGGTCAGGGCTTGGCTAAGTTAATGGTAGAAGTGAATATTTAAGCAAATCAAATTTGCAATGTAGAAGAGACTGCAATTGCGAGCATTGAGCATACACCATGGTATGTAGATATTATGCATTACCTTAAATATATGAAGTGTCCAAAGGGATTGAGTGACAGCCAGAAAAGAACTCTGAAGTTGCAGGCATCTAAGTATGTCTTCATGGATGGAGATTTGTTTTGGAAGAACATGGATGGTATACTATTGTCATGTCTGGATGAATCACAAGCCAAGCATGTCTTAAGTGTAATGCATGAAGGGGTTTGTGGAGGACATTACTCAGCAAAGACAACTGCGCATATGAGATATGAGATATATCACTCATCAATATTCAGATTAGCCAGCAGAGAAGATTAGATAATGAGTGATAAATATATTCTATAATTAAATTGGAAGAAACACAAAATAATTTACAAGAATACAATAGAAGAAAATTCAAGAGCGAAATGCATATCACTATTATTTTATAAAAGAGTGTTGTTAACATTTTAGTGCATTGTTAGTCAAAAGAGTCACCATCTTGATATTCAATAATCAATAATCATAATCATAATCATAATAATTTTTATTAAATTTAAAAATGAACAAAGAATTGATAGTGACATAATTATACCAAATCAATAACATATTTTGATACCAAATGAAGAATTTAAAAAATCACTATTCAATTAGACCAGAACATTCAAATGAATAAAATCTTTCACTAAATAATGTTTAAATAATTACTCACAGCATGCAAATAACTTATAGTATAATCCTTGTAGTGTATATCTATAACATTGCTCAAAATTGAGCTATCAAATGACTTTTCATAACTATTCTTTATTAACATCTACTCAATCATTACAGACTATGATTTCAAGAGCAAGAAAATATCTTTTATAAAGTATTTGTAGCCTCATAATAATAATAATAATAAATTTATTTTTCTTATTTGCAGCGATTTTATTGAGTAAAAATCAATTCATGCTTTTGCATTGAAAAAAAACAATTAATACATTAAAAATGTTTATGTTGAGCTGCTGTTCATTTGGATCAGGTTTATTTCCAACTCTTCTTGCTTGCCTTTGATACCATTTGTTGAGCTACAACTCATATGGACCAGCTAGGACTCAAATGTAAGACCTTCCATTTGTTGTTGGAGTGCACTACCAACTAAGCTACTGTCCTCTTTGACCAATCTATTGTCGATCAAAAGTTATTTTTTTTCAACAATTTACACATAAATTATTTTAAAAATCATGCAAACTGCACATGATCGTGAATTGCATGGCAATGAAGCATCATGCATCACTTATGCAGATCAAAATTATTTTATAAAGAAGCACTCTAGTGTGTCCCTAGTCAAGACTATGTATCAATACATCTTTTCAGTCAAAATACCTTCAACAACAAATTCCCCACCTCACAAATAGTTATATTTTTTTTTTCCCCTAGTCTATTCCTTTCTATGCGTATGATTGTTATTCATCCTTGAATATTGGGATAAGCTCTCAATCTAGCATTAATTAAGAAGCATCATATATCAAGTCATGCATTTTCATGAGTAGTGGTTACAAGAACCCATCTCTCATGGGTCAATGAGTTTGAATTGTAAAACTACACAGTTTAATCTTGATAGCAATATCATAATTTTCACACTATGGAAAATACCTCCTAATTATCAATTGATGAGCTAAAGAGGCTCTATAATGAATGGTTCATAAGGAAAAACACTTTTTGAAGGTTTTGCAAACGAGGTTGCAAGCTAAGTGGGCTTAATCTTGAGTTGGAGTAGTACTAAGATGGGTGACCTCCCAGGAAATCCCAGTGCTTCACCTCTATGAGCATCACCTAGATGCATTGAGTGCTAAGTGGAACATTCACTATCATGAGAGATGGGTTCTTGTGAACAACTACTCATGAAACATGGTTCAATGAATTTGACTCATAAAACTACAGGGTTGAATCCTGATAGCAATATCATAATTTGACATGCTGTGGAAAATACCTCCTACTTATCAATTGATGAGCTAAGGGAGCTCTATAATGAATGGTTGAAAAGGCAAAATAGTTGTTGAAGGCTTTGCAAATTGGGTTGCAAGCTAAGTGGGTTTAATCTTGGAGAAAACTTCATGGTTAAGTGCACTTGAGTTGGAGTAGTACTAGGATGGGTGACTTCCTGGGAAGGCCCAATGCTTCACCTTTATGAGCATCACCTAGATGTAATGAATGCTAAGTGGACCATTCACTATCATGAGAGATGGGTTCTTGTGAACCACTACTCATGAAACATGGTCAATGCATTTGACTTGTAAAAATACACATTTGAATCTTGATAGCAATGTCATAATTTGACACGTTGTGGAAAATACCTCCTACTTTTCAATTGATGAGCTAAAGGGGCTCTATCATGAATGGTTCATAAGGAAAAAAAATTGTTGAAGGGTTTTCAAATGGGGTTACAAGCTAAGTGGGCTTAATCTTGGAGAAAACTCTGTGGTTAATCATGCTTGTGCTAGAGTAGTACTAGAATGGGTGACATTCCGGGAAGGCCCAGTTCTTCACCTCTATGAGCATCACCTAGATGCAATGAGTGCTAAGTGGACCATTCACTATCATGAGAGATGGGTTCTTGTGAACCACTCATGAAAAATGGGTCAATGAGTTTGACTCATAAAACTACATGGTTGAATCCTGATAGCAATATCATAATTTGACATATTGTGGAAAATACCTCCTACTTATCAATTGATGAGCTGAAGAAGCTCTATAATGAATTGCTCATAAGGCGCAACACTTGCTAAAGGTTTTGAAAATGGGGTTGCAAGTTAAGTGGGCTTAATATTAAAGAAAACTTTGTGGTTAAACTCACTTGAGTTGGAGTAGTATTGGGATGGGTGACATCTTGGGAAGGCCTAGTGTTTCACGTTTGTGCACATCACCTAGATGCAACAAGTGCTAAGTGGACCATTCACTATCATGAGAGATAATTTCTTGTGAACCACTACTCATGAAACACGGGTCAATGAGTTTGACTCATAAAACTACACGATTGAATCCTAATATCAATATCATAATGTGACATGCTATGGAAAATATCTCCTACTCATCAATTGATGAGCTAAAGGGGCTCTATAATGAATGGTTCACAAGGAACAACACTTGTTGAAGGTTTTGCAAATTGGGAACTACAAGCTAAGTAGGCTTAATCCTGGAGAAAATTATGTGGTTAAGCACGCTTGAGTTGGAGTAGTACTGAGATGGGTGACCTCCTGGCAAGGCCTAGTGCTTCACCTCTTTGAGCATCACCTAGATGCAATGAGTGCTAAGTGGACCATTCACTATCATGATAGATTGGTTCTTGTGAACCACTACTCATGAAACATGGATCAATGAGTTTGACTCATAAAACTAATAGTTGAATCCTAATAGCAATATCATAATTTGACACACTGTGGAAAATACCTCCTACTTATCAATTGATGAGTTAAAGTGGTTTATAATGAATGTTTGATAAGGCACAAAACTTGTTGAAGGTCTTACAAATGGGGTTGAAAGCTAATGGGGCTTAATCTTGGAGAAAACTTCATGGTTAAGTGTGGTTGAGTTGGAGTAGTACTAGGATGGGTGACCTCCTAGGAAGGCCCAGTGCTTCACCTTTGTGAGCATCACCTAGATGCAATGAGTGCTAAGTGGACCATTCACTATCATGAGAGATAGGTTCTTGTAAACCACTACTTATGGATTATGGGTCAATGAGTTTGACTTGAAAAACTACACAATTGAATCATAATAGCAATGTCATAATTTCACACGTTGTGGAAAATACCTCCTACTTATCAATTGATGAGGTAAATGGGCTCTATAATGAATTATTCATAAGGCACAATACTTATTGAATGTTTTGCAAATGGGGTTGCAAGCCAAGTGAGCTTAATCATAGAGAAAAATTTGTGGTTAAGTGCGCTTATGCTAGAGTAGTACTAGGATGGGTGACCTCTCGGGAAGGCTCGATGCTTCATGTTTGTGAGCATCATCTAGATTCAATAAGTGCTAAGTGGACCATTAAATATCATCAGAGATGGGTTCTTGTGAACCACTACTCATGAAACATGGGTCAATGAGTTTGACTCGTAAAACTACACAGTTGAATCATGATAGCAATATCATAATTAAAATACTTGCTAAAGCTTAACACATAAATATTTACATTTTATGGTTTTCAATTTATTAGCAATATCTAGACCTCTTAGAAATGGTTAATATGACCTTGTAATACTTTGTAATATTTTTTAATAACATATTTACTATTTATATCCTTCCAAGCATAGTAAGACAATTTTTATTTTCCTTTAATTTGATTAAGTGGGGACTAGCTCTTGTGAATCTAAGAAATTCATATTGTGCAATTTTATAGTAAGGGTCAGAATCCTTACATCACCTAAATTTTCATTTCTTATTTAAAAAATACCGTAAACTAAATTCACTTATCTCATTATAAACATTTGGAAAAGCCTCTTTAAAGAGAGCTTAATCTATGTTGCTACCATCTTATTGTAAGGAAAATTAGATGCAGAAAAATTCTCCTAATGTCAATACCTCAGGAAAGAATGCAAAAGTACCTTTAATTTTTCAATTATAGTCAAATTGAGATGTACTATGAGACAGATTACAAAAATAGAGTATTTAGACAAACACACATGAACACCAGATATACGTGGGAAAACCCTTACGGGAGAAAAACCCACCACACCAAGAGAAATCACTTTGTATTACAGTAATCAAAGTTACATAGAATTCCAAACTTATCTTTCTCGTGTCATTAAACAACATCATTCATCAAGTACATTCTTCGAATAGAAAACTTTCAGGTTACAACCTTTACAAATTTTTAATCCTTCACTGATACAGTTTGAATTCTTCACACTTCACTGTTGATCGAACTACTATCCAACATCAAAACATCTTCAATTTCCAACTATATCCCTAGCATTCCCTGACTGTCGAGCTGCCTCACACAACTGTCGCAACGAACAGACTCCCAATGGTTCCAATTCGGCTCTTCTGATTCGTCCATGTGATGCCACATCAGAAGTCATACTCGGTCAACATAATTCATATTGCATTGGCATCTCGGTGAGACACTAACGATGTCTTGCCAATGCCACATTGAACTCATATCATAGTCACCAGGATGTTCTATCGAGTTACAAGAGTTTCACTGAGTCACTAAGCAATCATCCTGACTTATCGCTTTCGCCAGAAGGTCATAGTGAATCACTAAGGTTACACCGAAGTTTTCATATCTACCGAGCACCAAATGAAAGTCGGTAAGACTCACATCTATCGCTGAGAGTTCATACCGATCTTCATATGCTACTCCGAAGTGTTCACCTATCGCCAAAATATTTTTCCATCGCTGAGAGAACTTACCAATTTATATATGTTCCACTAAAGACTAACTGTCGCCAAGAGTTACCCTGATAGCCATCAGCTATCAGCAAGACAATAGCTTATCGCTCAGACCTCATAAAAAAGTCTAAGAGTTATATCGATAACTCCAAAGTAGTCCCTGTTGGCATGACTCTCATCTATTGTTAAGACCTTTCGCCAATAGCTTTGTGTTATACCGAAGATTTTAACACTTGAGTTTTTCATCGCTAAGACATAGTAACTTCGGTAGGACATCATACCGATGGTATTTCCTTCGGCCAAGTCTCCCCAATGAAACAAACCAAATAGACATGGTCGACATAACCTTTGCTTTCACGGTGACATCTTACCGAGTGAATATAGGTTCCTCCGAAGACCTCAATACATACACTATCGGTGAGAGATAAACACTTCGCTGAGACATCTTTGCGAGAACCATAAGCTTCACCGAAGATCATAGTCGCTAAGAGTTACGCCGATAAATGAATGAATTGCCTTTTGGCCAAAGCTCTCCGGAGTGCTATGAGGTCACAACGAACATACCTTGCTACAGTGATAAACTTCACAGTAAACCTTTTGGCAAGACTTCTTCAGGGTCACAGCGACCTGTTCAGAATTTGATAAAACAAATTGCTAGTCGGCCAGACAATCAGAATGTCACACCGACATTGCTCTAAAGGAGGTTTCAGCCTGTAATGTTTGAGGCACATATTTCCAACA